>OY829515.1:3017708-3173665 GCA_963691665.1 Clepsis dumicolana
CCGGGCAAACTCGGTAGGTCAAGTCGATACATAGAGCTACCCCATGTGTCGGGTCAGTTTCCAAGTTCAGGTCAATTTAGTATTTTTTTGTTGGTCGTGGCGGCATTTCTGATGTGATGGTGTATAGAGTCGAACCCAACCTCTAAAGGCTGCTACAAAACAACAGTAAGACAGTGAGTCAGACATTACATTGTATGGCGGCCATTTTGGAAAATTGAGAAATCGAAAAAATAATTATGGCGTTAAGTATTGTGGCCTTCAAGAGCCCTGGATGCAAAATTTCAATCGAATCAAACAAAAAAAAATTTCGCCGCCATTTTGAATCAGCCATCTTGGAAAAAAAAATTGCTTCATTAGATTACCCTTTCTATTTTGAACAACATTAGTTGAAGCACCTTTCATCCATCTCGACTGGTTTGCGAGATAATCGCTTTTCAATTTTGTATGGCGGCCATCTTGTTTTCGCCATTTTGAAAAACTTTTACCGGCTTACCCATTGGCTGGCTGTTCTGAGCGATTTTAGTTTTGGGCAAACTCGGTAGATCAAGTCGCCGCGGAGGACTACTCATGTGTCAGGTCAATTTCCACATTCAGGTCAATTCCATACTTTTTTATTGGTCGAGGCGGCATTTTTGATGCGATGTTGTAGAGAGTTGTACCCCACCTTTCATGGGTTGTTCAAAACAACATGTCAGTGAGCCAGATTTTCCATCGTATGGCGGCCATCTTGGAAAATTAAAAAATCGAAAAACCAATTACGGCGTTTTATTCAGTGGCCCTCAAGAGCCCTGGATGCAAAATTTCAATCGAATCAGAGCAAAAAAGAAAATGGCCGCCATTTTGAATCCGCCATCTTGGAAAAAAAAATATCCCGATAGATTACCCCTCCCACCCTGAATGACATTTGGTCGAGCACCTGTCATCAATCTCGACTGGTTTGCGAGATAATCGCGTTTCAATTTTGTATGGCGGCCATCTTGTTTTCGCCATTTTGAAAATTTTTTGACAGACTCACCCATTGGCTGGCTGTTCTGAGCGACTTTAGTTTCGGGCAAACTCGGTAGGTCGAGCCGTTGCAGAGAGCCGCTACCTGAGTCAGGTTACTTTCCACGTTCAGGTCGATTTCGTATTTTTCCTGGGGTCGTGGTGGCATTTTGAATACGACGACGTATACAGTTCCACCCCACCCCTCGTAGGTTCTTCAAAACAGCATGTCAGTGAGTCAGTGAGTGGGTATCGAGCTATATATATTATAATAAATATCATGGGACAATTTACACCAATTAACGTAGTCCTATAGTAGTACTATACCGACAAACTGTCAGATCAGTCAGGAGGAGATCGTGCTAGCTTTGAGGCAGCTTAAAAATGGAAAAGCCCCCGGTGAGGACGGAATTACTTCAGAGCTCCTGAACGCTGGAGGAGCCCATATTATACTGGAGCTGAAGAACCTCTTCAACACCGTCCTTCACAGTGGGAGAACTACAAAGGCGTGGAAATAAAACTTTTGTGGACTATGAGAAGGCCTATGACTCCGTTGAAACCTGGTCTGTTCTGGAATCCTTACAGCGCTAAGTGGACTATCGCTATATCGAGGTGCTGAGATGTCTCTACGAGGCCGCCACAATGAGTGTCCAAGTACAAGGCCAGCAGTCTAAACCCATCCAATTACGCAGAGGAGTAAGACAGGGGGATGTCATATCTCCGAAACTGTTCACAAGCGCGTTAGAAGATATGTTCAAGACGCTGGACTGGAAAGGTAAGGGCATTAATGTACACGGCGACTACATCTCACACCTGCGATTCGCTGATGACATAGTCCTAATGGCGGAATCGCTAGAGGAGTTAAACCGGATGCTGGACGACCTAGCTTCGGCCTCGCGATGCATCGGTCTTGGCATGAATTTGGATAAAACCAAAGTCATGATCAATGGCCACATTGATCCGAGACCGGTCGTCGTACATGGCCACCTTCTCCAAATTGTTTCTGAGTACACTTACCTTGGTCAGATTCTGCAGTTGGGCAGGAACAATTTTGAGAAGGAGGCCAGGAGGAGGATCCAGCTAGGCTGGGCAGCGTTTGGAAAACTACGTCGGGTCTTCTCGTCATCCATACCGCAATGCTTGAAAACTAAAGTTTTTAACCAGTGCGTCCTACCCGTTATGACCTTACGGAGCTGAGACGTGGACACTCACGGTAGGGCTGGTCCACCAGTTCAAAGTTGCGCAGCGAGCTATGGAAAGAGCTATGCTCGGAGTTTCTCTGAAGGATAGGATTCGTAACGAATGCATCCGACAGAGAACCAAAGTTGTCGACATAGCTCAAAGAATTAGCAAGCTGAAGTGGCAGTGGGCCGGCCATATCTCACGAAGAACCGACCACCGTTGGGGTAAACGTGTACTTAAATGGAGACTGCGACTCGGTAAACGTAGTGTAGGACGCCCTCCGGCCAGGTGGGATGACGATCTGCGAAAGACTGCAGGCAGATGCTGGATGCGGCAAGCTGAAGACAGGGCGCTGTGGCGCTCATTAGGGGAGGCTTATGTCCAGCAGTGGACTAGAATAGATTGATGATGATGATGATGATGATGATGACCGAGTCCCAAACTAGGCAAAGCCTAGGGTACCAGACAACGGATGAACATACTTATACACATATTAAACATCCAGGACCCGAGAACAAACATTCGTATTCATCATACAAACATCTGCCCCGACCGGGGATCGAACCCGGGACATCAAGCTTCATAGTCAGGGTCTCTAACCACTAGGCTATCCGGTCGTCAAGTAGTTTCTTCTTTTTTTTATATTATCTTTAGGCGTATCTCGGATCATCATCAATCATCGTAAATCAAATCAATACCTTAGTTTCTTACCTAGAGCAATTTTAAGCGGCATGGCGCATACGCCATGCGTTTTGGGCGCATTTTGACTAGCCCCTTTCTGTTGACACACACGTTATGGATAGGGCCGTCCCGGTTGTGTGAACAAACTCCGCCGGCAAAGGTAGCTCTATAGCGTCTCATAAAATACTTAAACTACCTATACTTGCAGACTCTCATCGTTATCGCATGCATTTTTATCATCACCGTTTTGGCCGTGTTTACATTCGTTTATCTTTTTAACCTTCATTGTTTAATTTCTTTTAAGTGCAAGGTTAAAACAACTAATACTTGGTGATACTTTGTAATACAATGAATACCTACGTGTACTTTACTTACCTAGTTAACCAATATTTAAGACATCTGTGTAATGTCATCATTGTGAATTTGTCTTTTTTTATCGCATAGAAAACAAAATAAGTGCAGGAAAAACATTAGGTAAGTAGGTATAAAATTCCTTCCCTACCTACCTACGGTCCTTACCTACGGAGCGGAAACTTGGGTGACAACGAAAGCTATCCTCCAAAGGTTAATAGTCACTCAGAGGGCAATGGAACGTAGGCTGGTAGGAGTAACGTTACGAGATCGGAAGACTAACAAGTGGTTGAGAAATCAAAGCAAAGTCTCAGATATTATAAAGCGTATAGCCAAACTGAAATGGCAATGGGCTGGTCATATTGCCAGAAAATCAGACTCGTGGTGCAGGGATTTACTGGAATGGAGACCGTGGGAACATAAGAGACCGGTTGGAAGACCTCAGATGCGCTGGAAGGACGACATCGGAAAAGTAGCAGGGAAGAACTGGATGCAGACAGCCCAGAACAGAGCGAAATGGAGGAAGTTGAAGGAGGCCTACACCAAATTGGTCGAGGAAGGCTTGAGATGATGATGATGATGAGGTATAAAATTAAACTTTTAATACAGCACGCAATAAATTGTGCATGTAGGTCCGCTGTTTAAGAACTCTTACCTAGCGTAGTGAAATAAAAACGGATCACTCACGTATATAAGTCGAGTTTAGCCCGACATGTTTCGGACTAATTCGTAGTCCTTCCTCTGGGAGCGCATGACCCAGTGGCGGCGAATCGCACACTGCGCGCCGCGGCTCTGCTCGCGCGACTACTAGATGCAGCTGACAGCGGCACACAACTACCCTCGTTTTCATCGTCATTTTTATTATTGTCAAATGCAATGTAGCACACTACACTGACGACATCACTCTGTAAAGGCTTCATGTTAAAAGTGACTCTTACATAGCCTCTATAACCCTTACCCTAATAACCATACCTTGTATATCTTTGTGTCTTTTTTTATTTCGATTGTTATGTTATGTGTTGTTTTATAAAGAGTTCTTATATTGTATAACCTGACTGCCTACACCCATGATGGTAGTAAGGGAGCGCATAATATACGTACAGTGGTAAAAAAAGAATTATCCTCCAACTCCTAACCGTTAAGGAGTTGTACCTTCCATCATCAGCTCATCAATATGAGATGATGACTACCTGATGCAAATACTTAATTAGCCTTAGAAAACATATGAAACACATAATACTTGCCTATAAAATTTGAGGGTTGCCCTCGATTTCCCTGGGATCCCATCATCAGATCATGACTTGGTGACAATGGGACCACCTCGAGAGTATACCCTTCCAAATAATGATTTAACATTTTCAGAAATATCCCGTTAAGGAGTTGTACCTTCCATCATCAGCTCATCAACATGAGATGATGACTACCTGATGTAAATACTTAATTAGCCTTAGAAAATATATGAAACACATAATACGTGCCTATAAAATTTGAGGGTTGCCCTCGATTTCCCTGGGATCCCATCATCAGATCATAACTTGGTGACAATGGGTCCACCTCGGGAGTATACCCTTTCGAACAAAAAAAGAATTTTCAAAATCGGTCTACAATTGACGGAGTAATCGATGTACATACATAAAAAAAAAACATACAGTGGAACGTAGAACCTCCTCCTTTTTTGAAGTCGGTTAAAAAGTAAGTATTTAGGTTGCTACTTGGTACGTCGCCATTTCGCATCCCGTGCATAAATCCCGGTCGTTGGTCTCTATTATCGCTTTTGTTATTGTCTTCTAACTCAAAATATTATGGTTTAATGAAAACTAAAATAAATGATGTCAGTGATGTCAAGTACTTTGTAACTATGCCAAAAATAATAACAAAGAAGTAAAACCGCCTTCAAATGAAAAATACTTCAAAGAAGCCATCAGTGCCCTAAGCACGGCTTGTCGAATCCTGCGTCACGTAAAGTCGAATAGTAAACTATAACGAGTTTGTATGACGTTTGGAACAGCGTGAGCGTATTTGGAACAAAAATTTAGTATGAGATTTCTCGATCTCGACACGGTAACCGTAACGTAACGCAGAATTCGACAAGTCGTGCTTGGGGCACAGTTTTATAGCATAGCAATATGAAGTCGGTACGGGCGCGCTCGGAATCGGAATACTCTTTGAGTGAAGCACAGACTTCAGTTATTGTGCGCTGTGCTGAGCCATAAAACTCATGGCTTTAGACGATTATTTTATGTATGTTTCATTTGAATGCGGTTTTACTTTCTTGTTAAAAGATTTTTTATATCACAATTTTATGTTAAAAATAAACGAGTTACTATACCCAAATAGCGATAGGTGTTACTTCTATTTCTCCAATTACAATCGGAGTCGAGATGAAAAATTACCGAATTACCGAAAAGGACCGAGGGATTGATATTTAGATGTTTTTTCTATTTTCGGCCGTTTCTGCCACACACACATAGGTACATACTTACACACACATATACGAGTGAGCGAGCTATTTTTTATAAATTTATGCTCACTTTGCATTTCGTTTTACCTACACTACGGTAATAAAGAACATAGTAATGGTGCGATTTGATGTTCGCCGTTCCATTTGATCTTTATGCGTTTATATCCTGCGTCTGTGCGTGTTCCGAAGAAACTGGGTCACTAACTATAACCTTCCTTTGATGACAGGAATGCCATAACGCCAATAATTCATAGTACCATGAAAAACTTATCTTCGTCCAAAAAACTGTCAGGATAACTGTTGACATGCCTAAGAATAAAGTATTCAACACTCTTACCACGTGACGAATAAAGAATCAAACACGATTAAGTATATTTCCTTTGTCATGTCATGATCATGAAATCTTAACGTCGAATCCGCGATGGTTTATCACTAAAGTGACATATTCATGTAATTATACCAACCTAAATATTATTTATCAAAACGGGCATGTTGTAAAGTAGAAATTTCAGAATTTATAAGGGCGTTAAGTGAACTGATAACACTATTTTCAATTTATAAATTACCCGTTATTACTATTACAATAACATGCCCGTTTGATAAATAATATTTAGGTTGGTAAGTATAATTTACTTAGTTCGACAGAACTTTTAGCAAAATGCCAAAACAGTTTCAGTTTAGATTTGGCGAGCGTGGCAAGTTTCCAAGTGGCAAACTTTGGCTCATTAGCATCTAACTCGTTCAATACAGATAGCTGAAAACTTGACAACGATCGTTAATTTTGGGAATCATTATTACGAAGTAGTAGACGGCTTTGACACGTTATAAATGTATAGGTTCGAATATGATTATCCAAAAGCATTCGATTCGGTTTTATTTCACCAGATACCGGCTAGGTTTCCACTGGGTTTAGTATTTATTGTACCTATATCGATTCATGCAAATATCGGGAATAATTTTGTCCCCCCTCATATCGTTTTTCGAACTTCAGCGTCTTCATTAACGCCCGCGCTTTGTCTCGCGCCACGTTCGACGCTGCGCAAGCGTTAACGTTAATGAGACGTAATGAGACGCTGACGTTCTAAAAACGCTAGATGTGAGGAGGGTATTAAGCTATAGTTACTTTTGTCTGTGTATACTCAGCGGCACAATTAAACGCCCACCGTATTTTTATAACTATTCAATGTAAAAGTATTCATTGAATAAATAACAGTTTTCATCATCATTATAAACGGGGTGAGCGACTAATTAAGCTTAAACTAAACATCTTTCTTACTAGTTGAGTAAGTAACTATTTCCGACGCTTAAGACTTGTTGTAACGATTAAGAAGAAACAAAAGCAATGACGTTTTTAGTTTATTAACCCCTTGGCCTTTATATATTGATAATTCGACATTGAAAGCGCTTATCTCTGTCAATAAAAAAGGAAAGTACGCGCGTCCGCACTTACATAGGTACAACAGCATTCCGTAGGTAGGCTCAATAAATCGAAATCTTTTAGTACAAATTCATGAATAGGAATCGTTCGTTACCAAGCCGTATTTCCGCGGTTCGTGACGGTCTCGCATGTCATCCCGCGAACTTCCCGCTCATAAATAACCGTTATAAGCCACGTGTCTGAACGGCCATCTTGGTTTACCGGTGAATTTTGACAAAGATAAATTTACCGCCAGTACCAACCATCTCAGGATTCGGCACGTTGACGCAAAGGAGCAAGACTCAAAGTCGCGCGACCACGTTTTAGTGCTGGCACAATTTCGTGTGTACGTTTTATAAAAATGGGAGTGCTTGTCTTCATATCGATTGTGCCAACTGGTGCTTCCCTCCGATCTCGATTCGTCTGCAATCAGTAGGAATCGAGTGATTGCCTACTTGAACTGTATTGTAGGAAAATTTGTAACTGAATTGAAACTTCAGCCGCTTCGGCTATTCATTCAATTGGTTTCGTTTCGTAAATAGCTTTTGCAAACTATCGGTTACAATGAATTTGTGGTTGTTGGTGTTGAAGAAAATGGTTTCAGTAATTTTGTTTTTTGCATTCAAGAGTGAGGATTCGTCGATACAAAACTGTGTCTACTAAGGATGGGTTCTAACCGACTCAAGAATTTAAAATATGCGCAAGGCAAATCAATCAGCACAAATTATCTGTGTTAGCAAAAACCGGCACTTTTGTAGTTTTGCGTGTCCCTCGAGAATTCATCAAAGTGATTGGTTTAAATGTAACGGTTGCCGATTTTTCTGTCCAAGTCTCTAAATGTTAAAGTCACTCTTTATTTCATAGCTATAATGATATTTCACTTAACCGCGCTCTGCAAATAGCATTTACTTAAAGACCGACCACGGGGCGGTGCGTAAAATTAAAGTCGTTGACACACCGTAATACGCACGAAAATGTATGTCAAAAGCGTGACACCCACTACACGTCACTGCGTATACGCGGCCATGTGGTCATTCCTTTCCTGTACCTACTTTATTTGCCTAAATACGCTCACGGGCGGGCCCTGTTCCAAAAGTCATACAAACTCGTTATACTTTACTATTCGATTTTACGTGACGCAGGATTCGACAAGTCGTGCTTAGGGCACTGAGCGCGGGCGCAAGTGCTACGCCGTAGACGCTGTAGCATCTGCTACGAACTTACCATTCTTCGTTCTTACCTATAACCATCTACTAAATAACAAACAAAGTAGTAATTACAGTGTGTTGAGTCTAATGGATATAATTATAAAGAAAACCACTCATTGTCTCGTTGACAAAATGTTCACAATCACAATTTACTACATTAATAGAGCTAATCTGCCACATCGTTTGTAGATGTGTTTGTTCATTATACTGTGATATTGATATATCAAACGTATTTTTAAAACTAAAACTTGCTTAATGAAAACCAAATTGCAAATTGTTTCTTACTATTAAATTATAGTTTCCAAACTGGGTTACGAATATTAATAAGCTATACGATACGCCACGCACGATTTTTCTACATAAAATTGCTTAATTCGGTTCCAGGCAAGAATTGTCTGCGGTTGGGCGGTTTTTTATTAATCTAGACACGCACAAAAAAACAGAATTCAGTTTTTCAGTTGGTGTGAGTTACAAATATGATTAGAGTTTAGGTTTATTTTATGCTTATTTATTGATTAATAAATAATAAACAATTTACAATTACCCAAGGTTTAGTCCTAAGACCTAAAAGTCATTATTATTTTGGATATTCAAAAACAAAAATAAAAGATATGCCATGGGACAATAATTGACACTAATTGACATACATAGGTACAGGCTTTGCTTAGTTTGGGGCGAGCCTGTACAGTCAAGGAATTAAATTTACAACCCACCTAAGGTTTAATATCGTATAGCAATCTGTCACCATAAGAGCTAGATAGAACACGACGTTGCTTTGACATGTCCTGTTTACGTTGTCATTTTCGGCCTTAATGCATAGCGAATGTCTAACAAAATTTCAACGAAATGGGTAGGGAATTAAATTCCTTGACTGCACTATGTGTACTAGACAGCGGATAAATATACTTATATAGATAAATAATAAAGCGACCGGGGACCGAACCCGGGACCTTAAGCTTTATAGTCAGGGTCTCTAACCACTAGGATATCCGGTCGACAAAACCAACTAAATTAAACTCAATAAATAATTCGAAAATGTTCAGTCATTAGCAGTCACCCCGCTCACGCTAGCGAAGGAACTTTTTCACAATAAATCCTCTAATTGCTGCCTGTACAGGCACAGGCATAACACAGCTCCACCCACGCAGGTAGGTAGTAACAAGGATGTTTTATATTTTACTTTTTAAAAGAAAATTGCTTTCTGCTGTTTTTCTAAATTTCGTTTTCAAAAAATATTTCTTTTTCGTCTACTCGAGTTTTTACAAACATAATATGCAACTAGTGAGACTGTCACTGGCAAATAAATAAAACAAACCAAGCCATAAAACTTAACAATCTCAACATGTACAGTTAGCGCCAAAAGTTGCTTTGTCACTTTTGTCTTTTGCGGGTGGTAGGACCTTGTGCGAGGTCCGTCCGGATTGCTACCACCATCTTACTCGCTAACCCTAACTCTAAGTAGTAGTGCTTGCACTGTTCAGTTGTGTTCCGGTGTGGAGAGTAAAACAAGACAAGAGGCATTTCATCTTAACTCTCTAAGTTGGGAACGCATCTGCAAACCCTCCGGGGTTGTGAGTGTCTATGGGCAGTGGTGATCACTTACCATCAGGTGACCCACTTGCTCTTATAAAAAAATGCTTTTCGCTCTATAGCCAGATACAGCAATACGTGATTGACAAGTGTGATATAGTGAGACAAAGGTATAAAAGTGTGATAGTGAGACAAAGGTATAAAAGTGACATTACTTTTGACGCTGACTGTACTTATACAAAGTATGACACAGCGCAGTAAAGCAAAGCTAATTTTGAACGCAGTGTTATCTGAGGTCAGTTCCATGTCGCCGAGTCCGGGTGATAAGAGCATGGCATGCCCACGTGTAGAGGTGTACTTAACCAATACCAACGGAAATTACAGTTTTAGAATGACAAATACACGTATTTATTTATTCATTTATTTGATTAGATAAACATAAACATGTAAAAAAAAATCTACTACTGTAACATAACTTTTTTTTTTAAAGAATTTTTTTTCTTTGCATTGTCATTGTATGTTGAATTTCATGCTATGAATGTTTCATAAAAATAAAAAACTAAACTACTGTTCCGAAGTATAAATCGTAAATCAGTAATTTCTCCGTTAATACTGTGGAGTTTGGAATGAGACTCACGTACGTATCCTAATGAACACGTCCTATTCATCTATGTCTAGAGGGTAGAGATACGTTGTATTGTATATACATAGGCGTTCCTACCATTCATAGAAAATCCTCACATTTCAGTCTTAAATGGTCAGTTTAGTATATGTCTTTTACTGTACGGCGCTTTTTTAATTGACTCCATAAGGTACGTTTACGCTACATATGGGAGTAAAATGGTCAAAAATGGTACCATTAGCTAGGTACTTGACTTTACTCTGCATCACACAGAGCTACCGTACGCACAGTCTCTCAGACTTTTTTTCGCCATACTTTTCGTCCTATGTTAAGACACCTATTAATTTACACTTAATTTTGCCATCGGATTGAATAATTAAACATGCGGTGATTTGGTACTTACTATTTTCATTACCAAGGTGTGAAATGCCTTAAGTTGTTTTTAAAATAAACAATTTTAAAATTACAGTTAAATTAAAACAAGGGCACCCTGTGTCATTAACATTCGTCAAAATCCTATGTTTTTCCACAGCAAACTAAACTGATTCCCACGCTGTTAAAATAATGTGTGATTTCCAATTTCACAACTTATAAACAGATGACATGGAGGCAAACACGCAGTCTCCTCGTGACAGCTAATAGTCTCTTGACAAAGTCACGTTTAATTTATAATAAACACTCGCAATCGCTAATTGCTGGTTATCTACGGATTTAATTAGGAAATAGACGAGCTAGTACGCATCAAACTTCATGTTACATAATGACCAGCTGACCTGGTAATGATGGCGGTAGAGCGGAAAGTCTTTGACAATTTTGGGGCCACTGATGCTATTTTTCAACCCCCGACGCAAAAAAGGGTGTTATAAGTTTGACCGCTATGTGTGTCTATGTGTCTGTATGTGTGTGTGTGTGTGTGTGTGTGTGTGTGTGTATCTGTCTGTGGCACCTTACCTCCGAAACGGTTAAACCGATTTAAATGCGGAGTTTTAGTATTTAAAATATCGGCAACGAGCGATAGACATATATATCACTTTCTTTTCAAAGTGGATTTGCAAAGCACACATTGCGTGATCTACATTGTTGGAAGTAGACCAAATTAAGAAACAGCAATTTCCCTATGTAAAGTTATGAAAATAACTACTATTAGTGCAGTTGACAACCCTTTTCAAAATAAATAGTAACTGTAAATGGACATAGATTGGTTCTTCATTAATTCATTATACCTACTTATCATGAATTGCGAAATATTCTTAGCTGTTTAATACTCACTTTCTGTCACGGAAAATCGCTGCATTTTGAAAGAGTATTTCTTTGAATTTAGTAATAAGGTAAGGCTTCCCGGATAGACAGATAGATATATAAATTCTCTAAGATAACGAGCGGGAGTTGAGTACGTGACGTGTTAATCTCACCCATAACGTGGGAGGATTGAGGAAATTCAATCAAAAATTTACAACTGAAGTAAAATAACTAATTTAACGATATGATTTGGGTCATTATTCGAGCATTTTAACCGCCTCACTTTCGTGGACACATTTTTGATGAATTCTGAGTTAGTTGGTAGCGGTCCCGTACTTCTATCAAGTACTTAACCGAAAACGACATTTAGCCACTTCGACAAAAGACAGACCACAAAAGTGATTCGGAGCAAACGCCCAAATAATGACCCATTTATGACTTAAGCAACTTCACAAAATAGGTTTTGAATTCTTGTGTTAATTTTCTGTGCGTTCAGCGATACATTTATGTACATTGTGAAGTAATTCAAGTTGTTATTATAGATTTAAAAACAACTATTTCGTAATTTATTACTCATCAAAATCAGTCTTCAAGATTAGGTGATGAGGAACTAAGAAAATGGTTGCTAAAACTTATCAATATAGGTATAAATAATTTAATTAAGGAACTTCTATATCATAATGGAATATGTTTAGCGTTATCGCATCTAGCCGTGACCATGAGACGTACCAAAGGGTTCGGAACGTCTGGCATTATTATTAAATATTTGTAATTATGACCGCATTATTGCGAGTAATGATGATAAATATAAATAAAAAGAATAATCAGACCACATAAAATGATGTGTCGGAAACCTATGCATGCCAAGGATAACAATAATTATAACTAGTGACTCCGTGAGCTATAGACCTCGTGAGCTCATTCTTCGTTTTTTTTGTCTAAAATCTGAAACGAAAAAAAACGTAATTATCAAACCTACTCATAAAGTTGTACGACAATCGATTGAGAAATACGACTTGCGTAGAGGAGAACAACCGGCCGAAACATGACATACGAAAACATTTTTGCCCAAGCTGACACGGAGACACTTACTCGTAATATTCGCTCTCGCTCGGTCAATAAGATTTACAGTGGATCGTCTTTAAAATATAAACGGTGTGACGGCGATGAGAAGTCGCCAACACAATTAACTAGTAAGCTATAGTTAAAGTCAATCCTGACCAATTTTACGAATACGACGAGGAAGGCAAACGAGCAAGTGGGTCACCTGGTGGTATGATCACCACTGCCCATAAGACACCCGCAACTCCGGGGGGTTTGTGCCCTTAATTACACCGGCTGTCCTACTCTCCACACCGGAACACAACAGTGCAACCACTGCACCAAAAACACACAAAAATTGCACAGCTATGAGGTTTCTGATTATTGACAATGTTAACTATAAGATAAATATGCTAGACTTGCTTGTTGCGCGTTGTAAACAAGAAAGTTTAGCATTTTTCTCCCATGGCGTACATTGTCAATAATCAGAAGCTTTATAGCTGTGCAATGTGTCAGGATTGACTTTATAGTGACGGGGCAGGGGCACTATAGGTTTACACAATGAAACAACGTCTGCTCTTGTCTGTCGTAATTGGTTAAATTCCACTAAACACTGCACTCTAGTTGTTTAAATTAGGTAAAGGTCGCCCTATTAATAATGTTTACTATAATGTTACAGTCATTTGTTTTTGATATACCTATTCCTGTCGACACGGCTGCGGTCACGTAGACATTCAGACCGCCAAATATTCTCAATGTTGTCAGTCTTCCGATTGCTTATCTAGTAGGCAACACTTACATGATAATTGTAATGTTATTCTATCTACTAAAATATTAGCGATTAGGTTTAACTTAATCTTGTAATTTTGTTAGTATTAAGATAGGTACTGGATCATGGAATCACTTGTAATGGGAGGGCTGAGTCTCTTTGCATTGCGATGTGTTTGTTAATAAAATTGCAGAGGTAGTTAGTTTTGATTGACAAGAGAGGTTAACGGCCTCAAACTTTAATTTATGACTAACTTAAAACTGACATTGTGTTATAGAAAGAATAGAAAAAAACAGAATCCACAGAATCTACATTTAGAATTTAAGTTCAAATTTGAAATCCGGGATTGGGGATGTTTTGTGACTGTAGTTAAAATAAAAAACCGGACAAGTGCGAGTCGGACTCGCGCACGAGGGTTCCGTAGAAAGATTTTAACGCTTTTTCCCAGTGTTTTAAGAAGTCCAGTGTTAGCAGAGCCCTGCTCCTAAGCAAAATGTACGCAGTGTTTGGTCAACTTATATTGGTCTGTGAAATCTGCAGACAGACATAATAATGATTGCGTTGACTCAGAAGTTTGATTTTTTCACGGCTTCAAGGGACCGCAGGCTTGAGTATTTTGATATTAATTTCAACATGCTACCTCCACGCGTTTCAGAGAAAAAGTGTCTTGACAGACCGACAGACGGACAACAAAGTGATCCTATAAGGGTTCCATTTTTCCTTTTGAGGTACGTAACCTTAAAAATAAAAAAAAAACCTGCCATCTTGGAGCGAGGGATTACCAGCCAGCGGGCCATGAATAAAACAGGGTTAAATTTACTGTAAATTAAAAAAAAGACAATAATCTCTGCATTAGCTATTAGCATAGAGCTTTATATGGAGCGCATTTGCGTGCTGTTTGCCCTCAAATTAACTGTCGCCGCTTGTCAAAACGCTACCGTAACGCTTCCGTGTTTTAAATTGATGTCGTTAGTCGGATAATTACTCAATCCTGGACGGGCAATAAATTTCAGAAAGAAGACATGTTGATTCTTTTTAAAGTCTCTGTAATAACAGTAGCCAGCTTGTATAGCAGCAGATTCTGTCCGTCGTTACTAAGGTATGTTCTATGTGTCCGACGCTATCCCAATAGTTGGCCCCTCCGATTTTAATAAGTACACTGCTCAAAAATGTCTGGCTATCTCTGTCAACTATGTGCGGACTCCCAAACGCGTTTCATCATCATCATCATGTCAGCCGAAAGACGTCCACTGCTGGACATAGGCCTCCCCCGAGACTCTAAACTCAGACCGGTCTTGTGCTTCCCGAAACAGTCGACAAAATAAATTAAAGCGGTTCTGCCAATCAATCCATCGTACTTCTAATGTAACAAAGAATTTCGCTATTTTCCAAAAGTATTTGAAAGGGCGTGCTTTCAAAATCGGCCTCTGATCTTTTGGACATTCCTTCGTTCGCCAAAATACGAGTTGAAAAGATCGAGGAAGTACCTATTTGGGTACGGAGAGAACAAAATTAGCAAGTCTACCTCAGCGGCAACTTAAACCGTCTACTGACTATTGTCAGATTGTTTCTGCAGAATAAATAACACAGACTGTTCACATCGCTGCCATGCCGTGCCGTCCGCACATTAGAAGCGCTGCCGAACGCAAGCCGCGCCATTTGCCCATCATCCACAATAATGATAACTTTAATTACCTTCAAAAATGGGTCAACAGCCTGTCATCGATGGATAATAAGTAAAGTGCACCTCCGTAATCACGTAGGGGAGGGATTCAAGTAGCAGTTGGCAGTTACGAACAGGTTTGTGATGCCACAACTTTTCTAAGTAACTCTTCATGATAAAATATTACATTAAGTACATTAAACGCCTTCTTCATCACCCTCCAATAAATATATCTGACAGATACTGCCATCCTAATGATAACCATCGCAATCATCAATTTTTCATAATCTGAGCTAAATACGTATTCGGAATCTACGAAATGAAATCTACAAGATTCACTGATACATTTTTGCAAGTGCGCTAATAGTTATGATAAGGGCGGCGGGATATCTGTCATACCATCTCTGATTATTTTGTTGGACTAACAGAGATGACATCACACCTTTACACTTTTTGATCTGTAAAAAAAAAACTTGAATTTGTAAATCGTGATATCTTACACTGATACATAGTTGTACCCCGTGCGTACCCCATCTTTAATTTGGATGTGGCATGAGTAAGTAAATTTATATCCAAAGCTCTATCTATTTAAGATTACAGAAATTAGAGTTAAGTACGCATTCTAATTAACTGTGTTTTAGTCGTCTTTAAAAAAGGAGGAGATTCTCAATTAGTCGGAATTTTCCTTTTTTAACCGACTTTAAAAAAAGGAGGAGGTTCTACGTTCCACTGTATGTATTTTTTTTTATGTATGCACATCGATTACTCCGTCAATTGTAGACCGATTTTAAATTTTTTTTTTATTCGAAAAGGTATACTCCTGAGGTGGTCCTATTGTCACCAAGTCATGATCTGATGATGGGATCCCAGGGAAATCGAGGGCAACCCTCAAATTTTACAGGCACGTACTATGTGTTTCATATATTTTCTAAGGTTATTCAAGTATTTGCGTCTGGTAGTCATCATCTCATGATGGTGATGAGCTGATGATGGAAGGTACAACTCCTTAGCGGTTAGGAGTTGGAGGATAATTCTGAAAATGTTAAATCATTATTCGAAAGGGTATACTCCTGAGGTGGTCCCACTGTCACCAAGTCATGATCTGATGATGGGATCTCAGGGAAATCAAGGGCAACCCTCAAATTTTATAGGTACGTATCATGTGTTTTATATATTTTCTAAGGCTATTCAAGTATTTGCGTCCGGTAGTCATCATCTCATGTTGATGAGCTGATGATGGAAGGTACAACTCCTTAACGGTTAGGAGTTGGAGGATAATTCTAAAAATGTTAAATCAACGTAAAATTGTGAAATAAAAATCTTTGTGTAAAAGTGCTTCGTTCAAAGAATATTCCGCTCGCACCGCACCGACTTCATATTTCTGCTGCTTAGTGCTAGGCCATAAAACTTTAGGCTTTAGTTTCTGTTGTCCGAAATAAACGCATTTTATTTTATTTTATTTATTTATCATTATTTTAGAGGATTATTTTACGTTTTTTTTCTAAGGTTTTTTTTAAGGCGGTTTTAGTTTTTTGTTATTGATACTATAATCCTAATTTGAAAATGACTTACTTGGTATTGGTCGGTCTAATAATATTTGTTAGTTTCAAAATGCTTTCAAAATATGACACGAAAACTTTTTCAGGATAACAAAACGTAACATAGATAACTTTTATGGGCGTAAAGTTAGTTTCGTTCACGTAATTTCTGCCTAACGGATGCCACCACGAAAAGTCCAAAACTTCCATCAAACATTTATAAATTGGAGCAATTAAATAGCGCTCCATATCAGAAACAAGTACGAAACAAGATGATTAAAAACTTTGGCGAGAACAGATGCAAATCTGTCATGATTAGGTAAATTTTACAAACTATGTCACCAATGTCAAGATAACGCCTTCCTTGAATAAATCAATGACATAACGATCACTTATAAAAAAAGCAATCTCCACACTGCCCTCTGTACCTCTTCAATAAATAAATTAATTTTGTAGGTATGTCTAAATTAATTCCGTCAAATTCCATAATTATTTCTCCAGGCGATCATGTGGCCGACGCGACGTGACGCAATGACAAACTCTACGAGACGTGTAAAAATCTATTATCATGGGATAATTGACACTAATTGACTTAGTCTCAAACTAGGCAAAGCCTGTACTACTTATACTTATATACATATTAAACATCCAAGACCCAAGAACAAACATTCGTATTCATCATACAAAACATCTGCCCCGACCGAGGGTCGAACGGGACCTTAAGCTTCATAGTCAGGGTCTCTAACCACTAGGCTATCCGGCCGTCTATTTAACTAAATTAAGACAAAACTTCCATTGACACCACTTATTAATTGTAATTAACGATTGTTTCATAAAAAAGTACTCAAGTCAAGACTCACCGGCATGTCTCCAGCCCGCGTAGTGTACCCTCCGTGCCTGCCGCCCTACTGCCAGCGCTCGCGAGCTCCGCTGTGCCACCTCACCACCTGGCCCGAAGCCTCCTTGCGTGACTCCAACCCTCACCAACCAAGCACCACCCAAAGAGCAACCCTAAACCATACTCACAAGCTTCAGAATAGTCTGAGTCGCACTATCGCGATGGCAATTCGTTGATGTTTCAGTTTCAGCATTGTCTCCAATTGTTGTTACATTAGTTTGTTCTCTGTATTTAGTTTTCAGCGAGTTGATGATCGCGGCGCGAGCGGCTTCGAATCTGGCGCGGGATTGCACTTCGCGCCATTTTCTGAGGATTTTGTCCTTCGGCAAATTTTTTTCTGGAAGCAATCTGATAATTAATTTTCAATGTTGAGGCTTAGTTATGTCTGTAATGCTCCTGAAAGTTAGAAGTAGGTACTTGTCAGTTTTTAATTTTGGAAAGTAGGTAATAGTGACTAAACGTACAGCTAGCGAATCGACAGTACTTAGAAACGTTTTGATCGTTTTAAGAAAACGTGCGATGTTAAAGTAAATAGGTATACTTAATATGGGATATCTACGTAAATAAATTAAAATCAAAACATAAACTATTAATATAACCGTACCTTTTACCCCTTGTCCGTTGGCAGGTTCAGATTTCTCATCCACCTTTCTCTTGCCTCCAAAATTTGGTTCTAAACTCCCATACTGATCCCACCATTTGATTCCAGCTGTATCAATGGGAGCTCTAGACCTCGCCGAGTGAGGAGATTTTGGTACTTGCATATTAATAACTACATACAAACTGTTACAACTTTCACGTGATTTTGGAAGGATGCAAACTCGGAGGAAACCAGCCACAGCCACGAGTCTGTTTCAACTAAATAGCTTTTTCGATGAAAGTGAAAATAATTGCAAGTCATTTACACCTTCACCCATATAATGCCCTGTTACAGATTTTTTGTGTCTCTTTCTAGCTCTATATCGATAGATTAAGACAGACTGAATGATCATGATCGATTATTCCGTACCATGCCAATTTACATGAAGGTATTTGTAGCATCCGTTCTAAAAATACGTACAAAAGGCTTTGTATTCCTTAGTAGGGCAGTGTGTAAAGTAATCTGCAAGTCATATCAAACATGTTCATGTTCATTCAATAACCCTTCGACATGGCATGTAATGCCCGGTACGCACTAGCGAGTTGTATACGTGGCTGTTACAGTAACAAGCTTCTAGATGAGAACTGGCTCGCGAACCACGCCCACATCACGATTTTACGTGCAACAGTTGCAGTAACAGTTCGCCATAGTCAATACCCGGCTTATAACATACATAGACCATAAGGCTGCGCATTCACCAGGTTGTATGAGGACTGTGAGGAAGCTGAACGGCGTGTAAGGCAAAATCCACCAATATGATCACTTAAGACGGCTTTGCTGAAAGCAACTAGCCTATTTGGTGAATTTATTCTTCACACACCGCGTAACTACCTCGCACAGCTCATGGACGGATGGATGAAGTTTTACAGACTTTCACCCGTTGTATATTATTTCCCAACTACTTATTTGCTGAGGCATACTTTGCGTGTATGCCCTTTGGCAGAATACTTAACTCAATTTTAAGTATGTCTAACTTTACGTATTACCTGCCCGCGATAAGTTGACTTTTAAGTTGAAATACAGTCATGAAATCGTCGAGCTGTCTAGTGAATTTCAGCTTCGACATGAGTTATTGGTTTGGTAATAGACTGTGTTTATGTCGAAGCCGTGTCACAAACAAACTGCACCTACTTGTAACAGTTTAAGTCTAACCTTTATGCGAAGATATGAAAGAGTAAAAGTAATCAAACCATAGACATAATGAGTGTAGTATAACTAGGTAGCGTAATTAATTGGACGAATCCTTCGGTGCTCCATTTTTTAGGGTTCCGAAGCCAAAATGGCAAAAAGGAACCGCGAATCATTTAAAACTGTTATATTAATGTGTGTAACTCAACGAATGGATCTGGCATTTCAAAAATATTTTAGTGTCTTTAAAAAAATCTAAATGTCCTCAATTTCTATCTATACTAATATCCGTCTGCAATATCTTCAATTATCGCCAGTACCACGCGCTTAATTAGTGTCGCAATTAAATTTAAGAAGTCCCAGGTCATCTTGTTACAGTCTGCATATAATATCCAATTAACCCAGCAGGTTATCTGTCTTATTTTACGGCTTTCGACCTAAATAATGATGCAATACGGTTATTGGTTCCGTGAACGTCTAGACCTGCCCCCCGACTACGAAGTGCAAAATTCGAACTTCGTATCGTGCCGTCCCTCTCAAGCTAGTATTATTTAACACGAGAGTGAGCGGGACGATACGATACGAACTTCGATTTTCGAATTTGGTAGTATGGGGGCTGAGTTATCAAAGACGGATGCCTTAAATAACTGCAATGAGCTTTGGCGGTTTTTTGTTTCATTTGCGTCATTGGCTTTTGACATAGAGTTGAAAAGAGAGCTGTTGGGTACTTAATAGCGTGCAAGTTGTTTGTGGTATCTCTGATAACACCATGTGAACAGCGAAATTTAAAAAAGTTGGCAGTGTCATTGCGTTCGCTGGTATTCGCGATTAAGTCTATGCACTAAAATTGCAAAGACACATTCTGTTGTGTAAATTACCAAAGACTGGGGTCATTGTCTTTAACGCGCTCGGTTTGGCATTTTCGTACTTTTTTTTAAATGAAAAAGTGACTCGACGAAAAAATCCTATATTTAAGTAAGTACCTATTTAGAACCTATCGAACCTGATCACAAAATTTCACAAAGATCGCGTCATTATTGAACAATTTTCATTTTTTTTTACTTGAAAAAAAAAATCCGAGACACGAATCGGAAAAAAATTGTAATAAATCTAATAATTAAGGAACCTGCTCACAAAATTTCAGGAGAATCGGTTAAGAAATGCGACCTGTAGAGGAGAATAGCCGGACACATAGTAGTTCGAAAGAAATTTTGTCCAATCTGTCCTGTGCCCTAAGCACGACTTGTCGAATCCTGCGTCACGTAAACTCGAATTGTAAACTACAACGAGTTTGTATGACGTTTGGAACAGCGCCCGCCCGTGAGCGTATTTGGAACTAAAATTTAGTATGAGTTTTCTCGATCTCGATACGATAACTGTAACGTAACGCAGGATTCGACAAGTCGTGCTTAGGGCACAGGTCAATTATAGTAGGATTTGACAGTATAGAAACCGCATTGCGATACAGCAAGGAAATGCTGCCAACACCTTTGGGACCATGCCGCGGAGAGCTCTTCTCAAAATTATTTTAGTTCTATTTAATTTTAGTCACCTATTAACCGTTTTTTTTCCTAGATGTTGAATCATAGTTGTTAATTTTATTTACTGACATTTTCTTTTCCTAAATATAGATACCTACATAACACTCAAATACCACTTCTCAGTTTCACATACATAGAATCATTTCTATGTATGTTATTTTCTAATCGTCTTGCAAATAATCTATATACTTAACAAAATCTACGAACTGCTACGATAACTTTTAAGAAAGGCAATCATACATTCTGTTTTCTTATTGTAACATTAACTAAGTATATACCTACGTTCTTTTTGTATTTTTTATGTGGTGCAAAGATCACCCAGTAAAAAATCCGCTCAAAGTCTAGACCTCATAAGCTCATAACTCTAAACTCTCTAATTATCCTGTTTACTCATTAGTGAAATGCTAATTAATGTACAATCAGTAATGTAGGTCGGTCCGTCTGCAGTACTTTGAACGTCTCGTGGCATTGACTCCGCAGACGATATTAAACAGATGAAATACGAGCGGTATATTCCAGATAATTATGTTTAGTCAATAAAATATACTTCAGTTTGACGGGCGACGGGGAATTTCCTGGAACTGATAGAGATAAAGGTAGTTTACCGTTCTAGAATTTTTCACTAGAAATTGTAGTAATATCTATGAATTATTATGTCATTCAGAGTGCCAAGGAGAGGGCTATGCTGGGGTTTCTCTGCGGGATAAAATCAGAAATGATGATAGCCGCAGTAGAACTAAGGTTACAGACATCAGGCCGAAGAATTGTGCAACTTAAGTGGCAGTGGTGCAATGGCCGATGGGGTCAGAAGGTTCTCTAATGGCGTCCACGGACCGAGAGACGTGCTGTCGGTAGGCCTCCAACAAGACGGAGCGACGACCTAGTAAAGATCACGGGACCGCGGTTGATGCGGAAAGCACAAGACCGCTCTGAGTGGAGATCCGAGGGGGAGGCCTATGTCCAGCAGTGGACGTCTTTCGGTTGACACGATGATGATGATGAAACGCGTTATGATTGACATTCGTATGAGAGATGAGGAGCAGCGGGCAGCGGCAGATTACTGTGATGGCAAAGACCATACAACTAAGAGGACTGCTAATGTCTATACAGTGTTGCGTTCCTTTATGATATTATCGTAAAGGAATTGTAGAGAGGTCTCTGTACCATTCATTTCGTAGGCCACTTAGACCTGTGCTTAACCACGCTTAACACAATAGCGTCATCTTTTGTCTAGTTTTTTCATTAAGTTCATAGGCTATGCAAATAAAGATTTCTGATTTCTGATTTCTGATGGCTCTTGGTCAGTTTTTTCTTTAGCTGAAAAAAGCTAGATCGGAAGAAGGTAAAAATAAAATTTATGAGGACCGACCTCCAGTAAAGTGTTTCATTTCATGTAGCATAACAGTAATGTTTTTAATCCGGATACAACAACAATAAAATCTAGATTTAGGTGAGATTTAGATTTCAGTTCGCCTTGATACAGACCTGAATAAAATTCGTCTTATCTCGCCTTATCCGTTGTTTTGTCTGGAACTACCTGCCATGGATTAAGTAGTGGCGTGCTTTCAGAATAACACTTTTTATAGCCTTGCATTATTTTTATTTGCTTGGTATAAAACCAATTACACTCTACAGTGTTTCCAAGACTTGTAATTGCTACTTGCAGATAATTCTAACCATGTTGAGAATAAATAACAAAGGAATTGTTTTTTCTCATTTGAGTAATTTGAGGTACAGATCGCTAAGTACAAGTTTATGCAACATTTGCATTTTAGATACGGTTCCAATAAATATAAGATCGGAAATCAGCTTCTGAAACTTCTTGTAGTAGTAATATACTGAGTAATATCACTCAATGATAGTTGTGTAACACTTCTGAATATTACAACCATCATCTTGCCTTTACTACGTAGTACTTACTAAAACACGTGAACAGACAATAATACACTATCGCAACCTTCAAGATGGCCCGTCTGGACTTCGTGTGTTATCAGATAAAAAATGTTATCGTTATTATTTCGGTAGTTCCTTTAAAAGAAAACATCCATTTTCGGAAGCCTAAATATTGTTTGTTTACCGTCAAATGTGCTAGATACATTCAGATACAAAGGGTGACAATTAAGATTTAAGAATTTAGATTGTTTGAAATTTTGACCAATTTATGACTCTAGCTTAAATGCAATGCAATACAGATAACCTGAAATTTACGAGGGTTAGTGATCGTTTCAATATAGATAACATCGCCTATAAACGTTGCCTAAGTACCTCATACCTCACTATAGTACGTGTTTAAAATTAATAGTCTGTAGTAAATCCTCTTAGACAAATATTATTAGCTGTTCCAGATTCTATTGTTAATTCGCCCGAAATGACTCAACTCGTGCAATAGCGAAAACAAAAACCCAACTTTATTTTGCCTCGATCCACAAAATTGAGTAGGTACTAGCTTCATGCCATTTCCTTGTCGATAAAGCGATGCGATGTAGGTTATTTGTGATTCGCGATCAAGATTAAAGAGGAATTATGATGCAATTTTATGGCTTTCATGTTTTATAAATAAATATCGATTGTATTTATAATGAGGTAAAAGTGGGTACTAACTAATCTACATGAGTTTCAAAGGCCAGCGGACTTAGAATAGTAATTTACAGTAATTTCCTTTACTTTTATCAAATTATTTAGGTACTTTACTGCAAAGTACTCACCTCTTATCGATTTATTAAATTGCTGGCATGTTGATCCGTTAATCTCTACATATTTTATTAACATACCATGGAACTGATTGTCATAGAGATAAATTTTGTCTGCTAGAGTATTAGGCCATGAATTACTCGAGCCCTTTATCTAAGACGCTTACTATAATTTAATCATTGCACGGTGCGAGCGAAATGTTGCCAAGTTATAATTACGAGTACGGCTTGATGTAGACTTTTAGATACTAGCTAGGCATTATTTAAAACACTAAAAGAATAATGAAGTAAGGAAACTCTTCTGCTTTTACACATTTTACAGGAGGATGAATTATACTCGTATCAAGCAAATGGCATATCTGTTAGTTCAAAGCTGATAGAACAGGACGTGTAGCTCTTCCTAGAGAAATTTGATTCCATGATTTTTTTCTGTAAAGGATGATTGTGACTTTACCCAAAAATATACATAGGAATATTTTATTCACAATATAAACATATCATAAGCGCCTGAAAGAGGCAACAGGCGACTCTCGGGCGGGCAGCTTTCTCGCGCAAATAATTATGCAAACGCAATTCAGCGCGGGAATACTGCCTGCGTGATGGGCACCCTGCCGAGAGGTCCGGGCCTGGTAGGTTTTATTAAATTTTTAAACTTAGTTTTAGTTTTAGCAGTTTAATGTACGAGTATTATTAAATAACATAATACATTAATATTAAATAAGCCTTGTCTTTACGTGTTTGCTATTTACGTACGTCTACGTCCGTCTTTGATAATAATGTGGTACAAATCACAAAATCCTCAAATTGACAATACATGTGAGCTGAAATCAGCAGGTCATCCCGTGAATCTATCGAGACCAATCCCTGCCGTGAGATTGTTTGAGAAACCTCCAATGTTCAGACAAAAGTTGACGACCGGACGCCCTCCGTTCACGATTTAATTGAGGCTCTAACTTTTACGACTGTATAATAACTGATACACGGTAGGTATTTATACGTTTATTCTGTTGAAAAGTACAGCTTTGTTATTCAGCAGCCATTTTAAAATTGTCTTTACAAAGCTAAAGAGTTGAACTTGAAATAAGTTACACCAAGTTCTACGTTGCTTTAGATCGACAGTATATGTCTCTTTACACTCATCATGTAGCCAACCAAACAAGATTCGTTGACGCATATTCGTCAACAACAACTAAGTATCGTGGCAGACAATGAACGTGACTATACGAACGAGGTTCCTGTATGAATTGACGCATTATTCGTCACTATCGGCCTAGACCCCGACAGGCCATACAAATATGATCAGCAGACTTTAAGACTGCCCCAAAGATAAGTATAAATATACGTATCTGATCCGGGTCTTAAGTAGGATAGATTAATTATTCACATCGTTGAGTAGTAAGGGTTTTCCGGGAGAGTAACAAGTCTTGTAACATTACGATAAAAATTGCTCTCTTGCTGTGCAGTGACACCGCATACTGTGCGCATGCGTACGCCTTATAAATAGGTATAAAAACTCAAAATTGCGCCACAAGGAATGCCATGTACTTAGTACGTTATTAATATTTTTAATCTCTCATTTCGGAAGAAAAAGTATGACAATGTAACAAATTGTAACAGCTTTTATTTTAAACTTGCAATGTTTGTAGGTAACTATATATATGTTCGGGGTGGTTCGGGTCAAGTCTTGCATAAAACATTTCGACCACTTTTTGGTGTCCGATTGAGTTGAAATTTGGCGTATAATGATGTAATACTCTATCGGTTAAGTTCTGGTGGTCCGGCCAGGATCGTCTCCGCGGAGGAACTCTTCAACTGTTAATGTTGGCATCGACTTGAAAGTTGGTATGGATAATTACGTAAGTTGGATGACAATAAAAGTACAGTCAACGAAAATACGGTCCACAAAAAGCTTGTACTCAAAAAGCCAGCAGCAGAAGTAGCTAAGCAGCCGAAGCGGTCACTATGATCTGCACAAGCTCTTATGTCTATGACAATAGAGCCGTGCTTATAGATCATTGTGATGTGCAGGCGTCGGACGCCTGGTCGTCTCAGAAGGATGTTCAAACTGGAACGAGCCGATAAAAATAAACTACGCGCAAGCGCATACTTTGCGGTAAATATTGTCCGTGGGTCGAGCACGACTTTTCGAAAGCTGCTTCACGTAAAATCGAACAGTGCCCTAAGCACGACTTGTCGAATCCTGCGTTACGTTACGGTTATCGTATCGAGATCGAGAAATCTCATACTAAATTTTAGTTCCAAATACGCTCACGGGCGGGCACTGTTCCAAACGTCATACAAACTCGTTATAGTTTACTATTCGATTTTACGTGACGCAGGATTCGACAAGTCGTGCTTAGGGCACAGTAAACGTTGTCGAGTTTGTATGACGTTTGGAACAGCGCCCGCCCGTGAGCGTATTTGGAACTAAATTTTAGTATGAGGTTTCTCGATCACGATACGATAACCGTAACGTTACGCAGCATTCGTAAAGTCGTGCTCGACCCTCTGTGCATGATACGTTGGGGTAATCCCTTCGTGCATCTAGAGACGTTGGGATAAGGTTCACGTAAATTATCTGTATGATCTTTTGTTGTCTGTTGGTGACTAGTAATAATTAGGGCCATTTAAATTTATATTGCGATTATAGTCAAAGCGTCGAGATAAATTAAACAATTTATTAATTTACAAAGACCAGAGGGTCGAGCACGACTTTTCGAATCCTGCGTAAGGTTACGGTTATCGTATCGAGATCGAGAAACCTCATGCTAAATTTTAGTTCCAAATACGCTCATGGGCGGGCGCTGTTCCCAACGTCATTCAAACTTGATAACGTTTACTATTCGATTTTACGTGACGCAGGATTCGAAAACTCGTGCTCGACCCTCTTGAATATTTACCTACGTGAATATGAGCGATATTCGCGTAAGTTCAATCCATTATACTTATATGTATTTCATACAGGGTGTTTTAATAAACCGTCAAGAAATCAGCCAGGGGTTGAGCAAGTCTAAAGTGAACACCCCTGTAAAGTTTTTATTTGGAAAATCCATGATAAATAAAAAAAACCTCCCATATATTAACTGCCTCTCCTGGTTGACAATGTATGGGAGACTGATTTCATATTTTTATTTAAAAAAAAAAACTTCACAATGCCCCCTTAGACTTCTCAACCCCTGGCTGAATTCTTGACGGCTCATTAAAACGCAATTTAAAAAATAGTATAGAGGGCAACATGGCATTGCTTTCGAGCTTTCCTGCAACATTTAGCCATCACACTGCACACGCGGACTTCGTAGGATAGTGCCAACATACACCTACACCATGAACCTACTTACATCACTTCAAGTGCACCGCAGTGTAGCAAAGCCTTAAATTCTCCAAGTTCCTGAGCCAATAAAGAACATTAGTACTTAATAGTACATTAAATGTAAAAAACATATTTATTTTTCCACAAGCACGACGGAGAGAAAAGCGCGCACTTTGCCCCGTCGTCTGGTGACCCGGACGAAGATACGGTATCAAGTGCAGCACAAATAATATGTTTCAGTCGTTATCATCAGTTGCTGTTGTACTTATTATTCATAGAATAACACCTCGCACTAGACTTAGACAGCTCAGATTTATCAGAGGTCCTAGCACACTATAGACACAGTCATGTCGGAGTAGATCTAGCGTGCCTTGATAATATCGGGTACGAGATCGGGATCAGTGTCATGCTGTCGCTCTTCTCTTGCCTACCATTATTGCATTGATTCTATCCCACTCCTAAGGTATTTTTGTTTTTCCACCGGAAATGTTGGTACTCAGGTGCGTAGCTAAAGAAGCACTAATAGTTGAAAACTAAGAATGAGATTGAATTATTCATATTGTTATGGTTTTATACGTCTATGGAAATATAGTTATTTGTTATACAAGGGTGCAAAGTTGCATTTTACCCGCGAGTGTGGAATTGAAACTCTATAAATTCTATATATAGTTGAACCACGAGCAAAGCGAGTGGTTCTAAAATAGAATCCTGAGCGTAGCGAGTGTTTCAACACACGAGAAGTAAAATACATTTGCACCCGTGTGTAACACGAAACTTTTCACCTCACTGTAGCGAGGAAAGCACAACATGTCAAAAAACAGCTCATAAAAAATAAATCTTCATCACTGCAATCACTAATATTTTTACGATATTTTAGCAACAAAACTCTGGAAGTTGTATATTTTTACGCGAGGCGGAGTCGGTAAGAAAATTTTTGTTGACTATGCTGACATTTCTGACGATGCGTTTTGAAATTGCATCGACTCAACTTGTGCGTTCAGAATTATATTCAACATCATTATAAAAAAAAATCTTATAGAATTTTAAGGTTTATGACTTAAAATCATTAAATAAAGCTAAATTTGTTATTTTTTTATTAAATTCTCAAACCATGTATTATTTATTTAATGATAATTACCAATATCGAACAAACTATTATTATGAGCGTTTTACGTCTTGTTATCTGTAAAAGGCTACATAAACATGCTCCACTCCAAGGTCAAAATACTTTCCCCACTAGTGGATAAAATGCGTTTTTACCGGCTTGTTTTAAAGGATAAAAGACTACTTTCCGAGGCAGTGAGGGGAAAAATATTATCCTTATTGGCAATTGGCATTGATAATTACACAGTGGCTTTACATACACTCAACACCTCTACGAAAGTGACGTGACGGCCAACTACGGTTTTATTTCAAACGTAATTTTATTTCAAGTAAATTACGTTTGAAATAAAACGTTACGTTGGTCGTCACGTCACTTTCGTAAAGTTGTTTGAAGTGAACTGTCAGAAAGAGAGGTATTTTATGATTACGAATCTTCAACTTAGGCGCGGTAGTAGGTATAACATAATTATATCTCCTTTCTGAAATATTTAGCACCATTGCTTATTTTTTAATATCATATAAGTACATAATATCCTTAGCCACGCAACTTAGCACATCTCTGGAGGAAAAGCAACCTTGCACAGTCAAGAAAAATACCTAATCTGCGATACCTTAAGCATCTGAATAGAAAATAAATGTCTACAGTTAGTTATGTAACTGTAGGCATGTATTCTAACATTTCTAACTAGGTGTTAGAGACTAATAGAATTAGAGTAATATAAAGAGCTGATCGCTCAATTTCTGACGCCACCGAGATATAGTTTGAATATTCCGTCGCCTTGTTATTAAGTATAAAGCTCTAGTTTTTTTTCTAATGGACTTAGGCATTTTATAATAGCTTAATGTACATCATCTTAGGCAGGTTTAGGTTGTTGACGATCTGAATTAACTGCGACACTATTGCCAATAATAATAACACTGATTGCTAGACGCCAATTAATTGGATTCAAGTGCTAATAAAACAACGTTTGACTGCCGATAAGGTGTTTATTTTGCATAATTGTAACTAATATCTAAGGAGATATTATGTCAGTTTGATCCGGATGTTTAGAAAGATTTTCTGACTATTATTTATCTCATCATGTCAGCCAAAAGACGTCCACTGTTTAACGTAGGCCTCTCCCAAGATTATTTACCTAAGGCCGACTTATCCCAACCTACAGGGAATTGCGTTACTATTGTTACACTCATCATCGCATTGAAATGTCAGTTTTTGTACGGTTGTGACAGCTATTAGCTGTTTCCGATACCAATTGTCAGCCCAAACAAAATTAACGTGATTGTGATGTCGAGCGATTTAGACAATAATGCTGCTGGGTCCGACCACTACCTCGAGTCGGGCTTAATTTGACGTATAGGTATCGTCTGAACTTATGCCTTGACGTCCGGATAGCCTAGTGGTTAGAGACCCTAACTGACTATGAAGTTTGAGGTCCCGGGTTTGATCTCCGGTCGGAGGCTCGGAGCAGATTATTTGTATGATGAATACTAATGTTCGATCTCGGGCCTTGGATGTTTATATGTATACTAGTATGTATTTATCTGAGTCGAATAGTAAACGTTGTCGAGTTTGTATGACGTTTTTAACAGCGCCCGCCCGTGAGCGTATTTGGAACGTATTCGTATCGAGATCAAGAAATCTCATACTAAACTTTAGTTCCAAATACGCTCACGGCTGGCGCTGTTCCGAACGTCATACTGTCTCGATAACGTTTACTACTCAGCAATAATAATAATAATAATAATAATTCATTTATTCAGACAACAAAGATCCATTTTTGTTAGTAGTTTACTTAAGACAGTTAAGACTATGTTAGTATTCATACTTGACAAGTGACATTGTGTTATTAATGAAATGTTGCATTAGAGAGCACTCATTTCTCACAGCTATTGTCTTCAGGAGGCTGTTGGCAATGAAGCAATGAAGGTGCTCAAAACATATCAAACGCTCTGCTCAATTTTGAGCGATGCCAACATCCATGTAAGCAGGTACCTACGAGTTCTATTTAAATTCCATAAGACCTACTGCCTACTTAATCGATACAAATAAGCCGGAAGAAACCGCATGTCAAAACAATCACAGTCCATTCCGGTTCAGTTTCCATGAGATAGTTAATGTCAGTATCACATGCAGGGGTTATCCGATGCACCGCCCCGCGATCCTCGCACACGGGGCCGGTTTCACAAAACCTATGTCATGGGACAAATTGACCTAGTCCCAAACTAGGCAAAGCCTGTACTATGGGCAACGGATAAACATACTTAAATAGATAAATACATACTTATATACATATTAAACATCCAAGACCCGAGAACAAACATTCGTGTTCATCATACAAACAACTGCCCCGACCGGGATTCGAACCCGGGACCTCCAGCTTCATAGTCAGGGTCGCTAACCACTAGGCCATCCGGTCGCCAAACCGCGGTCGCCGGTCGGGTTTTGTAGTGTTAGTAAGTACTGCGTGAGCCGGTGCCTAACTAGACACGGCTGTCTGGGTGGTTGTAGCTCTAGTGGTTGCTTCCTAGCTACGAGAGGCGTGAGAAGAACGAACAGTACTTGTTTTTAATGATTTTTGTTATGTTTTTCCAATAAGCGACACGACTTTTCGTCGAAGCCTACTGTCAGAGCGTCGCACTTGTTTGCTGTCTCCCCAGACACCTTGCATTCGTCTTTCAAATAAGGAACTAACACACACATCAACAAACAGCTGAGAGCGACCTCCTTACTGTAGGGAGATACACAGATTTAACATCACTTTCAAGCGGTATTTTCAAAGGTATTATTTGTAAAACAATCCCCAGATCGAGACGATAAACAGCAACATATATGCCGCATGCGATGCGGTAGTTAGACTATGAACCTTTTACGTGAAAGTTACGCATCGAAAGGCTGACTTTTTGTGCCCTTTGAAGATCTCGTTGGCCACGCGTAGACCACGCTTTTATTTTTGATCAAATACAAAATCTGTTATCGTTGGAAAAGCTTGTGGAAAAATAGAAGCGGATCACTACGTATATAAGTCGAGTTTAGCCCGACATGTTTCTAATTCATAGTCATTCCTCTGGGAGCACACGACCCAGCGGCGGCGAGACGCAGACATACCTTTTTTTTGTGCATCTCGCCGCCGCTGGGTCATGCGGTCCCAGAGGAAGGACTACGAATTAGTCCGAAACATGTCGAGCTAAACTCGACTTATATACGTGAGTGGTCCGTTTTTATTTCATCATGATTGAGTCTCACGGTAGTTTCATGTTAAAAGCTTGTGGAAAACCTAAAATCCGTCAAAAAGTTAAATCATTGTAGGTACCTACGCTATCACTCGTAAAAAACTAAACGCGTCACTTCAGATGGGGTCAATATGGCTTCGCTTTACTCTATGCTCAAATAACCGCTAGCTAGCACGATGTCCAGTTTCGCTTTTGCCCTTACCGCTTTCGTTCTATTACTGATTATGGAGGTTGGTAATTAAAATCAAAATTTATTTTGTACTTAAATAAAAACACAACGGAAGGGCTAACTATATGGTCGTAACGTTGACTGTTTACTTTACGCTCGCTTATAGGCATTGTGTCTACGATTGATTGCGATTAGGAAGTAGTCACATTTTTGGTCGCAATATCTACGAAATGTCGCACATACCTAACTATATCCAAGTAATCCTGGGGGTTCTTCGCGTCATCCCAGGCTAATTTTAAAGTGTCTATTGTCTGGCTTTTTTGAACTTATGATCTCAACGTATGCGGCTATTAAATTACTTAGCCATTAAGTGCCTCACAAAAACTGGTTTTGATAGCTCGCTTCGTGCACGAGTACTAATTCAGTTAATGGCAGTCTGCAGAACTCGCTCAGGCAAGAATGTGGGAAAAAAGTTATGTTCGGTTATGCACCTGCTTGAATTACCAAGAAATGCGATAAAAATAGATACTGGCAGCCCAGGTCAATGTGAAGGTCTTTATCGAACAGAATTAAGGCCTTAAAGTTTATTTATTTGCTTACGGAAATACATAAACATGATCATCGCTCTTTCCCGCTACACGACAGCGCAGCGTGCGGTTACTATCTATTTAAGTACAGTTAAAAGTATGTAATTGACGAAGAATTATTCTTTTAAGATCACCTCGAGAATTATTGTAGCGTAACGTAATAATTGCCGGTAATAAAGCGGAAAGCAAGGCCTGTGAAGAGCAAGCGTTGTTAAGAATAATAAATCGGTCGCCAGAGAACTAAGTAAATATATACCTAGCTAGCTACCTATCCAGCTCACTTATTATTGAGTTACATTGCATTATCAACACTGTAGAGGTTTCCAGAGTTAACATAACACATCGACCGTGATATATAGCGACGCTTTCGTACATAAATAAGTGGGTGGCAATAAAATATTGACATTGATCGACCACGTTTTTATTTTTATTCCTTTATCTAACATAACAATATACTTAGTATAAGTTTATAATAACATTTGGTATGGGTATCTACTTAGTAGTTACAAACGATGTCGTATCGTCCCAGTACGTTCCGCTTTATCCGAGAAACGACAGACAGAGAGCTCACTCACGACTCCTCAGGTACAGAGTGTCTTAAATAAATAAGTCTTGATGCCGGTCCTGGTTTCACTCAGAGCGGCACGTTGGGAGGCGTCTTGCAGGGCTCCGGCGAGAGCGGCCGGCGCTCCTCCGGCCGCCTCGACCGGTAGTACGCGCAGTATGGCAGGGGATCCCAGAACGCGAATAACGCTTCACGCGTGTCCAGCATCGAGTCTAACAACTTCCCGACGGTGGCTGTGTGTCCACAGCGACTCGTCGAGCCTTGACACAGATAAGGCAACGACACCCCGACGCGGGCTCCCATCGCAACCATCCTGTTACCATGCCCGTTGGCCGTGTTCTCCTCGCGTACTAATCTAAAGGATATGTGGCCGGTCATAGGTCGTGTCGGTGACAAGGACGACACAAATTTTTGCACCCAGGCATCGACTTCTTCGTCTTTCTGCGGCACAAGGCCCTTCCTGACTGAATCCACGCGGCACGTCACATTATTGGCCGCACGAGATTCCTTTAGAGTTGTGCATGTTACGATTTTTTCTCCTTTGGGCTCCCTAAGAATCACCCACGGCTTCTCGGCGCTAATCTCACGAGGAAATCTAAAGTTAGCTCTGTCCTCTGGCATAATAAATCGTAGGCGGTCCCGGGCACCTCGCGCTCCCGCGCTAGCGATATAGTGCCGACCCTCCTTCGACGCGCCGCTCTCGTACCAAGAACGAAGATCTTCCTCGCTGGCCATCACCCAAAAGTGCGGTGTGGCCAGGCCGGCCGCGCGACACACGCGTATCAGCTCTAAAGGGTCATCCAAAGTGACGACGTCACGAGCACAGGGCACGAAGCACTGACAGCCCATTACTTCTAGATACGGTTTCGCGAGTGCGTCATAGTAGGCCGGGGTCGAGGAACTCACAGGCACATAAAACACTACCGATTCTCGTTCCACTATCTCTCTCAACGCGCGCGCATAGGCCAGAGGGTCCGCCGGGTTGGGTCGCTGCACCGTGTAGAACTTGTTGACGGCCGCAGAGTACTTCAGCAGCGTGAACTGCCCCTCAATCTCGAAAGCGACGACCCGGGCTCCGGCTGAATGGAAATTCCTGGCTAAATGGAGCGCTTGAACGGAACTCCCGCCGCTGATGAGCACCGTCCTCTGTTTAGTCAATTTCTCCGAACTTAGCGCGCGACCCATCATTTTCAACACTCCGATAGGGCACTGAATGCACTTCCAAAAAATAAACAGCGACGCGGCGATCCACAAAGTTGGCAACACGACTAAGATTTGCTTCCACGCGGGGTGGGCGATGATGCTGAAGAGGGCGAAGAATGGGCGCAGGAAGAGCCGCGGGCCCCAGGTGATGATCCTCACGAGGCGCGGCAGCGGCGGCGGCCGCTCGGGGGACACGGCGCGGCCCTCGGGGATCAATGAGAACGTAGAGGAGAAAGAGCGTCGCAGGGCCGTGAAAGGCAGCGGCTGGTGCGAGCAGCGCTTGACGCGAGGCGAGAACACGAGCTCGGTGTTGGAGCGCGCGAGGCGCGTGTACTCGGGCGCGCAGGCGGGCATGGCGGGCGGCTGGCGGGCACTGGCGCGCGCGCAGCCCGCCGCCGCATATAAACTGCCTCGTTATCAGCGCCACCGCGGACGCGCACCGCTCATCTTTGCACCCAATTAACTGTTACCTAGTTAAAAAATAAACAAACGCGGAGGAATTATAATTATGTCAATTATGCATCTGTAATTAGGACGCGTTAGGACAGATGGATATCTTTCATTATAAGGTGTTTTTAATCGATGTTTACGTTTACGTAGCAGCGACGCTGATAGCTGACACAAGTAATTATCACTTAATAGCCCTGGATAAGGTGAAAGTGAGATATAGACAGGTAGGTTATTCATAAACAATCGTTTGGAAGAGAAGTTTTAATTAACTAAATGATGAATGACGGACTTGGTTAAAATCTTAGAATATGTCTAACAGTTTTACTTCAATTATTTTACAGAATGTCTTTCTACTAGTTAACAGTCATAATCTTTGGATAACTTATCATTCTTACTGCCTTAAATGCGATTTATAAAAATAACTACAGTCTGGACTAGACAGGATGAACAAAACTATTGAAAATTTATTTAATTAAGACATTCCACATAATAATCAACAATACAGCTACCAAAATAAATATTTAAAACTATTTATTGATAATGACTACACATTGGCAGTCTTGTAGCATCTAGGTAGCACTTGACAGTTAGTAACAGATTTGTGATGCTACAAGTGTTCTAACTGAAAGAATACTATAGTACAATTGGTATAACTTACTTACTGAAAATGTTGTTAACAATATCAGTCTGTTTGTACTGTCCAGTGCCCTAAGCACGACTTGTCGAATCCTGCGTTACGTTACGGTTATCGTATCGAGATCGAGAAATCTCATACTAAATTTTAGTTCCAAATACGCTCACGGGCGGGCGCTGTTCCAAACGTCATACAAACTCGTTATAGTTTACTATTCGATTTTACGTGACGCAGGATTCGACAGGTCGTGCTTAGGGCACAGTGCTACGAAAATGCTACAAGATTACTGGATGTATTGTAATTGTAATGACTGGAAAGTTACAAAGTAAATGCATCTTTCAGAAACTAGTCACAGCATCTATGACATCCCATTATATTAGTTATTCTGTGATATTAGTTAACACTACTTCATTCCATGGGAACAGAAATTTAAAGAAATAGAGGATATAGAAATAGACAACACTAAAAATATTTACATACTATTGAATAATCAACATAGTACTAATTGAAACTAGAGTAAAGAGTATAGCATATATATGCATAGGTAATAGGATAACTAATGATGACTATATATACAGAGTTTGCAATTGATAATCTTACTAATAAAAAATTGAAAAGAATGTAGTCAATAATATCTCTATTTAATATATATCCACTTCATAAGAAAATACAAATAAACTGCCTCCAAATCTAAATTCTCTACATGGTAAGAAAGTCTAACGCAAAGTAAACAAATGAATATCATTACAATTATACAAGAAATGGTAAGTTAGTCTCCTTCAATTCAATTGAGCCATTCTTACAAACTATGTGCAACTCATTCTGCGGCTCCCCCTCAAACCTAAACCGCTTCGGATGAGAGTCATCCATAAACCGACCTAGTTTCATGATTTTCTCATCAACTTTTATTTTATCTGCTATCAAATTTGTTGCTGGCAAGTTTTTTAGGATATCATGAATTAGCAACTCCACCTTGCCCTTCTCGTGTATGAAGATACTGCTTTTATCAATTAGCTGTGAGGCGTGCATATACACATCCCCACTTTTCAGGGAAGCTTGCAAGTTCCCAGAGAAGCCTGTAATGCGTAAGTTTCCTTGCTGTATCACATCAATGGTTACTGTTCTGTGAAGGTGATCAAGCGATATGTTCCCCATGGCTGTGGTAAAGTGGGACTTGTCACTATAACAGGACTTGACTGCGATGGGCCCAGCATGTGTAGTGACAGAGAAAGACTTGGACATGATATTGTTGCAGTTGATGCCTGAATCCAAACCAGTTTTCAGTTCTATGCAGTTGGCTTGCAACCTGCCCTGTGTTGTCACGCTGCCTTCTGCACTCTCCACGCGGATGTTCTGCGCCTTCAGGTCCCCGACGCTCACGGCACCCTTCTGAGTCTTCACCACAAACTCCTCCCCTTCTAATTTCGCCAAATGCACTGAAGCGTTGTCAGTTGTTGTGACATGCACTTTAAGCTGATATGGTACTTGTATCAAACAAACGTCATTTCTATCCGAAGACGTGTTCTTGTTTAGCAGCTCCAAACGTTTTGAAGAGTGTTTGACGTGAAAATCGCTAGTATCCTTGCCCCGACTGTAAAGCACCATAGTCAGTTTGTTATGGGCTTTCATATCGTTCACGTCGATCGGCTGCACCCTTACATGAATGGGACTTTCAACGAAAATGCTCGTGTTTTGGTCAATCGTCTTTTCCACTGTCCTTACGATGTTTAAATTCTTCAAATCAGGCAAGTTACTAAAATCGACGAAAGATAACCTCAAAATTTTTAGACACTTATGTAAGACTCGTTGACCCACCGGAGAGAACATCTTGAACAACGAGATGACCGTGATCAAATTATAAGACGATTTCCCGGTGAAATTATAATCGAATTATTAGATTAATTGTATTGTATTTTTAACTAAACTGACAGGTCAGGACATTATCGACACCTGACTTTGACAATTCCATTTTTAATTTTAAAATGACAGGAAGATATGCATTCATAATTATTTCGACGTGTTGATGTTGATCATTTAGAAAGGACTTTTGCTTTTCTTAAAGATATAAAATGGAGTTAAAAGTTAAGTATACATTTTTATCACAAACAGACACAGAAGTAATGAAAATAAAAAATTAAGTACGCCAATAGGCAGTAACGTGAACGCAACCTAAGTTTGACGTTTTAGAGGTATATTTTAAACTACTTAATTATTTTTTTTGCAAGAAAGATCCGAGGTCTAATCAAAACCAGCTTTTTGTTTCCCATTTCTATTCTGGAACGATTGTTAAATGAGAACTGTATTAATTAAGATTCACTGATCCTCTGTAACGCAATCACATCACATCTATAGAATTCTAATGCACAGAATAATAACATGTTGATTGTCGACACAACAGTTAATCATGGTTGGGTTTAAACCAGAAATCCTTCTCTTTCATTGTGGAAGAAGTGGAAAAGTGACCGATACAATTTTAATTTACTAGTTTTTATTCGATAATTTTCACAAATGTACGCGTAGAAGATGATTTGCGTAATTTATCGCTAAATAGGCTTGTAGTTGTGCATTTGCGGGTTGGAAATCACAGAACGGCAAAATGAACGTGGATTTAAAGCAAACATTTGCGCGCATTAAGCCTGTTTGCGATATTGTGATGATGTGCCCGAACGCGGAGTCTATCGCTCAGTTTAGGTGCCGCGTCTCCGAGTTGAAAAAAGAAGCCATCCAGGAACTGCAGCAGTACCTCCTGTTTCCATTCATAACCCACATAAAGTCCACGGAAATCGAGTAAGAAACTTACCCTCGTTTTTTTAAAATATTTTTAAAGCCGCAGAATAGTCAAGGCGACTAGCTCGATGTACCGTTTCTCTCTTGTTGCTCGAGCCGTCCCTTTCCCACAAAATCAACTAAATAATTTGAAAATGTAGGTATAGGTACCCTCGAGTTTCAATTCTAATCAGAAACGGGTCTTATTCAACTGAGTCCAGAGTTCCTCATCTAGGAACCTATAAAGCTAAATATTTTCTCATACTATGTAACTAATCATGTTTTGTTTATTAAGTGGCATTTGGTAATGGACCATTGTATTGCTTGGATACCTATGTTGATTATGTATGCCTGATTCACCTTGAATCTAATCATCACGGCCCTTTTGTTTGTATAATTTACACTAACAGGCTTATGGTAAAAAAAACAATGTGCCTGTAATGCAATGTTGTTGTACATTAATTTTAGTAAAAAAAATATAGAACAGTATTAGACAAGAAAAAACATTATCTAGTTACTAAAAATACATATTGCAATAATCTACTATTGTAGTAAGCTTAAGATGAGGTAATTTTGATCTGATTGCAATAAATAAACGAAATTAATGACCAGCAAACCCAGTCCTGCTCTTTTTAAACATGTCTATCAAGTTCTTTTTTATTACTGAATAAAATTTTCAAACAAACAGTCCAATCATAAATAAAAATTACAAATTAGCAAACTAAAGATCAGCACTAGGCTTCGTCAATAGGATCCATAACAATTATAATGACTAATGACTAATACAATTGACATAAAAAGTGGTATCCGCAATGTCAATAATGAATATTATACTAGGTAGGTTACTATATTACTTGATTTATTCGTAGCACAATAGTTTCTGAGAATAATTGAATTTCTTTGTTAGGTGGAAGAGCTAACTCTGTTATCTGCTATGCTAAATATTCCTATGTTTACCCACTGCTGAAGATTTAAAGCATCCCTTTTATTTTTTATTTTCAGAAAAAAACATGAGCTACAATGGCGAATAATAGATGTCATGAAGTTTGTTCTGGAGAAAGTCACAATTGTAAACTTTGAGATGTGTATGATGATTGAGACAGGCCTGCTCAGTCTCATTTTTGATAACTCAAAGGCTGGCATGAGTAAGTTGATAACATGTTTATTTTTAAGGCTTGAAATATTTTTACATGCTGCACCAAAATAATTATTAGATGTACAAGATGTGGACTTATTGTCTCATATGCAGAGAGTAAACATTACCTCCATGTAACTGTCTCAATGTGTGTTACTAATAAAAAAAAAACCAAAATCTCAAGCATACAAAAGTAGCTAAGGATTGCCTTAAAACAGAGATTCTCAAGGTGATGGAACAAACAGCCAGACTAACCACCAATTCTAACACTAACAATGTAAACAAATTTTACAGGTCTTTTTCCATCAAGTCCGATTGTCTTGAAATTTGGTATGAATCCAATCTGTACATCCAATGGCAATGCATTAATATCAACAAAAACGGTGTGTCAAGAGGGAAAAACGGTTTTTTTTTATTAATTTTCAGTTGCACAAGTCCCTGAAGAGTTGTTACACAACGTGATGAAGTGTCTCACGGTGCTCATGCTGAACATCGATGATCACGTGCGTAAGAAGCTGCTTCGCACCCAGGTGCCGCTCATAGCGCAGGCTGTCTTTGTGTCCGTGCATATTGCTAAGCTGCACAAGCTAAGAGCGCTCAGGTCAGTGTGATGATTCTTTAATTTAAAAAAAAACTTTATTGTCAGACAACAGAGCCCGTAAATATTGTCATAATTAACAAATCATTAAATGTAATAAATTTAAATTAAAATAAATAAAACCGTAATTAAAATTAATCAAAAGAAATAGGTATAAATAGCTGTCAAAATATTTAAATTAAAACAGTAACATCAGAGAATGTGTATAAAGTGATGTTATCATTATCATTATTAAAATAAAATTAAAATCGTTTAGTATTAAAATTTTAAATTGCAATAAAATGTACTTATTTTTAAATTACTTGTTATTAAACTTATTATTAAAGAGTGTTTTTCAATAAAAGGACATTCTTTTTAATGCTAAAATAAACGAAGTATAGTCTCCTACCATAATTATGAAAACCTTCCAGATTGGCAGCAATCTACTGCGTAACTGCCCACACAGCCAGCCACCCAAAGCTGACGAACGAGGCTGGCCACATACCAGACATCCCACTGGAGGCTTTGGTGGTGGACGTATTGGCCAGCATATTGCCTGGGGTACTGGCTGCTTTACAGGATGTGGCCACTGCTACTGACAACCCGGGCCATGCAGTCGTGGTGGTGAGAACTGTGAAGCATGTTGCTACTTGCTGAAATCAAGTATTAATGGCGTGCATTCTATACCTATAAAACAGTACCGGACTGACTGACTGACAGACAACGCACAACCTAAACCACTGGACCTAGAGACGTGAATTTTGGCAAAAATGTATCTTGAGTATCCTAGAGGTGCACTAAGAAGGGATTTTTCGAAATTCCCACGGGATAGGGAATTAGCCCATTTTGAAATATTTCACGGGGCAAAGCCGCGGGGCATAAGCTAGTTTATATATGGGCATCTTTGAAAACAAGCCTACCTATCTCTATAAGTGTCAGCAACGGCAACGCACTTGTGATTCCCCTCGTATCGCGGAGGTTCCTGGGCGACGGTGATCGCTTCCCATCAGATGGCTTGAAGGCCCATTTGCCTCCTCAAATACATGCAAAAAATACGCTTATTTATACGCACGTCTATTTCCACATTGCTGTTCAAAAAATTAATAAGCAACAATACTCGTAGTGCATTGCGGCTGCAATACGAACGCACCAATAACCCCTACCTTTCCAGGCGGCAATAAACGCGATCCACCGCATCCTCTGTCTCACGATGCACGACAAATTCCTGCTTAAACACCCCACGGTGTCGGCAGACGACTTTGCCAAGATGGTGCGCGAAAAGAGGACAAAAATAGAAGTAAGCAACAAGGGTAATTGATATTTTAAGAGTATTTCCTTTTAACATTTTATTTTTTTGTTTTTAAAATTGTCTGGTTCATATTCTTTCAAATCTACTTGCCTTGTATGAAAGTCCATCAATAGAAAAAGTAGCTTGGTCTAATTTTTTATACATTCCTGGCTTGATCGAAGTTTTTTTATCATAAGTGCAAAATTATGTAGAGTTTTTAACACAGACCTCATTGCTATCGCTAGTTTAATGAACCAAAATTGGCAGTAATTCTTTTTACAATTTTTTTTTAAACAGCTACCTTTAGGCTAGATGCTTACTAGCTAATAATGGACAACGCGAGCGAAATTTGACCCTAATCTTAGACTGCGCATCCATCAGACATGTGACAGGTAGCTAAGCGGTCGTGAGGAAAAATCCACCAATAAGAGAGCTGCGCTGAACATGAACGCGGCTGTCAAAGTAACCTAACCAACGTAGAAAATTTGAAAAACCCCCGACATTCTCATTTCAAAATTCAATATCTCAAAAAAGGCTGAAGCTAGAGAACCATCTCGATTAAACTAGCTTTGGATTAAAAAAAACCGCTTCCAAATCTGTTCACCCGTTTATAAGCTACGGTGTCACAGACACGCACACATAGCGGTCAAACTTTTAACACTCCTCTTTTTGCGTCGGGGGTTAAAGAAGTAAGAGTTGAGTGAGTGGAGTTTTCTTCGCACATCGCTTCGCTGCCTCACGAAGCTCGGTTGAATTCACAGCCTTACGCGCAACTAAGGCCTGCTGCACATTCGAGCCACTAGTCGCGACCACAAGCTGCTAATGGTTTTTTTCGTATATTTTGTTTATTAAAGTTTATTAAATAAAATCACAAAGAGTTACATAACAGGTTATACTAACCTAAGGCGTAACAATTTGTTAAAGTAAACACAGAACACGAACAAAGTTAAGTTTTGTATAGCATCGGCGCAAACCGAGCGTTCGAGTGGCCGCGTTCGAGCCACAAGCTGCGGGAGTGGCCCGCGATCACTACTAGTGGTCGCGGTTACTGGTTTAATGTGCGGCAGGCCTAAGACACCAGGGCCGTGTTTTATAAAGCTACAAGTTACAATTTACAAGCGGAAGTCTCTTTCTAACAAAAGGTGATAGAACGAACCTTCCGCTTGTAAATTGTAACTTGTAGGTTTATAAAACACGGCCCAGGCACTCGACATCATCTTCTACTGTTAGAGGAAAGAAATGGCGTATGTGATGGTGAGACAATTAAGCCGCAATTACACTAAGTCGTTTGCCGCATACTGCATACGGCGACCGGAAAAGTGTAAAGAACACGGTAGCATAAGATAGTATAGGTGAACGAGTCAGTGAAATCGCCGCTTAAGCCTCCATGCGAATGCCAGGGAAAGAATTTCGCTCACAGCGTGTAGTGTTTCCGCTAGTAGGCGTCTGTCCAAGGTCTTCCGTCCACGACCACCAACATTAGAAAAATAAATGTTTTTCAGACGCGAAGCCAAAGGAGATATCGAAGCGTTCGGCCGAGTGGTACGCCATGGCGGGCGACAAGTTGACGCTGATCACCAAATGCCTGGCTGTGCTGGTGACGCATGAGCACGTGCGCGTGCGGCGGGAATTAGCTGTATACTGTTCCAGGGTGCTCAATGAGTGTCATGAGTAAGCGTTTCTTTCTGTCTAGTTGACTGAGCGTGCGTGAAGCGTGAGCGAAATGTCTGTTTCAGCTTGGGCAAAAAATATTTCTTACATCCGGATGTTTGTCCAGATGTTCAGCTGTTCTCCTCTACAGGTTCCCAACTCGAACTGATTCTAGTAAAAAATTGTGAACACTTTATTAGCATAGCTTAGGCTCATAAAACCTACTTTCCCGAAATATGCATTGTAAGTGCGTGTTCCCAAAAAGTACACTTTTCCGAAACGCACACTTTCCCAAAATGTAGATTTTCTAGTACGCATACTATCTCAAAATTCAAAATCAAGATGGCTACCTCGTTTTCCAATTTTATGACGGATTTCAAAGGAAACTTCTTGGAAACTGTATGTACCATCTGAGGATGTGATCTATTTGTGAAGTAGCATTTTTAGGGAAAGTGATCCTTCTAAACAAGTTCACCTTTAGATAAAGTGCACATTTCAGGAAATTGGGTTTATGAGTCGAAGCCGAGACAAGACAAGAAATATAAGGTTCACTAGATGGCGTTGTTTAGCCGGGGTATTACTCCCATATATGCTAAACAACGCCACCTAGTGAACCTTATATTTCGGAGCTACGCAAGTTAGTATGAAGACTTTGTATTACTTGTCTCTGGCCGAAGCCATTGGCTTTGCTTGAGTCATTATTGTTTTATTACAGAACAATGAAACCCTCAGTGCCCACGGCGCTGGACATCCTCATAACGCTGTCCAAAGACGAGTACAGTGAGGTGTCGGAGTACTGCGCGGGCACGGTGCGCGCCTACTTCGGGCAGGCGGCGGGCGAGGCCAAGCAGCACGCCGTGGACAGCCTGAGCCAGAACTTCTTCAGCACCCTCACCAAGCTGCCCAGGGTCTTGAATAATATTGGTGAGCTTTTGGGAGACTGTACCGGCCCTATTTACATTACGCAAGTTTCTTGCATATTCCGTACAATAAAATTTTGGCAAACTTATTGCTCAGTTTAAACCTAACATGACGTTCTAGCATATAGAAAGCAACTTGAATTCAATACTCGCGTAGATGTAAACAGGACAGCGTTAATTGAATGCAAGAATTGCCGCTATAATATAATTTGTCACCTTCTTTTCAGCTTGATACTCTGTTCTTAATTTTGTTAATTGTTATTTTAAGACCAAAACCTTCTATCCCTAATTCTTTGGAAAATGCTTTGTAATTCTTATTTTCCTTGTCCCACAGTCATTTGTGGACTTCTGTATATTTCTATGAATTTTATCAAATCTGAAGAACCAAAAATGTTTTTGCTCACATTTATCAGTCAAATCGATCGTTCAAAAATATGCGGCTGCAAATACATGAAATAATTGCAAAGGTTTACACTTATCAAGACTTGTGTAGAATTTTTTTCATGCAATAATTTTAATGTCATAAACGTAAACAAAGTACGGTAGCAATTATTTTCCTTCCAATACTTGAATTCAAGTTTCTGATCATTGCTCATGTGTAAACACTTCGGTTCAATTCTTTCGTTTATTGCAATGAAAAATCGTGTACAATAATTGCCGATTATTGTAAAACTTTTATAATGTAAATGGGCCTTAACATAAATGATACGTCGAAATTGTGTTTATTCACCAATCTATTGTACGCATTACAAGTGATTTTGCCATCTCCTATTCTTTCTGCCTTTGCTCCGCCAGATTTTCCTGTAGACACGGTTATTTTCCCTCCAGACACGACCCGAAAGCTTGCAGCCCTGAACCTCTTACACGGGTACATCGAGGTGATGTGTGACGAGGCACGCCCCCAGAGGCTCACCACGGCGCTGGCCTCCGAGCACAACTTGCAGACCTTGATCACTGCGCTGACGGAAGCGGCCGCTGTGCAGACTGAGCTGACGTTGTTACTGCGGCATGCTGCTAGAGGTCAGTGTATTTATTTTGTTTTATTTATTTATACGTATATTAATTTATATCTCTTCAAACACAAAGTCACTTAGGGACAGGGACTAACCTTGTTATTCATAAACCTATTTTGACTAAAATGCCGTTAAAGTTCGTTTGTCCTTTCTTGTCACATTGACAGTGGCGTTGAGTGACGTTTATGAAAAAGGCCAAATCACGTGAACGTATTTAAATACGTCGACGTTTCGGATGTGACGTTGCGTCCATGGTCTCGGCAGGACTGAAGAGCCGGGTATCGACATCTTCTAGTTGCACGGGCGATTGAGTCCCTAGTATCATGATAATGTATGAAAATCGCGAAAGTTTAAATCAATGTACAGCCGGAAGACGTCCACTGCTGGCCGGCGGCCTTCCCCGCGGATCACCACGACGAATCGTCTTGTGCTACCCGCAGCCAATGACTTCCCGTGATCATTGCCAGATCGTCATTCCACCTTGCGGGAGGCCAACCAACACTCATGTTTCATTTCCCCCTCAGACGTGACCGCCCCGCCGCCCACCGCGTCGCCCTGGCTCGTGCTGCGGCACCTGGACGTGGCGGGCGCGCGGCGCCTGTGGGCGGCCGCCGCGCTGCTGGGCGGCGCCGAGTGCAGCGCGCTGCTGCTGGACCGGCTGCCGCCCGCCGAGCCCGCCGCCGCCGCGCTGGCCAACGCGCTGGCCTCAGGTATACACTGCTACCGCCTGTATGTCTGAAGTACCCCACAGATGAAACCTCATCATCATCATCATGTCAGCCGAAAGACGTCCACTGCTGGACATAGGCCTCCCCCGAGACTCTCCACTCAGACCGGTCTTGTGCTTTCCGCATCCACCGCGGTCCCGTGATCTTTACCAGGTCGTCGCTCCATCTTTTGGAGGCCTACCGACAGCTCGTCTCCCGGTCCGCGGGCGCCATTCGAGAACCTTCTGACCCCATCGGCCATCAGTCCTGCGAGCAATGTGCCCCGCCCACTGCCACTTAAGTTTCGCAATTCTTCGGGCTATGTCGGTAATCTTAGTTCTGGGTGAAACCGTGATTGTAAACAAAATCCTTAATAGAAATATTATTTTAAGTCAGTCCTGCCTCGACATTTTTATGGTTTCTGAAGAGGCAATGTTAAGGAATATTATAACTGCGATTAAACGAAAAGAAAAGTAACTATGGGTTCGTCTTTTCGGTAACATAAAAATCGAATTAATAATTCAAAAAATTCAAAATTCAAAATTATATTCAGCAAATAGGCAGTTGAATGCTCTTTTACACGTCATTTTTTTTGAGTCTACCAGCGCTTTCGGAAAGACCATGATTGCCAAGAAGAATGCGCCGCAAGAAACTTGGCACAAAGTCATTTTTTCTAAAAACAGGTTACATTAGCTCTTACAATACGCAACCACAGACAAACTACACAAAGAAACCTCACTCTGTCATTAAAAGATTAAGAGAGAAAAAAAAATACCGCATTTTAGAAACAAGTGTAAAAAGTAATTATTAAAACAGCAAAACCAGAACACTTTACTTTACTGGCACGTTTTAATTGAGCAGGAGATGTATAGGGTCTCCAGGTCAAATATCTGTGAAAATTTAAATTACAAAGGGATGTATAGGGTCCCAGAATTAATACTATAATATAATACTTAATCTGAATGGCTTAGAGATGTATAGTCTCTAGGGTCAATTTAAACTAAATTTAAAATCAGCAGATGTGTAAAACGCCTCCACGGTCAAATAATAAGTATAATAATACATATACATAAACTGGAGATGTATATGGTCTCCAAATGTCAAATAACAAAAATTGATGAAATATACATTTCATGTCATCACGTCAAATAAATAAAACATTATTTATGTCAATTGTATTACAATTAGTACGCAGCGGACAACGGCAACAGAGCCGGACACCATACACGAATATCTTCGGGACGCAGCCAAGTCACATTGATGTCCTAATTATCTTCTGTTTTCAGCCTTGGCCAGGTGGTGCCATCACATAAGTATTCATCCACTTCGTAGTATGCTTTTTTCAAGAGAGCGGTCTTTATGTATCTTTTAAATGAATTGTGAGGCAATTCCCATGCATCTACAGGCACTTTATTGTAGAACCTCACGCAATTTCCCAAAAAAGACTTACTGACTTTTCGTAGACGAAATTTAGGGACGGCAAGTTTATGCTTATTCCGAGTGTTGAAACCATGCACATCCGACACTTTCTTGAAAGATTTGATGTTCTTGTGTGTATACAATATTACATCATATATATACTGAGAAGCTACTGTAAGGATGTCGATTTCTTTAAAGCATTCTCTAAGTGAATCTCGTGAGCCAAGATTGTAATATTTTAAATATTTTAATTTGTTACCCAGAACAATTTTAAACGCTATGGCGCTTACAGGCCCCTATTGCACCAACTTTACAATCCGAAGCACATTTCATCGCCATTATGAAGCGCGTTAAAAAAAGATCTTCAAGTCAGCATTTGACAATGAATTGTCATTGAAAACTGACAATTGTAAAGTTGGTGATATAGGCACAATATATATATAAGCTAAAGCAGTACAGAAACTACGTACAAACGTTCGAAATGACACACGCACACAGACAGAGTCTTTACAAGGCTAATAATCGGGAATAGCGGTGCTGTCAGTCGCGGGTGCCGCGTCGAGACGAGTGGCACTCTTTGTGTTTAAAACCTAATAGTTATTAGATAGGTGGTATAGTTTAATGATGAATAATGGTAATAGCATAGTGACATAACTTATTTACTTTTTATTAATTTAATTCGAATTGTAATCAGTGGAATAAAAAAAAACAATCTAAGATTGCGGATTGGGACTGGGTTTGTAATTTTTGTTAGTAAAATGATCATAAGGGTGGCGATTTCGTGTAATTTGGCAGCGGTGAGCTCGAATTTGACATTATTTTTTCGATCCAATATGGCGGGTGACAGTTTGGCATTTTTATCACTAAAAATGGTCATAGTTATCGATTTCACGTAATTTGGCAGCGGTGAGTTCGAATTTGACATTATTTTTTGATCCAAGATGGCGGGTGAGTTTGGCATATATTACACGATTTTGTTTGTAAACTAGTCAGTCAATTCATTCGATTATTTGATCATTATAAAACCCAAATAAACGTTTTAGTAAATATTAAATAAAAACCCATTAATTTTATAATAATTAGGAGTGACAACCCTAATGTTCTAATGAAAACCTAGCTAGTTATCTCAAAAAAGGCTTAAATAGCTGAGATATAGAGCTAGCTACACAAAAACTTTTTCTATTTTCCAAAAAATAAGAGGACAACCCTAACGCTCAATTGGCGCTTACGTCATCATCTCAACAAAAAGGCCTAGTTTCTGTACTGCTTTAGCTTATATATATACTGTGATATAGGTGCCAGCTTACAATTTTGAGCGCATTTCCACTAGCCCTCTCTCTATTGACACTCGTGTTACTGGATAGCGTTGTCCCGCTCGTATGAATGAGCTCCGCCGTATCAACTCATTTGGCAGCCCCCAACGCGCCGCCGGAGCTGGCGCGGCGCGTCGTCGCCCTGTACACGGAGGAGCGCGTGTGGGGCCTGCCGCTCGAGGTGGGCGGCGGGGAGGCGCCGCTCACGGACGCAGACACCCTCGACGTCACTGTCTACAACCCGAGGGCTTGGACCAAGGACAGCGTGCCGGGTGAGCGGACACTGCCTATTTAATAATCTATACCTGTAAAACAGTACCGTGACTGATCTCACTAGGAGTATCTTTTTGTATTTTTTCTCCCAATTTTTTATTTTTACGGTTTTCCCGTGAATATCAATTACATTTTTTTTATAAACTCACTGAAACATGAATACACAGAAAAAACCAGAAAAATGCCAACCCCGGGAAACGAACCCGGATCCTCGACACTCCGGGTCGTGTGCTTTTCCCCTACACTATTGATGTCCAATCGTGGTGTAGGGGAAAAGCACACGACCCGGAGTCTCGAGGATCCGGATTCGATTCCCGGGGTTGGCATTTTTCTGGTTTTTTTCTGTGTATTCATGTTTCAGTGAGTTTATAAAAAAAAATTTAATTAGTACCGTGACTAACTGACTGACTGACAGACAACGCACAGCCTAGACCACTGGACCTAGAGACTTGAAATTTGGCGAACATGTACCTTGAGTATCCTAGAGGTGCACTGAGAAGAGATTTTTCGAATTTCCCTTGGTATAGGGAACTAGCCCATTTCGAAATATATCACGGGGGCAAAGCCGCGGGGCATAAGCTAGTAAATAAATGTCATGGGACAATTGACACCAATTGACCTAGTCCCAAACTAGGCAAAGCCTGTACTGTGGGTACTAGACAGCAGATAAACATACTTATATAGATAAATACATACTTTGATACGTACTAGCTGTACGGTCTATTACCGTACATCTTTCTGTTGACGCTGCAACCTACTTTCGGGCCGCGCGCTACCATTCAATACATTTGTTATTATAAGTAATATTGACGGAGTGCACAACTAACTCGCGTGCGATACACATCAAGAGAAAGAATCGCCAATTGTGTAACCATTTTACTGTAATAAATATATAACTTTAATAAACTACAAGAACTTTACTTAGGTTCTTTCTTTGCACTCCAAGAACTAACTACAACTACTAGGAAGTGTAGAAAGCTAACTGGCTTCTACATTTAATGGTCCTTCGTACTTTTTTGGATTTTTGTGTGTGTTTCGTGTTACTACTACGGAAGCGATCGGTTTGTTGGTCTCCCACAAGCGGGTCTCACCAGCAAATTGAACAAGAAGCGCAGCCGCACAGAAAACCTCTAGCGATAATTTCAATCTGGAACATCATCTGTGACTACAACAACTTTGAGTGACGGATTTCAAGAAGGATTGAAAAAAAAAAAGAAAGACGACTAAGACTATTCAGTCTTAGTGTCGTGAACCAGCGATCCATCGAACATCTACGTAGAACTTATCAAGTTTACTTTAACAACTGTGAGAAACAACTAACAAAACACTTGAAACTTATTCATCATGAGCAAACTTGAACTACAACAAACCTAAATGAAAATAATCGATTTATTGATTATTTTTGTTTTTATTTTTATGAAACATTCATAGAATGAAATTCAACATACAATGACAATGCAAAGAAAAATTCGTTAAGCAGCTGGACTTGAACCAGCAACCTCGGTAATCCGTACCACGCTCCACCAATTAAGCTATACTTAACGTTGGTGTACCTAACGAATTTTTCAATGCCTTGTGTTGCAATAAAATATGACACAAGGCATTGAAAAATTCGTTAGGTACACCAACGTTAAGTATAGCTTAATTGGTGGAGCGTGGTACGGATTACCGAGGTTGCTGGTTCAAGTCCAGCTGCTTAACGAATTTTTCTTTGCATTGTCATTGTATGTACAACAAACCTGCTTCGAAAGCATCAAAACTTTGTGTGAAAATTACAAGAAGGACAGCGCGTCCAGAAAAAATCGTGATTACTTGAACAAGCGGCTTACTTCCCTCGATGCCTTGTGGGGAGACTTTGAAAATCAGCATTCAACCCTTCTACTAGAAATAGAGGAGAAGAACATAAAATACTTCACTGACAACGTTTACGAAAAAACTAAGGCGATGTACAACTCGACGAAATCTGACATCTTATACTTAATGCATAATCTACCTGACACAAACACGAAATACGACTTTGCGGGACAGGTGGAAGACGCAACGGGCAACAACATACAACTTTTACTGGGCAGGCAGGAGTGTAACTTCAAGGCAATAGATCGTGCCATGTCCAAAATTAACGTGTCAATAACCAACGAAAAATGGGAGCTAGAAGATAATCTGAGCATCTTGAAGAGTAAGCTATCGACAAACTTCACTGGGAACTTGAAAGCTTACTTAAAGGCTCCAATGATAGCTACGACAACATGTTCGTCGAAATTGAGAGCAAGTATGATCAGATGAGAAAAGAGCTAAATAGCGGAATTTGGTCAACAGTGCATTACCAACAATCCGCGCCGAGGATAGAGATCCCTGAGTTTGCAGGCAACTACAACCAATGAATTTCATTTAAAGATCTGTTCATAGAAGCTGTGCATAACAATCCAATGATCAACGCTGCGCAAAAGATGCAGCATCTTAAAACTAAATTGAGAGAAGAAGCTGAAAGATTAGTCCAACATTTAACTATTAGCGCGGAAAACTACAAGTCTGGTTGGGAGATACTAAACCAACGCTACGACAACCGACGCCTTCAATGCATTTCTTTTATGAACACTATGCTCAATCTTCCCATCATACAGCAACCGGATGCCTACAACCTTAAGAAAATGCATGACGTAATAACTGAATGTTTAAGCGGATTAAACAACATTGGCATAGATACCTCTACTTGGGACCCAATAATTGTTCATCAGATGTCGCAGAAATTAGACTCTGCATCTTACAACGACTACATTAAGGATATACATGACCATCGGGAAATTCCGGCCTTGAACGAGTTTCTTTTCTTCCTGGAGAGCAAATTCATGGCCTATGAAACTATGAGACGTTCCAAGAAAGACATCGTCAACCAGCAGAAGCCAACGTTCGTCAAAGCTTTCAGCAAAGAGCATCCTAACAAGAAGCATTACTCTACCTATAACAAAACATATCCGAAAACTTATCACGCAACATATGGGCAATGCCCTCTGTGTGACGGCTGTCACGTGCTTATGCAATGCTCGAAATTCATCGACCTAGATGTGCCGCAACGAAACAACACAGTTATGAAATTGCAGATTTGCAAAAACTGTCTGTACAGTCACGGGGACAAAGAATGCAGATCGAGCAAAACATGTAAGGAATGTAACATGAAACATCATTCATTGTTACACAATACTATGAAGAAACCTAATTTATCGACTAACTGCGGAAAACAAATCTATGGTCACCGACCCTCTACTTCTACTTCAACTCAACAAGCATCGAATCACCACTTGGCAACTAAAGGAATGGAAGTCCTTTTACCTACAGCTCAAATCAAACTTCAGTCTGTCGACGGGACCTTCGTAACACTTAGAGCACTACTCGATCAAGGTTCGCAAGTCAACCTAATAAGTGAAAACGCTGCCCAGTTATTACGTCTGCCTAGAAAGAAACTCAACGCAACAATTTCTTGAATAGGAGAACTCTCTGGAGATTGCAAAGGCAAAATACAACTGACATGCAAGTCGTCGAACTCTAATTACACTTTTGAAGTCGATGCGTTAGTTATGAAAAAATTAACTAACAACTTGCCACACTCTACCTTCGAGAAGATTAACTGGTCCCATCTAGAAAACTTAAACCTCGCCGACAATGATTTTAACCTGTCCAAGCCCATCGATCTGCTTCTCGGGGCAGACGTGTACGCAGACATTCTAATGGACGGAGTTCTAAAAGGCGAACAGCGGTCCCCAATCGCTCAGCAGACTCGATTAGGATGGATCCTGTGTGGAAAATTAGTAACTTACAACTGCCACGTAACTTTAACTAACATTAGCGAGTTAACAAAATTTTGGGAAAACGAAGATATTAATCAAAACGCCAAAGACATCTCTCAAGACGATCAATGTGAAGAGTACTACAAAAACACGCTACAACGGGCTTCAGATGGAAAATACATCGTGAAAATGCCTTTATGTTCGGAAATCGAAAAAAATCTTGGAAAATCAAAACAAATTGCCATCTCACAATTTCTACAACTGGAAAAGCGGATGGAGCGACAAAAGAAACTAGCAGAAATCTACAAAACTTTTATAAGAAAATACGCTGAACTAGAACATATGAAGCCATCAACTTCTACTTTGGGTCTGGAGTGTTACCTAACACACCATGGCGTCATGAGAGAGAGTAGCACTACTACCAAGCTGAGAGTAGTCTTCAATGCATCTCAAAAAACTACTAGCGGCCACAGCTTAAACAGCCTGCAACAGAAAGGTCCTAACCTACAAAAGGACATTCAAGCTTTGATCCTGAAGTGGAGGTCGTACAAATATGCCTTCACAGCTGATGTTGAAAAAATGTATCGAGCTATATGGATCTCCGCAAATCAACAACCACTCCAGAAAATAATATGGCGAGATTCACCCTCCGATAAGCTGCAAGAATACCAACTTTGCACCGTTACCTACGGCACCAAGTCAGCACCATGGCTTGCCATGAGAACACTCAAGCAGCTAGCAATCGACGACGGTCACAAATATCCAGAAGCCGCTACAATACTACTAAATGAATTTTATGTTGATGACCTAATTAGCGGGCACAACTCGATTGACGAAGCTAACTCACTACAAGAATCACTAATAAACTTACTAAGAGGCGGCGGCATGAACTTACGAAAATGGACAGCGAACCACCCAGCTCTCCTTCAAAACCTAACTGAGGATCAAATATCCACCACAAAACTATTTGATTTCAAAAATGAAGATTCGATGAAAACTCTTGGCCTCAGTTGGAACCCTAAAGCTGACACATTCATATTTAATTGGAACTTCAACAAGAAAACAACAACTTCATTAACTAAGAGAATCTTACTCTCTGAAATATCTCAACTGTATGATCCATTGGGATGGATGTCTCCGGTAACGGTCACAGCGAAACTACTATTTCAAAAGGTGTGGATAAGCAAACTGGCTTGGGATGAGGCGTTACCTAACGACATTCAAGAAGACTGGCTGAAACTGAAAGCAGAATTACCTCAAATAAAACACAACAAACTGAACCGATGGATCGGTGGAACAGAAAAGGAGATTGAACTTTTGGGCTTCTGTGACGCAAGTGAGAAAGCTTTAGCTTGCGTCATATACACTCGTGTAAATAATGAACACGGCAAGCCTACTATCACTTTGTTAGCAGCCAAAACTAGGGTTGCGCCTTTAGCAAAACAAACAACATTGCCTCGACTAGAATTATGCGGCGCACTATTATTATCACAGCTTATGGAAAAGGCAATGGAAGCCTTAAAGGATAAAAACATAACTATTCAAGCTTGGAGCGACTCCCAAGTGGTCCTTGCATGGCTTCAAGGAGACACCTCAAGATAGGAAAAATACGTGGCAAACCGAGTTACAAAGATTAAACGAATTATACCAGCAGAGAGATGGCAGTACATCAAATCCGAACAAAACCCAGCAGACTGCGCTTCTAGAGGAAAGTATCCCAGCAAACTGGTACATTTTGACCTCTGGTGGCAGGGACCTGTTTTACTTCAAACTCACAAAAAACAGGAAGCGACTACGAACTCAACTTGTCTATTTGCAACTAACATCGACGCCACGAACAGCACGCAGGCATCCCTAACTACAAAACAAAATATAAATATTATTAATGAATTACTCGAGAAGCATAGTTCATTAACACGAGTAATACGGGTCACCGCATGGATAATGCGCTTTAGTGCAAATGCACGCGATAGCAAAGAATGTGACACCGACTACCTAACGACACTGGAACTGGCCGCGGCAACGCAACGTGTAATAAGATGCGCACAACAAACAGCGTTTGCGCCAGAACTCCAACTATTATCGAATAAAAAATCTGTTCATAAACAGAGCAGTATGTACAAGTTGAATCCATTCATAGATGAAAATGGCATAATATGCTCAAGAAGCCGTCTCAGTAACTCAAACATACCAACTCAGATGAAGAACCCGATCATTTTACCGCGACAAGGGCGACTCACTCATCTCGTTATAAATCAGGCGCATCTGTCTACTCTCCACGGAACGGTTAGACAAGCCATAGTCTACATCAGACAGCGATACTATATCATCGGCGGCAACAGAGCAGTCAAAAATCAACTACGTAACTGCGTACGCTGCTACCGATATAAACCAACAGACAACCACCAACTGATGGGAGATTTACCACAGCAAAGGACCATCCCATCTAGGCCATTCACACACACCGGCGTGGACTTTACCGGTCATGTAGAGGTCAAACTGAACAAAGGCAGAGGCGTCAAAACTTCTAAAGGCTACATCGCTATATTTGTGTGTTTGGCGACAAGTGGCGGTGGAGGCCTGTGGGAAGCGGCAGTCAAATCTATGAAGCACCACCTGCGGCGTGTCCTCGGAGATCAAAAACTGACGTATGAAGAGTTCATAACTTTGCTGGCCAAAATTGAAGCATGCATGAACTCAAGGCCACTCTGCCCCCTCACCGAAGAACCAGAGGAATTCTATAACTACTTGACTCCAGGTCACTTTTTAACTGGTAGTCCGACGACGTCACTGCCGCTCTCCGATTACAGCAACGCAGAAGTCATTGACATGCGCCGGCGATGGCAACTAACAGAGCATATGTTGCAACGATTTTGGAGATACTGGTCGAATGACTATTTAATTCAACTTCAAACAAGAACCAAATGGCATAAATCGTCGAAAAACTTGAAAGTGGGTAACATTGTCCTAGTCAAAGAGGATAACTTGCCGCCAGGAAAATGGGCCATGGGCCGGGTGCAAGAAGTTCATCCCGGCGCGGACGGCTACGTGCGAGTAGCTACGATAAAAACTCAAAACAACGTAATCAAGCGCCCCATTGTAAAATTGGCACCACTTCCAATTGAAACAAATGAACCGACTGCGAACAAGGAACGTACTAATGAAAACGAAATAAGTCAAAGCAACAAGAAGAAACCTGCACGTTCCGCGCAAGCAAACAAAATCGGCAAACAATGTTTCCTAACATTGTTTACAATGATGATTACTACAAGTGCTATATTAACTGGCTCACACGCAGACGTCACGATAACAGCGACTCAGATTACAAGTCTCGAACCCGATCGCCCGATTTACTACGACACAATAGGTAAAATACAAGTTATTCACGATGAGTGGACTCTACTTATGTACTACAATTTGACTAATTATTGGGAAGGAGTCCGCCGCATTGAAACTTATCTTAATGGAGTTACCGACTTATGTCATAAGACGGACCCCAGATACTGCAAAACTACTCAAGAGCAGTTATACCATGAGATAGCACTGCTGAAGTACTACAATACCATTCTGATGGCTCCGCATCAACATCTATCTGACCGGAAAAGGCGTGGTATCGTAGACGGGGTCGGCTATTTGGCGAATAGTTTATTCGGGATTCTGGACCAACGGTTCGCAGATAAATACCAAAAAGATATCACAGCTGTGCAGAATAACGAGAACTATTTACTTGAACTTATAAAAAACCAAACATCAATTGTCGAGCTGGAAAACAACGTCTTGAAAAAACATGAAGATAACATGAAACGTCAATTTGACGTCATCGAAGACTTTATGAAGAAAACTAATCATAACTTCGCGAAAATCGAAACAGAAATAGAAGCGGTGATGGCGACCAGTTATTTCAACTCGGCGTCTTTGTCAGCTTATTTACTAATCAACAACTTAAAGAATGTTCAAGAGATGCTACTGAACACCTTGACTGACATTTACAAAGGACATATTGATGTACACCTCGTCACGCCGGTCAACTTGATGAAACAACTAAACGAAATATCAGGAAGACTTTCAAGAACGTTATCTTTGCCGGTAGAAAACATTAGAGAAGGCATCAAAGATCTCTACAAGCTACTTTACGTTAAAGCGCGGGTGACAGACAGTTTTTTCCTCTTCGAGGTCCACGTACCATTAATTTCGGATGAAGATTTCATGCTACATCGAGCGATCCCATTACCTATCAAGACTAACACAGGAACGTTTGCCATACAAACCAGCTCCACATACATCGCTGTCAACTTGAGGAAAAATACTTTTGTTTCACTGACCGCATATGACTTGAAGCAATGCGTTCAAACGAAGCCAGAAAACTTCATATGCAACAGGAACCTACCAGTGTTCAACCTGGACAATAACAACGTCCCTTGCGAAGCGAAACTATTAGCTCATCGCACGTCATCTCCATGCGACGTCACCAGCGCGTCATGCAAGGACGCGTGGATTGAGTTACACGCCCTGAACGCTTGGCTTGCAATTTGTTGCGAAACTTGCACACTGCGCACCATATGTGGGAATGACGTCACATCGCACGTCATGAAGTCCCACGAAGCCAGTGCTCACTGAAGTCAGTCAAGCCACACCACGAGGAAATAGAACTCAAACAGATAACTGGAACGTCGACGACCGCCACGCAGCCGCGGCGGCACGCAGCACATTCAGACGACGACGTCGCGTTCAACTTCAATTAATTATTTAATTTTGTAATGGTCTTTCTCTCTCTTGAAACTTCTTAGATATATTTGTTTCATCTCTGGGGTTGCCAATATGTACGGTCTATTACCGTACATCTTTCTGTTGACGCTGCAACCTACTTTCGGGCCGCGCGCTACCATTCATACATTTGTTATTATAAGTAATATTGACGGAGTGCACAACTAACTCGCGTGCGATACACATCAAGAGAAAGAATCGCCAATTGTGTAACCATTTTACTGTAATAAATATATAACTTTAATAAACTACAAGAACTTAACTTAGGTTCTTTCTTTGCACTCCAAGAACTAACTACAACTACTAGGAAGTGTAGAAAGCTAACTGGCTTCTACACTAGCTGTTGCCCGCGACTTCGTCCGCGTAGATTTCAGTTACCGCGGGAACTATACGATTTTCCCGAATAAAAAGTAGCCTATGTTATTTCTCAATATTCACATTGTCTTCTTACCAAATTTCATCTAGATTGGTGCAGCGGTTTTTCCGTGAAGAGGTAACAAACAGACAGAGAGACAGGGTTACTTTCGCATTTATAATTTAATTTAGTTAGGATTAAACATCCAAGACCCAAGAACAAACGTTCATATTCATCATACAAACATCTGCCCCAACCGGGGATAAACCCGGGACCTCAAGCTTCATAGTCAGGGTCTCTAACCACTAGGCTATTTGGTCGTCAATTTCCATTCAAAATGTAGTAAATGTTGATTAATTAATGGCACAAATTTTGTCGTAATAAACTATTTTTTAAGCTGTAATAACTTGCTACACCCTAGTAGGGTTTCATTTGTAAATACCATCATCATCATCATCATCAGCCTGTTTACGTCCTACTGCTGGGCACAGGCCTCCTCTCAGAATGAGAGGGCTTGGGCTATAGTTCCCCCACGCAGGCCCAGTGCGGATCGGGAACTTCATACACACCATTGAATTGCTTCGCAGGAGTGTGCAGGTTTCCTCACGATGTTTTCCTTCACCGAAAAGCTCATGATAAATTACAAATGTAATTTCGCACATTAATTTCGAAAAACTCAGAGGTGCCAGCCGGGGTTCGAACCCTTGACCCTCTGCTTCAGAGGCGATAGGTCAAACCACTAGGCTATCACGGCTTCCCATGGTTGCAATGAATAAATGATTACACCCAGGTCTATTCTCGGGTGCCACGGCGACGCGCACTTTGGGCGTGAGCTACTCGGCGCCGGCGCGCGCGCGCCGCTCGCCGCAGCTGTGCGGCGCGCTGGGCGAGGCGCAGCGCAACATGGCGCTGGCCTGCATCCTCACGGAGGGCGTGGGGCTCATGGCGCGCCGCCTCGGGCCCGGCTTCCAGCCCTACCTGCTCAAGGCGCTCTGTCTGGTGTTGGAGCGGGCTGGTGCGTACAGGCGGGAGGCGCCGAGCGTTACTCGCGTCGATGCGGTTGTCTCCGTTCTTTCCAATGCGAGTTCTTTCACCTCCTGATACGCCACGTCTATCTTTTTAGGGTTCCCTTCCTCAAAAGGAAAAAACGGAACCCTTATAGGATCACTTTGTTGTCCGTCTGTCTGTCTGTCTGTCTGTCTGTCAAGACACTTTTTCTCAGGAACGCTTGGAGGTAACATGCTGAAATTAATATCAAATACTCAAGCCTGCAGTCCCTTGAAGCTGTGAAAAAATTAAACTTCTAAGTCAACGCAATCAAAAGATACAGTCATTGAAAAGGTTGTTTCCATATAAATTGCCGTACCCTGAAAGCCTAAAGGGTACTTCCAGTTGTCCTAGAAACTTGAAATTTGGTATGAAGGTAGCTCTTCCAACAACCACTCAGAAAATTCTCAAAATCTACATTTTTTATGTCTTTCTGTAGATTTCACAGACCAATATAAGATGACCCCACACTGCGTACATTTTGCTTAGGATCAGGGCTCTGCTAATTTAATTTTAATACATTGTGGAAAAGCGTTAAAATCTTTGTACGGAACCCTCGTGCGCGAGTCCGACTCGCAATTGTCAGGTTTTTTTATTTGATCTAAATACTCTATCCTCGGCCTTCCCCTTCCTCTCTTTCCTTCTATCTTTCCATCTATAATTTTCAGTATCAGATCGTCGTGTCGTATCAAATGACCCACCATTTTTCTTCTCCTAGTCTCCACCATATTCGAAATATTTCTTACCTCCCCAACTCTTGCCAAGCCCCTCTCGGTCCAACTAATCCCCTCCATCCTTCGCCAGCACCACATCTCGATCGCCTCCAGTCTCTCCCTATCTCTTTGCGTCATGGTCCACGTCTCGCAGCCGTACAGGGCTATATTCCATATGTATGTTGTACAATTTTTCTACCACTGCGTGTAGGCTGACATATGTGCTAGTATTGCCCGCGATTTCGTCCGCGTAGATTTCGGTTATCCCTATCCCGCGGGAACTATATAATTTTCCCGAATAAAAAGTGGCCTATGTTATTCCTCAACATTCAAACTATCTTACCAAATATCATCTAGATTGATGCAGCGGTTTTCCCGTGAAGAGGTAACAAACAGAGACAGAGTTACTTTCGCATGAATTTATAATATTAGTTAGGATGAATTGAATTCCATTTGTATTCAATCTAAAATCGACGCCATGGTTCCTAAGAACAGATTTCCCTTATAGCAAAGGACCATAAAACCAAGAGGACTGCCACTGTCTATACGATGTCGCGTTCCTTTGAAATAATAAGCCTGCTGTTGCTAGTTTTACTACGGAGGGGTCTCTGTACCATTCATTGGATATGACATTTAGACCTCTGGCTAACACAATAGCGCCATCTAAATTCGTTTTTTCTATCAGTACATAGATGGCGCTATTGTGTTAGCCAGAGGTCTAAGTGTCATACAAAATTAATGGTACAGAGACCTCTCTATAGTGAAACTAGCTACAGCAGGCTCATTATTTTACAGGAACGCGACATTGTATAGTCATTGGCAGTCCTCTTGGTTTTATCCTCCTTGCTTATAGGTTCTGTATAGTCATTGGCAGTCCTCTTGGTTTTATCCTCCTTGCTTATAGGTTCTGACTTCTCCCTGCTGTCCCATTGGGATTGGTCACCCTGATAAGCACTGTCCGTCCCCGTGTCCGCAGGCAGCCCGTACGAGATGCTGCACCTGGCGGGCGCCAAGGCCCTCGGCGACATAGCGGCGGCCGGCGCGCACGCCTCCGTCGGCGACCTCATCCGGTGCAACGCTGATTACTTCACCAACCAGATCTCCGTCAGGCTCAAAAAGGTATCATTATTATTATCTCTGTATATTTTTTTTTATCTTAAGTTAGGTATTTACAATATTCATATAAAAATTAACAAAACAATATTAATACAAAATATAAAAACATTATAAAAACCTAACCTAGGGTGCCGTCGGCAGCGAGGCGGGGCCTAAGCTACCGGTGGTCAGGGCGACAGAGAGAGGAACCTCCTGACTATCCGAGCCGTGTCCAGGAGTACCGCCTTCTGTATCTGACCCTTGACCCAACCATCTAGCGAGAGCCTTTTAAGGTGATGGTCAAGGCTCTTCGCTATTAGACCGTTCGCCGAAACGACTATCGGGACAGTGATCATCTGATCATTATTATTATTATTTTTATACGACAAGGAAGGCAAACGAGCAAATGGGTCACCTGAAGGTAAGTGATCACCACTGCCCATAGACCCTCACAACCCCGGGGGGTTTGCAGATGCGTTGCCAACCTAGAGGGCTAAGATGAAATTGCCTCTTGTGTCCGTAATTACACCGGCTGTCTTACTCTCCACACCGGAACACAACAGTGCAAGCACTGCTGCTACCCATTAAGTACTTTATAGTTAACAAAAAATTGTTTCAGGCGTGGACTACTGATTCAGCCCTTCAAATATTGTCAGTAGTGATGGAGTATAGCGATGCTAGCATACTTGATTGTTTGTATGGAATCGTCGAAGATGTAAGTATTGATGTCATAACTTATTTTTAACAGACTTCAAAAAAAGGAGGAGGTTCTACGTTCCACTGTATGTTTTTTTTTTTTTATTATTATGTATGTTCATCGATTACTCCGTCAATTGTAGACCGATTTTCAAAAAAAAAAAATTCATTTGAAAGGGTATACTCCTGAGGTGGTCCCATTGTCACCAAGTCATGATCTGATGATGGAATCCCAGGGAAATCGAGGGCAACCCTCAAATTTTACAGGCACGTATCATGTGTTTCATATATTTTCTAAGGCTACTCATGTATTGTAAAATGTTTGATGCAAGGAGATTCACTGTGTCAAAATTGTGTGATTCAAAATTAACCAAGCTGCTAATGTTATGAATATCGCAAATGGAATCTTTTCTAAGTGTCACGGCTTATGACAGGTTGGCTGCAAAATGATCAATCAACTTTTAAATGTTGTATTATATTTAGTGACTCAGGGTCTCCTGACAGTTGCTTAGAAATGCAGGGTGGAAAGTTGAGATGGGACAGCTACTAGATCCCTTGCGACTACGCGAAAATGCTCTTAGGAGACCTTTACTTACATGCTTTAGTTTCATGTTAAAATTGGCAGTCTTTTTGGTTTGGTCGCCCTTGGTCTTACTCAAACAATTTTTTCCAGGTTCTAGTCCAAAGTTTAGACAAGTACCACGAGAAAAACCTTCTCGCGTACCTCCAAGTGTTCCTAACATTCATAACGTGTATACGCAAATGGTTCCCCGCGAAGGAAAGCGAAGCGCCAGCGAAACCCGAGGATGATAAGGAAATTGACATCTTAAAAGACCTGATGGCGTATGTCAGCACGTCTGATGAGGTGGACAAACTGATGAAAGACGAAGATGCGGGGAAGACTGCTGAGGAGATGTTTAAGGAAGACCAGAAGCGAAGGGAGGAGGATGTGCTCGATTACGATGACAGAGTCACAGGTTAGTGGATTTATCGTAGAGATGCAACGATTATTCGGTCACTATCGGGTATCCGACCTATACGGCCACATTTTACTACTAAATACAGGATAGTTGCGTAGTATTCGGCCGGATAGTAATTTAGTACCTGGGCATTTTCAGAAAACTGTGCACCCTAAATTTTTTTTGTATAACCTAACAAATTTTGGATTATTTCTGCTTAGAATCACGAGGACTATCTGTTTAAATAATAAAAAAGTGTCCCTAATTTTTTTGTCAGTTTTGTGACGCGTTTTTACATACATTATATATGGACCGTCACAAAACAGACGAATGAATTTTGTATGGAAAAATTTAGGACATTTATGGAAAAAAAATGATACACAGTTTTTTGAAAATGCCCACCTAACTATAAGGAGAAAATTTGAGTAGCTTAATATCAAACCACAAAGTAATCATGCGGGTGGTAGGACCTTGTGCGAGGTCCGTCCGGATCGCTACCACCATCTTACTCGTTAATCCTGCCGCTAAGCAACAGTGCTTGCACTGTTGTGTTCCGGTTTGGAGAGTAAGACAGCCGGTGTAATTACGGGCACAAGAGGCATTTCATCTTAGCCCTCTAGGTTGGCAACGCATCCGCAGGCCTCCGGAGTTGCGGGTGTCTATGGGCAGTGGTGATCACTTACCATCAGGTGACCCACTTGCTCGCTTGCCTTCCTCGTTGTATGAAAAAAAAAAATCTAAAAATTGCCTACCACGGCTTCAACATGCCTACAGGTAGAAACACGTTGCAACCTGCACCGCCCATCGCGCCCGCGCGCCGTTGAATTTACTCCATTTAGGTATTTTATAGGTAAAAAAATTTTGGCCGACGTTTTGGTTGCGACGGCCGGATATCCGGTATCCGACCAAACCACTATCTGTTGCATCTCTAATTTATTGATTGTGATTGGTGATTTCGTTATACAAAACTCGTCTAGAATCCGTTTCGGGTACGCGTAGTGACAGTAAGTGTTTTAATCGAGTAATGAATGAGAATGCGACCGATGGTAGTGGCAGTGCGCGCAGTCGCCGCGCAAAAATGCGGGTAGACAGAGCCCGGTCTGCGCAACAATAGCATCTACCCGTTTCGTCAGTATGCCCGTGATCATGATGCATGTAACTGCGTCGAAATATAGGCAGCTCGTCAAATCAAATCTATAATCGCGGTCAATATCCCGTTCTCATTATGTCTTAAGTTAGTAGATTGTTTAGAAACCAACAGTATTAAACGAGCGTACGCGAAATGTTTCCATTATCTTGGGTAAAACTTCTTTCCTATGTCTGTCCCTTATTTAGGCTACGACGGTTAAACATACTTAAATAGATAAATACATAGATAAATAATAAATGTGGGTACTCTGCGCAACGTAAACATTAACTCCGTGATTTTATTTACTAAATAAATAAAACATTACCGTTACATATACAAAAGTGCCAGGATTGTGAAGTGGACAGTGCATATAAATAAATATATTATTTGCAAAGACAGTTTAAACATAGGAAAGAACAAAAGTGAACCAAAATAGTGTAAGACGACAACGACCATTAGTGAATCAGCTGTGACGCCCGGCTCGTGCGTGCGTCTCGCTCGCACACACACGCCTACACAACGTGCGTCCTACTCAAGCACGTACAACTTTAAAATAACGGCAGGAAAGCGCAAGTACACTAAACGTAAAATTAATTTCATATATCTGATTTAAGCACAATACAAAAATAAAATGAATTGTTTAGCATGTACACAATCAATAAACATAAGTTTAGAAGCACTAGTATGCGTCGCTTGCAAGGGACTTTATCATTACCTATGCACGAATATGTCATCGGCCTACTACAGGGAACATGGGCCGGAATTAAACCGCTCCTGGCGATGCCCCACCTGTGACAGTGGCATCACGAGGAGGAGGCGCGACGACGACACCCCGGTACGAAACCGTAACACACCGTACCTAGACGACACAACAATGTCTATCGATGAGATGCTAAACCACGACGAGAGCACACACGACGACGCAATTAATAACACCGAGGGAAGCAATACGCTCCACATTACCCAAATAAATCAGAACCCCACAGATAACCAATCAGCTACATTACAACAAATAAGTAGTCTTCTAGATTTAAAACTAAGCCAGAACAACAAAACCATATTCCATGAGCTAAAAAGTACAATACAGAGGGAAATAAATACCATAGTCAGTAAGTTACAACAGGAATTAACGCAAAACATGAGCACTTTAGAAAGACAGCAAGAAACCCTACAAACTGAACTTACAAAAACAAACATAAAGATTGAAAAACTAGAGAGGGAGAATATAAAATTACAACAAGAATTACAGGAACTAAAAAATAGTGTGGAAAACCAAGAAAAATTTGAACACGAAAGTGAAAATAAACTCAAAAGAAAAATTATCCTATTTGGCCTTGATGAACACCAAAACGAAACCGAACAAGATCTATACCACCGAATAGACGACCTGTTTTATAACATATTAAATATAAACATCAACGGATACATAGAAGGAGTCACTCGTATTGGCAAAAGGGGGCACCGTCGTCCTCTGCAAATCGAATTCTTAAGTAAAAGAATGACTACGTACATACTAGAAAACGCCCAATATTTCAGAAATACAGGCTACGGGGTTTCAATATTTTTGGACGGCAAATCCCTAGAAAAAAGAAAAATCCTCAGAGATAACCTGATAAAGGCGCGACGCGATGGAAAGTACGCTATAATTAAAAACAACAAATTATTCATCAATGGAATGGAGTTCATTCCGGAAGAACCTACTATTAGCCCAACGCAATCATCACCCTCTAATTCGCAAAATAAGTCCACGCCTATACCTACTAATAACCTAGACACACAGAATAAGAATAAACAGACATTTCGTAGATAAAGACAAATTTAAAATATTAATTCAAAACACACAGAGCTTAAAGAACAAAATTCGTATTTTAGAACCTTTCCTATCTGATAGAAATATAACAGCTATCTGCATTTCTGAGACATGGATCTCCAAGCAGCAGAAAGACACGATAACCATCAACAGGTACGAGTTCGCCGCAGCGTTCCACCGCGAGCAGCGCCGAGGTGGGGGCGTAGCAATACTTCTGCAAACAGGAACTGCTTATGTGGAGAGGCCAGATATCGCTGAATTGTCACAAGAGTGTATTATCGAGTGCTGTGGAGTGGAAATTCCGGAACAAGATATTATTCTAATAAATGTGTATAGGCCAGACCGGGACATAGATATATTTTTCAACTGCATGGATAAAATACTCTTAAAAATCAAGCAAAAAGAACGAAACAAACACATTATTATTGTTGGTGACTTTAACATAAATGTTCAATCAAACTGTACTGCCTCTAATAGACTTTTAGACCTAATGTTAAGCTACAATCTAAACCAAATTGTAAAACAATCTACGAGGGAAATCAAAAATTGTAGCTCCTGTATCGATTTAATATTCACGAATAAACATCAAAGTCGTTTCTATAGTGTTGAAGTAAAAGACTACGGCATATCGGACCATAAAAGCGTTCTATATCAAATGCAAAGACGATCCACACAGGCGCGACAAGATCCGTGGTTCACAACAGTAAGAATATTTAGCGAAAAAAACATGGCACTCTTTAAACAAACATTGAAAGAAGTCGATTGGGATACCATAATTTCGGATGAAAATGACATAAACACAAACTACAACACATTCAATACTAAACTATTAGAAATCTTAAATAAACACATTCCACAAAAACGACAAAAAATAAAACAAACTCAGGGTACAAAGACTTGGCTAACGACAGGTTTAAGAAAATCATGTAAACATAAACGACAACTGAAAATATTAGTAAATACAAGTAATAATGATATAATTGGAAACCACTACAAACAATACGAAAACATATTAAAGAAATGCATTAAAAAATCAAAACGTATAAATTATGCAAGGAATATGAAAGCCTCAAAAAATAAAACAAAAACAATGTGGCAAATTATAAACAATACAATTAACAAAAACAAAGATCACATCTACAAAAACATGACTATTAAAACCGCTGACATGCCTATACCTATCAAATCGCCCCAAGAGGTGGCGAATTTATTAAATGAATACTTTGCTTCTGTGGGCGAATCACCGCCGGCGGGCGATGCAGGCCCGCGACACCCTGGACGCCACCGCGGAACACCTACCCCAGCGATAAACTCTATTTACATACGACCAGTCACAGAACACGACATAACAAAAATTATTACACAGCTAAAAAACAAAAAGAGCTATGGTACTGACGAATTGCCCTCAACGCTGATAAAACTATGCAAAGCGGAGCTAGTAAAACCTTTAACGCGATTAATAAATCAATCTTTTACCGAAGGTACATTTCCAGAATTACTGAAAATTGCTAAAATTAAACCAATTTTAAAGCCACAAATCCAAGCCAACACCGACCCATAGCGCTATTACAGTCGATGGCAAAAATATTTGAAAAAAGCATGTCAAATCGGGTATATCACTTCCTTGAAAAATATAACTTGCTAGATAAAAAACAATATGGCTTCAGAAAGTTTCATTCAACATCCCTAGCGGTATATAAATATTTACAAATAATATTAGAACATATAAATATAAAAAAAAATATGGCGTTGGGTTACTCCTTGATATGACCAAGGCATACGACCGAGTATCTCATGATATCCTACTAACAAAACTGTATAGCATGGGAATACGCGGTACGGCGCATAAATGGTTCAAATCTTACCTCAAAAATCGTAGGCAGTATGTGCAAATTGATTATTATAACCAAAGCACCAAAGAGGTAACGAAAATCACTTCACAAATGCGTTATACAACTTGCTCGATTCCACAGGGAAGTGTCAGTGCTTGTCTCCTGTTTCTGGTCTACATCAATGACCTGGCTGGGGTGCTAGATTCGGACACAGAATGCGTCATGTTTGCTGATGACATATCACTATTGTGTCACGGCACAAATAACACAGAATGTAATTCAAAACTCACATTAACACTAAACACTTTATCCGAATGGCTAGAGGACAATAATTTAGAAATTAACCTAAAAAAAACTAAAATCATACAATTTAAACCTAAACAAAAAAATCCTCTACAACTTAAACTACAGATAAACAACAAAAACATAGAAGAAGTAACAAATTTTAAGCTATTAGGTATAACAATAGATTCAAATGTTAACTGGCAAACCCATGTACAAAATATAAAATCGAAACTATCAAAGTTTGTGTATGCACTCAGCGTACTAAAGGTGAACACGGATCTTGATTGTGCATTATCCGCATACTACGCGTACGCGTTCGCCTGGCTCCGATACGGCGTGGTACTGTGGGGAGGTAGCACTGATGCCCAACAGATATTCATCATGCAAAAAAAGTGCATTCGTATATTAGCCAATATACGTGTACCGGAGAGCTGCCGTCAGCACTATATAAAATACTTTATTGAATCAGGCGTTACTTTGCGGAGGTCCATATTTATGAACTAAAAAACAATTACTTTGCTCACCCGCGACCACTAATGACAAATAGTTATATCTGTGCGGCAAATGTATGTTTCCATGCAACACCTCCACCTCCACTGCTACACGAATCAACACATGCCACACAGACCCAACTATCACCACCACCACTATACTAAACGCTGACGCGATGATGATTCTTAGATGTCACTTAGAAAGGAAGCGTTTACATCCGGGGGAGGTTTGTGAGTTAATAGAATTAGTAACTTTATGCATGAAACAAAATTATTTCAGATTTAATGGTCAATATTATTTGCAGAGTGATGGTTTAGCAATGGGGTCACCTCTTAGTCCTTTAATGGCTGACGTTTTTATGGATAACTTTGAAAAACAGTATATAGTGGGGAACAGCAATTTAGTATATTATTATAGGTATGTTGATGATTTAATTTTATGTTGGAAGGGGAGTATGAGGCAGCTAGATTTGTTTATTAGTGCTCTCAATAACAAACATCCAAAAATAAAGTTCAAACGAGAATTAGAGGAAAATCGTTCATTAAATTTTCTGGATTTAACTATTACAAGAGTAAATAATAGGCACCAGTTTCAAATTTACCGTAAGCCTACGTACACAGATACTGTCATACCTGCAAATTCTACTCACCCATGGCAGCATAAACTGGCTGCTTTCCATTGTTATGTACATAGACTACTAACTGTACCTCTTTCGAAAGAGCATTATGATTCTGAGTTACATACTATATATCAGATAGCAACAGCAAATGGTTATAGTACAGCAATGGTTAATAGTCTGGTTCAAAAGAAGCAGGGACGTATAGTGAATAGCATGCTTTACTCTGCGTTGCCATCTCAGCCTACTAACAAATTTAGATCTAGTATTACTTATGTTGGCCGGTTGTCTGACAAGATTTATAATATTTTAAAATCAAATAACATCAATGTTGCCTTTAAGACTACTAATTCTTTACGTTCTAGACTTTGTAATAACAAAGAAAAGGTGGATAAAGGGAACAGGTCGGGCGTATATAAACTCACTTGTGGCGACTGTAGTCAAGTATACATTGGACAAACCGGTCGAAGCTTTGATACTAGATTTAAAGAGCATGTCTCGTCATATAGGCATGATCATCCAGAGAAATCAAACTTTGCCAAGCATTTATTAGAAACGAATCATTCGTTGTTAGACTCAGATACGTACGAAATTTTACATTATTGTGATAAGGGTTTGCGGCTATCGGTTTTAGAACAATTGGAAATAATTAGGTACAACAACATGGGGTCTATTATTAATGAACAAGTTAATTTGGTTTCTTCGCCTTTGTTACGACTTGGTTCTAATTTTAATAATGTGTCATAGTAATAATGAGAACATGACTTCTCTTTTTACCGTACTCGGTTAAAAATAACGGGGTACCTGGCGTAGATTAAAAATAAAAATAAAAAGGGTAGTTTGGAATTCATTTCTTAAAAAAGGATAGTTTAGGACTTAGATAAAAGGGTAGTTTGGAATTTATAAAATATTAGTGGGTACGTTGGTTTTGTCATTAACTAAGTTGAGTACATGGTTTACATATGTCAGTAGTGGAAGTGGTGGCATGTTGAGCGGTTGTTGTTGTGCTTCGTAAATGGCCTCGTGGAAAGTGCCGAAACGCGTCAGCGTTTAGTATAGTGGTGGTGGTGATAGTTGGGTCTGTGTGGCATGTGTTGATTCGTGTAGCAGTGGAGGTGGAGGTGTTGCATGGAAACATACATTTGCCGCACAGATATAACTATTTGTCATTAGTGGTCGCGGGTGAGCAAAGTAATTGTTTTTTTAGTTCTATATAAAATACCAATTGTTAACCCTACCCTCAATCTACATATTGGAATCGGCACTTTTCGTACATAAACATCCAGACCTATTTAAGGCAAAAGTAGACACTAGCACAACTAGAACACAATACAGAAATAAATTGTTATTACCGAAATCTAATTTAGCAATGTTTAGAAATGGTCCACAATACAAGTGCATTCAAATAGCTAATAAAATCCCAGAACACATTAAGCAAGAATCCCGCAATATTATATTCAAAAATAAGTTAAAGACATTACTAATCGAAAAATGTTATTACTCTGTCAACGAGTTTTTAAATGATGAAACCGCATAATAATTTTCTCTCTCTAGCAATTAAGTGATTATTAGTAAATAAAAATTCTCAAATATATTGACATCTAAATTATATTAATTAAATTATCAATTTTAATAACTCTTTGACATAGAAAGTATCAACTTAGTAATTTAATTTAATTATATCATGCATGACTAAAAACTTATTGTAATTAATCGCTTTTATATTACCATATTTTGACATCATATTACTCTAGATTTAGCTTTAATTAAGTATTATTGTGTGCCCTCACAGGGCGTCATGGACTGACTTACAAAAATGTTACATCTTTATTATAATGTACATGACTATACAATGAATAAATAAATACATACTTACTTATATATATATTTATCATCCAAGACCCGAGAACAAACATTCGTATTCATCATACAAACATCTGCCTCGACCGGGGATCGAACCCGAGACCTCAAGCTTCACAGTCAGGGTCTCTAACCACTAGGCTATCCTATCCGTTCGTAAAAGCCAAATTAAGCCAAATATATTTATCGTTTTGCTAGAATTCTCGCAAGATTCTCCCCTTTGTTATGTGAGCTTTGCTTTTACCTGTAATGTAACATCGCTAGAATGCTCTTTATAACTGAATGCTCTAGTCTATCAGCCTATATCAGGCTATCCAGTGAGTATTTAAAATAGTAATTTTTCTGTCCAATGAAACTTTTACGTACTTACTGATTGTTTCAGAGGAGACGCCGCCCCTGCCGCGGCACGTGGCCGTCACGCACACCGTCCTGAGGCGCTGCGTGAACTTCCTGTCGTCCAGGAACATGGACGAGAGCGTCGTGGCGCTGCAGCTGCTGGCGCACGGGCTGCCCGTGCTGGCGCGGCGCGACGACCTGCTGCTGCCGCTGGTGCACTCCGCCTGGGCGCCCCTGGTACGCATGGGCCAATGGGTCAAACTACTTTTTAACCCCCGACGAAAAAGAGGGGTGTTGTAAGTTTGATCTGTGTGTCCGTGTATCTGTCTGTGGCATCATAGCCCCCAAACGGATAAACCGATATCGGTGCGGTTTTTTTTATCGAAAGCTAGTTTAATCGAGATGGTTCTTAGCTAAGTTTCATTAAAATCGGTTCACCCGTTATTGAAATATTTAACTTTAAAATGACAATGTCGGGTGTTTTTCAACTTTTCTAAGTTGGTTAGGTTATAAGGCCAAAAAATTAGGAAACATTTTGTCGTGCTCAGGTGTCGGTGTTCGAGAACGCGGGCCCGGCTGTGCTGCGGCGAGCGCTGGACCTGTTGGTGACCATGGCAGCGCTAGCCAAAGACTTCATATGCCATCGGACTGTCACGTAAGAATACTTTGTTTAAATAACCAACAAGTGGCAATGGGCAGGCACATTGCTCGCAGGGCTGATGGCCGATGGGGTCAGGAACTTCTCGAACGGCGTCCACGGACCGGGAGACGAGCCGTCGGTAGGCCTCCAACAAGATGGAGCGACGACCTGGTAAAGATCGTGGGACCGCGGTGGATGCGGAAAGCACAAGACCGGTCCGAGTCCTGAGTCCGAGTTCTGAGTGGAGAGCTGCGGGGGAGGCCTATGTCTAGCAGTGGACGTCTTTCGGGTGACATGATGATGATGAACCAACAGTGCTTTAAGTATTTTTTACATGTTGTGTATGAGGGTCAATCAACTTTTTATTGCCACCCGTTGCCATGGAGATATCCCCTGGGTAACCCATCTAAGGCACCACTCCATCAAACGTTATCATTTTCAACAGTTATATACCAATTCCTTCATGCTTCATCTCTTAAGCATGCAAATTCTGATTTTCTGGGTGCCTTAGAAAAAAATAATTTAGACGAGTTACCCAGGGGAAATCTGACATCTCCATGGCAACGAGTGGCAAAAAAAAGTTGGGGTCTATATTTTCTACCATACAGTTGAAAGTCATAATGTAATGCTTGTCATAATCATACCCCGTTATCAGTGTTGCAGATTCATTGAAATCGCTAGGGATGGCACTGCACATTTTCTTGACATGTACCTATATTATTATAATTTGATATAAAAAAAATTAAACAGTTTATTTCGAATAAAGAAACAAAATCATACAATCATTAGTTATTTGGGGGGGGGGGAGCGAAATTAACCTATAATTATAATGCTTAAGTCACGGTGTTTTTGTGGTGTCACGGTATTTGATGTGAACTTCACAACTGCCTTTTTTATTTAAATGTTTTGAGTATATGGACTTAAAAGAGGTTATATTCTGTTTTAGAACTCCATAATAGGTGATGTGTCATTTATTTGTCAATAATGATTAATGTCGTATATCATTATAATTCGTTTACTTTTTATACAGTTAAAATCATGAATTTCCTGAATGGTTTCGCTAAATTTTCCCAGTTTGAAACAAAGCTGATGGCGAAATTGGAAAACTCGAAAACTCTTAATAATTTATTCAGAAAACTAGTGAATATAATACAAATCTCTTGTTTTACATGTAAAAAATAAATAAAATAAATATCATAGGACATATTGACACCAATTGACCTAGTCCCAAACTAGGCAAAGCCTGTACTATGGTTACTAGACAACGGAAATATTCTTAAAACAAAAACGTTTTATATACCAATATGTCACATTGACAACAAACTGAATATCGTGCGACAACCCTTTGACTTAGTTTCAATGGATTCGCAACACTGATAACGGGGTGTGCTAATAACTGTTCAGGATTATTATAAAACAAACCTAACCTATAGAGTTCTACAGGATGATCATTAAAAAAATCCTGGAATTTTTCGGTTTCAGAGAAAAACATAGTTATGACTAGTGATAGATTATGACAAACATTACATTATGACTAAAATATTTCGTCGAAACAAAAGGACCACAAAAAGTTGATTGACCCAAGTGGAACTTGTAACGTTTGTCGCAGCGAGGTCCTGCCCAGTATATACGCGTTCCTGCACAAGTCGTCCCGGGACAGCTTGCTCAAGGAGGCGGGCTCGGCGTACCGCGGCTCGGCGGCGCACGGGCTGCAGCGCGCCGCGCTGGCCGCGCTCGCCGCGCTGCTGCCCGCGCTCGGCGCCGCCGGGGACTGCCTGGACCACGCGCTCGCCGCCGTCGACCCCTACCTCAGCAAGAAGCAGCCCAAGCCTTTGCAGGTTAGCCGGTGCTTAGGGAACGTGCCCATAATACAACCCACCTCGTGCCTAGAGCTCGTATATGCCAAGACGGGGGGTTCTAGTTTTCACGTAGTTTTTTTAATATGGTTTTAAATTATATTTTGCTTGACATTGGAGGAAGCATTTTTTTTTTATATTTTTTGACTCAACTCAGTTAAAATGCCACTGAAGGGTAACCAAAGAACAAAACAATACATCGATCGATTTTCAATAATGGAAATAGTAATATAAATTCTAATTTTACCTACTTACCTTTTCTCATCAATACCTCCCAATCTTGACTAAATGACCTTACAAGGCATCATTGACTAAATAAATAAATCTAAATAAATTCACAGTACGATAACCCTGCCACCTTAACCTAAAACCCCCGAAATTGTCATTTCAAAGCTCAGTATTTCAAAAACGGGTAAAGCGGTTTTAATGAAACTTGGCTAAGAACCAGCCCGATTAAACTAGCTTTCGATGAAAAAAACCGCATCGAAATCGGTCCATCCGTTTGGAAGCTATGATATCACAGACAGATACACAGAAACCAAGATACACAGGTCAAACCCCTCTTTTTCGTCGGGGGTTGACACACAATAGAGTAGTTGACAAACAATAGGGTAGTTGACAGATGTCAAAATAAAATAATTTTACATTTCTACTTATCCGCTTCCGAAAATACTCATAAAAAACCGATGCCTCACTTATTACTGCAATTAAAACGATTTTTAATGTAACAAAAACTGATAAATCATTGAAAATGATGACGTCATAATTCTGTAATTCAATACAAACTTCATACTAACGGATCCGATCAAATCGTTTTGACATTCCAAAAAAAGTTGCCGACTTGACCAAGAGGCAGCATCTCTATTGGCGCTCTCCTTGTTCAGCTTCACTGTCCCTTCCAGGAGCTCGCGGTGAAATTCTTCAAGGCGATGCTGGAGTACGACTACGGGCTGGCCTGGGCGCACCTGCGGCGCCTCGCCGCCAACGAGTGCGTGCTGCACCCGCCCGAGATCCGGGCCATCGACCTCGTGCCCATCATCGGCACGCCCTACGAGCCCGCCGACAAGGACTACGAAGCCAACATGCAACTCATCTTCGAGGGCATTGACCATCAGGGGTCCCTGTCGCTGGCGTACGCTGCGATGATGATTTAGGATTCGGCCTCACTGAAGCTCAAGCGCAGACGCTGTGTACTCTGAAGGGTCGAAGTCGTGATAATGTGGCGGTCAGTAACCTTAAGGCTGATAGACTAGAGCATTCAGTTATAAAGAGCATTCTAGCGATGTTATATTACAGGTAAAAGCAAAGCTCACGGAATAAAGGAGAGAATCTTGCGAGAATTCTAACAAAACGATAAGTAAATTTGGCTTAATTTGGCTTTGACGACCGGATAGCCTAGTGGTTAGAGACCCTGACTCGATCACCAGTCGGTGCAGATGTTTGTATGGTGAATACGAATGTTTGTTCTCGGGTCACGGATGTTTATTATGTATTAAAGTATGTGTTTGTGTTTATCTATATAAGTATGTTTATCCGTTGGTTAGTACCCATTGTACAGGCTTTGCCTACTTTGGGACTAAATTCATTGGTGTCAAGTGTCCTATGATATTTGTTTATTCAATTGTGGAATATTAACGGATCACTCTCGTATGTCAGTAGAGTACATCCCGAAATGTTTCGGGCTAATCCGTATTCCTTCCACTGGGAGCACACGCTTCGGCGGTAGCGGAACTAAAACTGACCCGAGTAATCCGTTTATCTTTACTATGATTGAATCTCACTAGTTTCATGTAAGTAAATTCGGCTTTAGCTTGGACGTTCGTGAAAATGTTCGCAGCGATGCCTGGCTCCGTTCGTCGCTCAGTTTGCCAAATAAAAAACCGGCCAATGCTAGATGTTTTGTTACAAGTGAATGCTCAAATCTATCAGCATCTTCACGCATGCTGTGATCACGCCGGCCGGCCGCGTCTGCTTTTTGCTTCAGTGTGGTAAATCATTTAAGTTGAGTCACCCTCAGTGATGGCGCTAAGTGCGTCGAGATGTTTGCATTTCTACGAAAACGAGCGAGCAAATGCTTTAATTGTTGGCAAATGAGTACGTTCGGGCTATTTTTTAAACACCCTAAATGCACAAAACTTGCGAAGAGGATGTCCACTAGATTGTCTTTTTTCACATGCCTTCTTTTAACTTAAGTCGAACACAACTGCTATCTACATTAAAGTTGTTGGTGGAGATTATTTACGCCATTCATTTTATAACAACCAAAAGGCAAAATTTTTGCGTGCTTTGATTGGTACAGTCAGGTACCGTCGCAGTAATAAGGTCTGTATACATATTTTTTGGACTGTGGTGTATTGTGGTGTATTGGTGACCTTGATTGTACCTCTGAAGTGTGGTTGAATATTTGGTCGTAACCGTGGTCATTGGCTTCGACAAGATGTGAACACAAATATGGCCACTTTAACAGGTTGGACGAACCCACCCATTAACACCACGGTGGCGGTCGAACATTCACCCTGTATCATCACTAGTCGTCCTGTACGCCTGTATCAAACGATTGTCTGTAAAGTGCTTATTTAAATTCTGATTCTAAAGTGAAATTGTTTATTGATTACCAAATACAGTACTTTAAGTTGGATGAGTACCGTTAGCCTCGTAGCCGACTTTTTTTTTATAACAGATGTAGTGCCTAAGCTAAGCCCAAGGCAAGAGTTTCCAGTTTTATAATTTTGAAAGTTGTTTCCGCACATTTAAAGATTTACTCTACATAGTAGATACGAAAGCTTACTGTTGGATTTGCACTTTATAAAGTACGCGGGGACTTACTAGGTAACATTTACCCAATGAGCATTTACTTAGGTGAATACTCACTTCGGAAAAAAAAATCTGAAATGTAGTTCAAACATGTCGTGGCACCTCCTATACTCACCCGTTACATGTAATCTCTAAATGTTGTAAGTTAAAATTGTAAATTCGGTCTTCCGCCTACATTGTATTTCCGGTGTCAAAATTTAATGAACTTTCTCTAATTATGAATTCCTTGAGTTGAGAGTACAGTGTTTTATGTACGGTTTTTTAAGACACGAAGTTTCGAACGTGACGGAAATTGATAATATTTTTATCGTGGATATTTTTACAGTTGTCTTGTTACTGCGTCAGTATGAATGTGTATGTATAAGATAAATGTATGTATATAATTTGTGTGAAAATGTATTTGTAATCATAATCACGGACAAGAATTGGTGAAACCATTTCGTATAATTCGTATGCCATTATTATGTTCCCTTTATTTAGGATCTCTGTAGATAGCTATTAGTCGGTGCACTAGATGTTATGGATACAACTTATTTTAATAAAGATGTTTTTAAGTAATTTTGTTGTTTTCATCATAGCATACAAGATAAAAGTTTAGTATTAAAATGAAACTAAAATATTGTAGGTAATTCAACTTTATTTTATAAAAAAACAGTTGTCACAGAAAAAGTGTTACCTACTTAGAGTTAAAATTGCTCTCACAATTAAATGTACCATCTAAAGTGTCCAGACAACACAGGGCAGTAACCAACTGTGAAAGACCAATTTAAACATTGATTCTACCACAACAAACCATAAATAATAATCTTAACTGAATGGTAACCTCCTGTTATTAAATCTTCTGAGAAATGTCGGAAGAATCTTAAACAACTCCGCCACCCATAAATATAATACCAGAATAAGAAATTTCTCGTGGGTAATGGATCTATTACATTGATCAGTTCACCTGTACAGTAATAGCATTGGGTAAATGGACTTTTCCCATATCTTCCGCCGCTGCGACGGCCAATATTTACAACGCATATAATTATCCAGGCAAACTGAAAACTGTAATCGCCCCATAAAACATTTTATTTTGAAAAAGACTCATTCCCATAAAATGATAATATCTTAATCTATGTATTAACACGATTTGATTCATGAACCTCTACACAATATAAATGAATAAATGCGAAAAGACCGTCAATTCAACAACGGCCAGAACTCGCAGTTGTTATTATACGATACGAATAAATACATTTTTAACTGAAGTCAGATTATTTTCTTAGTCTTAATTTCTTCATAGAAATGTTTGTGACGAGTCTTTTTTTCAAGCATTCTTCTTGCAAGATGTGTCACAGAACATCAGTATACTATACCATAGACAGATAAGTGATATAGTCTTATTCGATATCAACATTTAACGCAAGAACAGTTTAAAAATTAAATAAAATTGTTCGTAATACTTTACCTTATCGCTAAGAAACAACTTATAGGATGAGCTAATTTAAATAGCCCGTTCCACCTCCATGGGTAAAAAAATTCAGACCGACTTTTATATCCATCGTTTATTTGTATCTATCGGTCCAGTCATCTGTTAGTTTGATGCTTCTAAAATAGAATTATCACTTCTTACAGATTATTGCTGTCGAAATATAAAAAAGGCACTAAGTTTTGCATAGTCATCGTCTTCACATTCTGTCATAAATTTAATATTGCAATTTTGGAAAATAACAGATAGCCCACTGGCAGCTAACTCGTGGACTAACACTGGTATAGGCTAAGTGAGAAAAGTTCATCCATGTCCAAGTCTTTATGACATTGTCATAAGATTGATATTTGCCTGGCTCGTGGAAATAGTTCTTTCGCTATACCTAAACTCGTTCGTCTTTTAGTATATTTTTTGTTCACTGTTTTAAACGCAACTGTCAGTTGTCAAGGAGGGTGCAACAGGACTCTAAAAAAACAAAAAATACCGTTACCTATTCCAGTGATCCCAATAATAAACTTACGCTATCGTTTCAGTTAATCATATGTGAATATAATGTGCTTGTTGGTATCACGACATACACGCCCGCACACTATTTATTTAGAATAGTGTATTTTATTTATAAATTTACTACTATATATATCATTAAATACTTATATTTAACAACAAAATCGCAACATCCAACAAAAACGTGTTAGGAGGAAAAACAGTCCTTTACAAAATTACAAAAAAATCAAGAAGAATATTTATCTAAAGGAAACAGAGATAGTGCATAATGTAGACTGATAGTTAAGAACATGTTTAATATGAATTTCTGTTACTAAGCCATAGAGTAAATTTTTATTTTGATTTACTTAGGCAGCATCGTCAGAAAATGTATAAATTATGTGGACTTGACTTTCCTCCGCAGAAATAACGATCACTATACAGTGTTCTTAGCGCCACAACACTGCCTCCACTACAGGACGATAACTCTTGGAATGGATTTAAAAGCCTGAAATCGATAAAATAACTATACGTACATCATTTCACTAAATATTCTATATCTTTGATACATAAACTTCAACAAAATGGTGGACAAAAATGTATATATTTTTCAGGCTTTACCGATAAATAGAACCCTTAAATTAAATGTTAAATTGGACTAACTAATGTACAAGTTATATTCCTAACGACAAACTAAATTCGAACAGGAAAATGCCCAGTAGTAGTTTGAAGGTTCCCCTACATAGGTCGATGCCTGTGATAAGTCTCTTTATTTAACTGTCGTACATTATCATGATTATCGGGACTTAATCGCGTAAACAAAAAATATTTAAATTTAAATACCTTGTGAATCAGCTACCTCACAACTTTTGTCTTCAAGTGATTAAATTACATACAAGATTTTTGCTAAGTAGTTTTTTCAATGACAGATTTATCGCGTGAAGAAAAAAAGGCTATCGTTGGCATTATCACTTCATATAAACATAAGATTATGTAATAAACGTCTCCAAACAGTAAATAACCCAACGGTGAATAGCCGAGTAACCGCTACCAAAAAGTAGAAACAATAAATATTTATGTATTACGTGTTATCTAATATTTATGTAATGACAATGTAAAGTGTGATAGATTAAAGACTTAAGTTAGTTTAGGCGAGTTTACCCTACAGACACGAAATTCACATTCTACCTAAGGCTGATCACCTGGTTTATTGCAATGCCTAAGCGCCGGGGAAAGATTTACCAACCAAGTCAAGTCACAGTATAACCCTAGTGAGTAATCTACTAACATAAATTGGGTTGACAACAACATTTCAACTATCACTTAATTATCAAGTAAAAAACCGCAGCATTTTTAGTTTAATAAAAAAAGTTGCCAGTTTCGAACACTGAAAATTATGACTTCATAGTTGAGTAATTCAATACAAACTACATATTGAGCGATCGTTTTGAAATCCCAAAAAATTGCCTAGTTTATCAATCAAATGATCTCCATTTCTATTAATGGGAGCAGGGTATCGATTTCCCAAAACACAACTTCGAAAATGCCACTCGAAATTAATGCAAATCTTATATTGCTACAAAATTACCGCGTAAATATTTTTTTAACTAGTACTTAATCACTAGGTCAATAGGTTTCTACTACTCTACAAGTATGTCAAAATCATCTCATATTTTACCATTTCCCAGCAGTATTTTCACGGGTATATTCTGTGAAATCGACACCCAGGCCCGCTCCGGCGAGCGCAGAGTCGAAATATTATTCGTAGATAACTTACTAGGTCTATACTACAGTAGTCTTCACGGACCCGCCGTAATCACGCGTCATCCAAATAAATTCGTATCAACACAAGCCGAGCTTACACCTGCAAGAAAAATCGTGCAAGCTGCAATACATTGCGGCGTTCCATCGCCCGCTCCACTCTTTCGTTTACGACCTCGCATTGTATTGCAACTTGCATGATTTTTCTTGCAGGTTTACTCGGCTATAGACGCAGTCATCTCCGTCCCGGCTAATGTTCACGCTCACAGCTAGCCGCTCACTTCCACGCGTGCTTGAGTGTCTTGCGCGAGGCGAAGTATTTGGAGCTGTAGGACGCGACGATGAGGCCGGCCAGGACCAGCGTGATCAGGTAGTAGTCGAAGTCGTCTTTGAGGAGATCGAAGGTTTTCGAGGGCGCCACTCGCGTGTAGAAGAGATCTGGAATGATCCATTTTAACATTTAACTAAATACTTAAACGTCACTCAAGCCTCCATTAGCTAAAATAGGTTTATGAATAACAGGGTTAGACTGAAACAACCGGTACATTGGCATTCCGTGTCGCGTACGCACCGTTTTACACCAGCTATGCCTACCTAGGCATGAGTAACCTTACTCACGTCGAAATATTTCAATTCCTTCTTGAATCAGTGACATGCAACTTACTTAGCAAAACTAATGGGTCAGAGAGCCATATATGCGACCATCTCTAAACGAGAAAGGGAACTTATCCTGCTCACCCAGACCGAGTGATGATGCTTTTATCAATTACACTTATAGTCTGTTTGTGGAATTATTTCCCATATTATTATCTATTTATTTAATCGAAGTTAAACGAGATGATTCTTAGCCAAGTTTCATTAAAATCGGTTCAGAGGGTTTTCGAAATATTGAACTTTGAAATGATAATGTCGGGGGTTTTTCAACTTGGTCAAATTCGTTAGATTATTGAAGTGCACTGACCCAAGCCCGTGGCCAGCACGAGGCTGGTGCTCTCGAGGCCGGCGGCCGCGGTGTGCAGCGCGGCGACGCGGCGCAGCGTGCTGTTGTAGCTGACGACCGCCTCGGCCGGCAGCGGCAGCTCGGGCGCGTACGGGAGCACGCCCTCCTCGCGCTGCGCGGCGCTGGGCGACGCCGAGCGCCGCGGCTCCAGAAACGCCCAAGGCAGCTCCACGATGGCGCCCGTCGAGAGAGCCACTGGAACAAATGGAAACCAATTTTATTGACCAAGTCCCAAAATAGGCAAAGCCTGTACAGTCAAGGAATTTAATTCCCTACCCATTTCGTTGAAATGTTGTTAGACATTCGCTATGCATTAAGGTCGAAAATGTCAACGTAAACGCGACATGTCAAAGCAACGTCTAGATCTTATGGTGACAGATTGCTATACGATATTAAACCTAAGGTGGGTTGGAAATTTATTTCCTTGATTGTACTATGGGTGCTAGACAACGGATAAACATACTTATGTAGATAAATACATATTTATATACATATTAAACATCCAAGACCCGGGAACTTAAATACACATGCCTTGTTCCTTGCACATTTTTGTGTAAGTAGCTTGCATGCTTGTGTCATATTTGTATGCAGTTTGGCATACGCATGCCAGCGACTTGCATAAAAATGTGCAAGGAACCAAGCATGTGTATACCCGGCTTTAAACATACCAAAAATGTATTAGAGATAAAAAGTATAAAAACCTATTTTGTCATGAAAAATCGGACCATTATGAAGTCACTATGAAGTTACAGTCGAGATCTTAAATATCTAAACAGCCAAGCGTTCTTAAATACCTAAACATGGACCTTATGCGACTGACAATAAAGGCTGCGTATAGATATTTTTGATGGGTTGGCTGTACAGATACTGAAGATCTCGACTGTACAGTCTGTTCCTTCTCCGGGTTAGAAACTTCAAGGCCACTCGAATGGAAAGCGGCTGATCTTGTCACAGCGCAGAGTGTGTGCGCATGCAAGTATATGTACTGTGTGTGTGTGTGTGTGTGGGGTATTGTATACTCACGGAGCACGTGTTTGTCAGTGAGCGAGCGTTCTGTGTGCGTGACGGCGGCGGCGGCAGGCGCGGCCGGCAGGATGTATGTCTGTCTCTCCACGGACGGCGCGCGTTCCGACCGCAGCGAGCTAAACGCCGCGCCGGCTGGTAACCAACGCTGTTTGCCCTCGTAGAGTTCCATTGTCGCTAAAATAGATGATGAAAATTGATAATAATTTAATTGTTAAGTCGATACATTTTTCAAATTTCGAATTAATTTCTAACCTAATGTGACCTATAAGAATGCCATTAGCGACGTTAATGGTGACGATTTCGGCACGATTTAGAACCGAGCGAAATAATGCTTCATGCTGTTGCGTCGCGAGGTGGTTCATTTGGTCACTAGCATACTGTGACACAAAGACTGAGACAAAAACCGTCGATTTTGTGCTTGGATTTGGTAATTTGCACCACTTTCTTTGCTAAATTATAAATTAAAATAACGAACTCATAGATGTAGTTGGTGTTGGTGACCCAAGGCATACTCACAGACTTCGTACCGGCGCTGGCGCTCGCTGTAGTAGACGTAGGCCACGAAGTTGTCAGCGTGCACAGCGAGCGGCGCGGCGCGCGCGCGCCGGTGCGCCTGCGCCGCCGCCACCGCGCCGCTCGCGCCGTCCACCAACGTCGCCGTCACCACGTCTGCGGGACCAACGTTGACCATTTTACTAAATACGAGTGCTCTCTCGTCGAGCCACAACCACGATATGGTACTTGTAGATTTTTTTTTTATCTATTTAGGGGCTTTGTTCACCAATGAGCATGCCAGTCTCGTTAAAAATGAAAGACTGAGAGACTCTACTACTCTAACAAAAATGAGCACTTCAAAGCTAAATATTTCGCAAATGAATCTCTCAATTGAAAAATGATCTTGGAACACCCGCAATAATTTTAAACGACTTATCGAACGATACCCCACACTATGGGGTCATTGAGAAAGAAAAATCACGCCCCACTTTACGTGTACGGGAGGTATTTTATTTAAATAATAAATAAATATCACGGGACAATTTCACACCAATTGACCTAGTCCCAAACTAGGCAAAGCCTGTACTATGGGTACTAGACAACGGATAAACATACTTATATAGATAAATACATACTTATATACATATTAAACATCCAAGACCCGAGAACAAACATTCATATTCATCATACAAACATCTGCCCCGACCGGGATTTGAACCCGGGACCTCAAGCTTCATAGTCAGGGTCTCTAACCACTAGGCTATTGGGTCGTCTAATTTATTATACAATTTTGTTGTTCTCATTAATATGTTCATATCCATGCAAAATTACAGCTTTCCAGTACCAATAGTCTCTGACCTAAGCCGCGGACAGACAGACAAACAAACAGAATGACATGACGAAACTATAATGTTTTCGTTTTTGCAATTTTTTTTGGATACGGAAACCTAAAAAAGTATTTCAAAAGACAATACAATTTTGACAGCCCACCGCCCTTGCGTTAGCAGGGGACTGACCTTTGTGCAGCGGGTCCGGTCCCTCGCTCACGAACAGCACGAGGTTGGGGTTGGAGTACTTGTAGAGCACGCTGCGGTCGCCCAGCACCCTGCCGGGCGAGTGCACGCGCTCGTCGGGCCGCCTGGCCGCCGCCACGACGCGGTGCCCGGCCGCCGGCCACCCGCCCAGGCTCAGGGACCACGTCTGTTGCGCCACCACTGCCTGTGGACCAGACCACGTTGACAAGTTTGGCTGATAAAGCAGGCGAGTAAACACTTTATTGTACAAAATGACAGGATAAAACGCGAGTTACAAACATAAACGATCACATTCGAGTACAAAGATGAAGTTATCCCTTTAAAGGATCTCTACCAGCCAAACTTTAAGTGGTGGAGAAAGATTCTTACTCGCTAAGCCTGCTGATAAGCAGCCGCGCTGGCACCGTTGTGTTCCGGTGTGGAGAGTAAGATAACTGAGGAAATCACGGGCACAAGAGGCATTTCATCTTATTCCTCTAGATTGGCAACGCTATTGCAATGCTTGGGATTACGGGTGTCTAACGCCAGTCGTGATCACTTACCATCAGGTGACCCACGCAAACTTTAAAAAGGTAAAGGTAAGTGATCCACAACAACGGAAATCAAAATACCCTGTCTAATGTGAGCTGTATTAAGACAGCAAAAGTTATTACATGGCATTGTTACGTCACTGGCATAATGCCTGCGTCCGTAAGTAAACCTTAAGCATTTCGCACACATGACCATTTTATAAAAGGCGCGAAACAATTTTAGGCAATATGAAGGCAGTGCGTTTGCGCGGGTAAAATTTTAAGCAGCCATTGTTCGAACGTTCGCGCGCCATTGCGGTGAGCGCCATTTTGTTCGGCGCCGCGCAACGCGTCACCGCGTCAATAATTTGTTACCTGTCATTGCATATTCTACCTTACCTTGCGCATATCGCAATAAGGTCTTTATTGCATTGGTGCTTACATTCGGTTTAGTTCGGCATTTATTGTCAACACTCGTCAGACGAATATTGCCGATGTAACTTATATTTGTTGTCCATCCGTACGCACTTCTATCCTCATTTTAACAGTTCTTCGAGTAACAGTTAAAGGAATTAGTTATCTCACCTTGCCGTCAAATCTGAGCGCGTAGCCCTGCACCTTAGCCGTGTTCCTGTCCGCGACGTAGATAAACATGTTTTCCACTAAAGGCGCCGCTGACTGCGGGAAAATCTGCACAAACAACAAACATTTTTCCTCGGGTCAGGCAAAAATCAAGGCAGACGAATCTCACTCAATCTTAGGTGGGGGAGAGAGGGGCTTGGCAAATATGTATCAAGTAATTTTTTTTCGCAAGAAACAGTGTATCAATTGAAAATTTTGTTAAATTAAAGAAAAAATGTTTAACGAAATCAAACTTAACTAAAAATACGCATTTGGGTCAATCAACTTTTCATTGTCATTCGTTGCCTTGGAGATGTCCCCTGGGTAGCTCGTCTAAAATAAGATTTTCTAAGACACCACTCCATCAAACGTTAGAGTCTTAGAAAATTATATTTTTTATGAGTTACCCAGGGGACATCTCCATGGCAACGAGTGGCAATGAAAAGTTGAATGACCCATTTTCAAAAACTCATGTGGGTGGTCGAGACAAATCTCACGTAATTACCTGAACGCTCTCCTCGCTGTCCAGCAGCAGCAGCGCGTGCAGCTTGTCCTGGTCGGGCGCGTGCAGCACGGCAGCCTGCAGCAGGCGCGTGTCCAGCCGCAGCACGCGCTCCCCCACCAGCGTGCCGCGAATCGGGTTCAGGCTTATGATGAGCCCGTTGCCGTTGTCCTGAAACACCAACTTTGTTTATCTACTCACATAAATATCATAAGTCCTCTACAATGCTTTCAGAAACCGTAGGAAGTTTCAGAAAGTTTTCATCTTCAAAAACCAACACAATTTATAAATGGGCTTCAATTTCGTTACGAAACGTCAGCTCGATAATGTTTGTCTATAACAAAAAAAAAACAGTCAAATTCGTAACAAGTTCGGCTTCCGAATCCATCTTAGAGTAATTATAATATTTGAGTAAATAAAGTAATGTACTCTCTACATAATTAGGCCTTAAAACACTCGTATGATCTTATTAAGAAACTCGGCTTCGCCTCGTTTCATAAAACCACACTCGTGTTTCAAGGGCTTTCATTATGTAACAGTTGCATATAGACATAGTAGAAAAACCTTTCCCACGGGCCAGGCAAAAATTAATCTTATGACATCATTATCATAAACATTTTGACAGGGGAAAGCTTTTCACACTTTAACTATAAACTACTATTACGATGGATGTTTTACCTATAAAATTTTCTCTCTGTCTCTTTCCCTCTCCCTCTCGTATCTCCCTTTAGTTTAGCCCTTATTTACATGCTTATATTTACTTTCATATGTCCGGTGTGTCTGACTGTAATCAATGATGAAATCTTGCAAGTTAATTTAAACCAATGAATGCTATTCCGAGTCAAAAATCAGCTTCCTTCCTTCCTCCTTCGCTAGTTTCCAGTGAGGTCTAATTGTCAATTTGCACCAATCATAGGCCAGTAGCTTGTCTCATTGGTGGAGAATGACAGATCGACCTCACTCGACACTATTAGCAATCCTAACGGATTTTTGATTCGCAATAGCCCTCGTTCTAATGGTCAGATTGACTTGAAAAGTCAGCAAAAAATCTTGTATTAAAAATTAACTTGTTATCCAAAAACTCGAAATATGGGGGCATTAAATTTTCTAATTGGATTAATCTTTAATTGCCACTCGTTGCCATGGTGATGTCTCCTGGGTAACTCGTCTAAAGTAAGATTTTCTAAGGCACAACTCCATCAAACGTTAGGATTTTCAACAGTTAATTATAAGCCAATTCCTTTATGCTTCATCTCTTAAACATGCAAATCTTGACTTTCGGGGGAGTGCTGCCTTAGAAAGTCTTATTGTAGACGAGTTACTCAGAGGACATCTCCATGGCAACGAGTGGCAATTAAAAGTTGATTCACCCATTTACCGAATTGGCGTTTTTTTCCTTCGCAATCACACTTCAGCATTGATTTAATACATTAACGCTATACACTAACCCGAGGTTAACGATACAATTCTTCAAGTCAACAAGTGGGTTAGTGTCTAACCCAGGTTGGCGCAAAACAAGTCGGTCGGAGTTACCAGTGTGAATTCAGGTTCATCATCATCAACAGCCTTTTTTTACGTCGTTACGTCAGAATGAGAGGACTTGGGCTATAGTTGTGCGGGTTGGGAACTTCACACATCATTGAATTGCTTCGCAGGAGTGTGCAGGTTTCCTCGCGATGTTTTCCTTCACGGAAAAGCTCATGATAATTCCGAAAAACTCACGAGGTCCGAGCCGGGGTTTGAACCCACGACCTTCTGCTTGAGAGGCCATAGGTCAAACTCAAAGGCTACGAATTGATGAATTCAGGTTAACCATATAATTGGCAGAACCGAAAAGAGAAAACCTGAATTCTAGTCTCATTTTATCTTATATCTGCTAAAAAATTGTAATAAAATTTAAAAATACAAAAAGACTGCTGTAGATATTGACAATGGTTCAAAACAATTGTTTTTAAAGTAAACATCTATTGCTAATCATTTTTGACATTCAGTTACTTTGATTTATGACATAATTTTGAACGACAGAAAAATTCGTAGAAGACGTTTGTGCTATGAACTGCCTATGTATCTTATTAGATGCGCTGTCAATTATAGGGTTAAAGGTTATTAATGAACTCACGGCTTGCTTGGCGACGATGGTGAGGTATGCGTCGTGCGGCGGGTGGCGCGCGGGCCGCCGCAGGAACATCAGCGCCCCGTCGGCGTCCAGCCCGGGCTCGTACCGCTGCCACAGCAGCCCGCCCGACAGGTTGTCCATGCCGAATATCTGAGGGTACAACGATATATCACACGACGGAAAGGAAGTGAATGACTGCCGGTCACTAAACAGGATGGAAGTGGTAGCCAGTCCAAATAATGGCTATAGGGCCAGAACTTTAGTTACAGTCTACAGCGTAGTGTAGACAGTCTGCAGTGCAGTGTAAACAGTCTGCAGTACATAGAGTAGACAGTCTGCAGTGTAGTCTAGACAGTCTGCAGTGCACTATGTAGACAGTCCGCAGTGCAGTGTAGACAGTCTGTAGTGCACAGAGTAGACAGTCTGCAATTGAGTGTATAAATATTTGGGGAAGACTCCAATAAAGAGATCTCTCTCCAGGCAGATGTTATGCCTGGGGACCGAAGTCCGAAGGAAGAGAGTTGGAAGTTGTATTTATGCAACCGATTTGAGAAACTTCGTTAGCGCGATGTAGAACAGTGATGACGTAGAACAGTGACGTTACTCGCGTGTGGCGCTAGGGTCGCTACACCAGCCCCCCTTTTTAGACCGGAGGTCGGTGTGGGAGCGCAGTCTGTGCGTCGTGAGGGCGCTTGCAAGGGCCAATTGCGAGGTTTGCTCAGCCTCGTTGGCGAGCGATGAGTTGCTCCGCTGTGCTGGCGGAAGCGATGAGTTGTTCCGCTGTGCTGGCGTGAGCGATGAGTTGCTCCGCTGTGCTGGCGGAAGCGATGAGTTGTTCCGCTGTGCTGGCGTGAGCGATGAGTTGCTCCGCTGTGCTGGCGGAAGCGATAAGTTGTTCGGCTGTGCTGGCGGGAGCGATGAGCTGCTGCTGTCTTGGAAGGTTGCGTTTTTGTCCTATGTCGAAGGTCACCAGTTTGGGGAAGACTCCAATAAAGAGATCTCTCTCCAGGCAGATGTTATGCCTGGGGACCGAAGTCCGAAGGAAGAGAGTTGGAAGTTGTATTTATGCAACCGATTTGAGAAACTTCGTTAGCGCGATGTAGAACAGTGATGACGTAGAACAGTGACGTTACTCGCGTGTGGCGCTAGGGTCGCTACAAATAGTCTGCAGTACACAGAGTAGACAGTCTGCAGTGTAGTCTAGACAGTCTGCAGTGCACTATGTAGACAGTCCGCAGTGCAGTGTAGACAGTCTGTAGTGCACAGAGTAGACAGTCTGCAATGGAGTGTATAAACAGTCTGTAGTGCACTATGTAGACAGTCCGCAGTGCAGTGTAGACAGTCTGTAGTGCACAGAGTACAGTCTGCAATGCAGTATAGACAATCCGCAGTGCAGTGTACACAGTCTTCAGTGTAGTGCATTCTTATGCAGTGTAGTGTAGGCAGTCTGCAGTGTAGTGCATACGTATGTAGTGTAGTGTAGGCAGTCTGCAGTGTGGTATAGACAGTCTGCCGCTAGCGCCGGCTCACCTTGCCGGCTTCGGTGACGAGCACGATGATCTTGTGCAGGTTGAAGTAGTCCCGCACGAGCGGCGCCGGGTCGCTGCGGGCGCGGCTCTCGCCGCCCTGCAGCGCCTGCAGTAGCGTCTGCAGCTGCTGAAACTGCGTGTGCAGACGGCGGGAAAACGCACCCCAGATTGAACCTGGATAGAGGGAAAAAGCTGAGTACCTACATGATGTAAGAATTTATACTTTTGGGAATATTCTTTAACCCTTTACCTATGGGGCCTTGAACGCCACCGTCACCCCTCATACAATATGGCCGTTATTACCAAGGTACAAGGACTACTTTTGTTTATAAAAATATCCCTTCCTTGAACAACTATAGTTGACACCCGTATTGCAGTGGTGTTGCCTTAGTGGCAACTCTGGTTGACACATGTAGGCAAAGGGTTAAAAACCGATGCAAAACAAAAAATAACACAATTTAAGTAATTTTTAGAGCTTACAAGCTTATTTCTGAGTTACAAAAGCGCTTAGTTGATGCAACTTGTGACCAAAGGGCTGGCAGTTTTCTCTCTCAAAGAATCAGCATCGCTATTCAGCGAGGCAACGCTGCCAGCCTTTTGGGCACTATGCCACGGGGGCCTTATTTAGATTTAATTTAGTTTTAAGTTGTAGTTTATGTAGTTTAAGCTTAGATTTAATGTCATTGTAAATTGCTTTTATTATGTAAATAAAGTATCCCATTTTACGTTGAAAAAAAAAATTTAGTAATTGCTAGTTACAGTTGAAAACTATGTACATTAAACGGCACCAATATACACCACTAATTCTCAAATGTACATATTTTTGTAACCTTGTGTGAATACATATTGCTGCCCTTGTTGACCGAACAATCACGCTTTATTTTTTTAATTCCTTCTTCATGTTTATCAGAGTGAGCTAGAGTAAAAAAATATTAATAAACATTGAACTCTCAGAGGATACGAGTACTAGACCACACTTGATCTAAGGCAGGTCCAAGTTAGTTACTACGACCACAATAAAATTATAAATAACTATCTCGTTCAGTGGAGATGTTCTCTTTGACATATTTGTACTTAAAGCAACGTCCATACTATCGAGCTCACTAACATACTATCGAGCTCACTAACATAGTATCGAGATGCGACAATGCTTTATTTTGCGTTGATTTCCTTGTCGGTTCAAAAATATATTTTTCATATCACTGCTGGAAAGTGTGGCGAAAGATGGTCTGTAATGGGCCCCAAAAAAAATAATAATTATAGTATCATTCTATGGAACTTGCTAACTATGTAAACAAACCGCCATACTGAAATTGTCTCTGAATGATGAGTTTACTATGACGGTTTGTTTACATTGTTAGCAAGTTCCATAGAATGACAGTTTAATTGTAAGTTGAAAAAGCAGGCCTTTGAATTTAAACAGGACAACAAAAACATAGTAGGAGTAGGCCTATTCAAAGAGCAAGTCGACCAATCACATTGGCCCGCTGATCACAGTGCATAACTCAAACTCACTCGTCTCGTCCATCTATTGCTCACTTTCCAGCCTCTACAAGAATGTACTATTGAATTGTCTTTTAAATGCCTTCCCGCGTGTTAGCTATCGCGTTCGTATCAAAGTCTGTCTCGATATTATGTTTGTGCAAACGTTTGTTTGGTAAGGATAAGAACGTCGGCTACTTATTTTTTCACTCAATGAACACTTTCAATCAGGGCTACTAATACTTACTGTACATCTTGGCAGCTAGAAAATAAAGATTCCCAATGAGTCAACATTCACTCAATAATTGTATCATTATAATAATGATTTTTAAGTATAACATACAACAAAGGATTCAAAAGGTTAAAATAATTAATAATAATAATAATAATAATATCACGGGACAATTTGACACCAATCGACCTAGTCCCAAACTAGGCAAAGCCTTTACTATGGGTACTAGACAACGGATAAACATACTTATATAGATAAATACATACTTATACACATAATTGTGTTTTAATAGTCAGCGACTCAACTATGTAAAGTTGAAGACAGTTGACGAGCTATTATAACCATATCTGGGTCAATCAACTTATTAGTGTTATTAATTCTCCCCCATAACTCAGGAGACAACAATGATAAAGTTGCTTAGAAAAATGGTTGTCATGTATACTACTAGCATGTTTAGGAGATGGCATAAAGTATGAGGGGCGGCTGAAAAGTAATCTACTTAACAATGAAACAAAAGACTGTCGTGGCTAATTTTTTTTTATTTTTCTATATAGTCCCCTGCTAGTAAAATGCACTTATTCATTTTTTCAAATATTGAATTTAAACCATTAAAAAAAAAAAACTTTCAGTTTGTCGTCAAAAAAGTCAGTAACCGCAGCCTTCATTTCGTTCATAAACCTTCGTCCCCTGAGGTCTTTCTTGAGAAGTCTAAACAGAAAATAGTCACAGGGGGCTAAATCTGGACTATAAGGGGGGTGGTCAATGGTTTCGAAGAAATGGTATTTAATTGCTAGCTTCGTTGTGCGGGCGGTATGCACTGGTGCGTTATCGTGCAAAATCAGAATTCCTTTGCTTAGTTTACCTCGCCGTTTTTCTTTTATTGTCTCTCTTAGTTGATATAGTAAGTTTGAGTAATAATCAGCATTCATTGTAGTTTTCTTCGGTAAATAATCTATGAGCAAAATCCCTTCTGTGTCCCGAAAGATTGTAGCCATAAGTTTACCTGCCGATGGACAGACCTTGAATTTCCGAGGCGGCTTCTCATCCTTAAATTTCCACTGTAACGACTCTTGCTTACTTTCCGGGTCCCATTGTCGAATCCAAGTCTCATAACATGTTACAATTCTAGAAATTATTTCTTCCTCTTTCCCTCGACTCATATCCAAAAACTCTTCGCAACATTTGACACGCCTCTCCATGTCAAATGCAGTCAACATTCTGGGGAGCCAACGTGCACTAACCTTGGACATGTTCAAATGCTCATGAATTATTTCATTGACTCGCTCTTTACTGACGCCCACATCTCTTGCTATCTCCCACAGCTTCACTCGTCGGTCCTCTAATATAATTTTTTACACCCTGGCTACATTTTCATCGGTAACGGCCGAAACTGGTCTTCCGCTACGAGGATCATCTTCCAGGCTCTCACGACCTAACTTAAACTGCTTTGACCAAAACTTTATAACAAATTCGGAAGAACACGAACTGCCAAACACACGTAACATACGCTGTCTGATCTCCGAAGGCGTATTCCCTTCTTTAGTCATAAACTTAATCACCGCACGCTGCTCGATTTTATCCATTTTCACTTTTTCTACCGACATGTTTGAAACAATTGTAGGAGACAAATAAACGTGATGCAATAAACAAATGAATGTAATACATTTTGAAAATAGAATAACAAATGAATATAAATCCATACCAGCCAGCATTATTTTTGTATATATTTCTGACCAAGGAGATTACTTATCAGCCGCCCCTCGTAGGCTTATAACTGTTACAACAACTCCTAACTTTTGGTACATTTGTACCTTATAAAACCGTTATTTTAATGAGTGACCGAGGAGACGTCGTCATAGCACCAAGCAATACTTAAAAGTTGGTTGACCCATATCTGTTGACATATCGCTGTATGTATTGACTGCGTTGCTGATTAGTGATTACAAAATTAGCGTTAAAAAGTTAACCAACCTTCTTTCTGGTCGAACTCTGATTCGATGGCGGCGTCGAGGTCCGACACGGGAAGGTCCACGAATTGAACGGCCACCACGTTGGCGAGCGCCTCCTCGCGAGTCCACAGCACGCGACCTGACAACACAACGTAATAAGTATAATAACATAATCTATAGATTAAGTACAGTGGAAAAAGTTTTCTTTGATTTGTGGGTGTTCTAGTAGGTACTCTAACTTTAGTTGGTCTCAAAGAATATTTTAATCCTTGATAGATAGGACCGATTGGCATTTAAACAAAAAGTCAAATCTGTAAATTTTCTCGTTTACTGTACATTTTATCAAAATTTTGTGAATGTCGATTGTTATCACTTAGAAAGATAGTAAAGGTCTCCTAAGAGCATTTTCGAGTAACAGCAAGGGATCTAGTAGCTGCCCTTACTGCCCTATCTCAACTTTCTACCCTGTATACAGCCTGCTACAGGACTGACCTCCCTGCTGCACCAGCCGCACGGAGTCGTCGGCCGCCGCGACGAGCACGCGGCACGCCAGCTGGTCGCGGGCGCCGCGCGCGCACAGCGCCGCCGCCAGCGCAGGCTCCGGCGCCTCCGCGCCCGCCTCCCAGCCCAGCTCTGACACCGCCGCGCCGGAGAGGGAGTGTGCCACCATTGAGAAGCCCTAGAAGAATCAGGGAAACAAAAGATAAGGTAGGTACGTCGAGGTGCTCAAATAACATATTTAGGTCAATTAACTTTTCGTTGCCACTCGTTGCCATGGAGATGTCCTCTGGGTAACACAACGAAAATATGATTTTTTAAGACCTCGCTTCCTCGAAAGTCAGGATCCACTCCATCAAACGTTAGAAGTTTCGACAGTTATATACCAAAGCATATTATGCTTAGGAGATGAAACATCAAGGAATTGGTATATAACTGTCGAAACTTCTAACGTTTGATGGAGTGGTGCCTTAGAAAATCTTATTTTGGACGAGTGACAAAAGTTAATTGACCCATTCCAAGTCCCGTGTTTTTATTATAATGTTATAGGGAAACAATAATACCTCCCACAACTGAGACAAATGTAATGACACCTCATATGTTGAAATCCGTCAAACGATTTAGGCTGTAGAGCGTGCCAAAGAATTAGACATAAGACATAAGTACATACGCTCGAAAAACAACGATCCTTGGGCAGTAGGGTAAAACAAATGAGTCCTACCTTCACTTTATCATCCCAAGCCTGTAGTACCAATGGTCCGTTCGGTCCCTCCACAACAGCCACGCTCGCCGATGGGTGCACCATCGCCACATTCAACACATCAAAGTCGCCATCCTTTATCAGAACTATCTTCGCATCCTCAAGGATAAAACCAGGCTTCACACTGTTCCCGTCCAATGGTCTGATCGATCCGTCAATATTGTCAGCGTTGATGTATTTGGACAAAGGCTTGCTTATTATTTGTACTGCTTGCGAAGTCACATCGAGTGAGATGAGGAGTTGACTACCCATGTTGCCAGATACACATGTGTAGTATGGTGCAGACAGCACACAACTGTAAAGAGAGAGTTGTTTTTAATGTTTTAATAAAAAAAAAATATGGGAAAGATAATTGAATGGTGTGGATATGTATAATGGAGGTGTGAACATAGTTCTGTCGGCCATTGTCTGATGATGCAAAGCTTATTTATAAATTTGTTAGACAAGATTTTATATCCAGAGACTCAAGCTCTGAGCAAAGTGGAGTTTGATAGGAACATAGTAACCATAGTTTCCCATGAGGCTGACATAGACACATTAGGTGTACTAAAGCTTTAAAAAATATAAGATTAAAAACAAACTTAAAAAAAATTGTTGGTTAGCCTAATCTACGGACAAATTGTATCAGCTTCATATTCAAACACAACTGAAAAGGTAGGCTGCTGTAGCCAAAACTATTCTATGTTTTTTTATTAATAAGTGGTTGTAGAGAAGATAGTGTTACCTACCTGAAAGTTGTAAAGTTTTCACAACAATATTCAATAACTTCCTGTAAACAAACAGCACGAGTACAACCCTTACCCTTCATTGCTCCAGAGAGCCGGTAGCTTCGACGAGGCTCCTCTGTTCTGTCCCGTGAGCAGATTATACATGGTGACCTCAAGGTGTGACCCAAACATCGGCAGCATGTGCACAAGCATGTTGTTCTGCACCCACCACTCGGAGAAGTCCGCATGCTCCTCGTTCTGTAGGGTAAGGGACCATTCCCATAGGAGGACCCCTGAAAATAAAAATTTTGTTATTCACTCTATTTAAACCAGAACATTACGTTTTATAATAATATTACTTGAGACTTTGCAAGGACATGTAATTTCAATGATTTTCCTGCTCTGTGAACAATGGGTCATAATCATATATAAGAATATTGAAGAAGAAATAAAGTGCTGTAAAGGGAGTGGACAGTGTCGATGAGCTTTTTAGTTTGCTTTAAAACACTTTAATTAAACTAAACACATTCAAACATACAAAAACTTAACGGACTATCACAATGAGACATATTTTTTCTAAACATGTTGCAGATACGCACCACTGTTGGGGTCCCATCCTCGCACAAGGTACGGGTTGGCTCCTGTCACTGTCACCACTTTGTCGCTCACATGGAGCAGCTGAATGTTGCCCGTAGAGGCCGTCTCGAAAACGTGACGCCATACCACTTGCCCTGGGCACAATTATTTAACGTAAATTACTGTGATTAGTAAAATTGTGACTAACACTACATTTCATAAGTTTTTAAGGGTTCAGTTAGTCTTATTCTTAGGACAACTCAGCTGATAGTGATAGGGCATGAAAATAACTACCAGCAGTAGATGTCTTAAACAGTGGTTGCGAGGAATTCTGTCATCCATGGAGTTATATTTTTGTAGCATCCACAGCAAATCACATTGAGGTTAATACGTTAAACGATATGCGGCTGTCCCATTTTCCTAATTAAATATGCTAAGCTTCAATCAAACAAAATGTTAATCTCTGATTCTGCTAATGATAACTGATTGACTAAGTACTAAACACATTTCTTATCATGACTTAGCTGTTAGGACTGGTGAAGCTATTACAGCGGGACGAACAATTAACACCCAGTTTATTTAAATGTATAGCGGATATGTTCAATAAGAACCAATTGAACTACGAACCTGTCTTCAAGTTCAGAGCGGCCAATACATTCTCCTCTGTAGCGACAATTATTTTCTTGGCTGTGGAAACTGTATCAAATTGTGAGAATTTTATCCTTCCCACGTACGTCTGACGCCTGCAAATAACATAAAAATTAATAATTCACTTACTAGCGAGCTACGATGACACACAAATATCATAACCTTAAAGCGATAGTTACCAGTCGAATTTGCCTATCTGGTCCTCGTAAATACATTCCGATAGGTTTATTAAGCTTAAAAAGACAATAAACCAGTTTATACTGTTTAAAGATCGTAATAAACCCAGAAAATTGGGTTTAAATCTGAATGACAGCACCCCCATTTTTGGCCCAAATCTGAATGACTGAAAATCGATGTTGCCATGTAATTAACTTAATATCTCTGTGGCACCAATGTGGACGAAACGGGACACCATGGTCTTTCCTGTCAAAAGAGCGCCGGCCGTTTCTCCCGTCATGCCGCGCTCAATGACATAATCCGCCGGGCTCTTGCCTCTGCGAACGTGCCGGCCATTTTGGAGCCAAGCGGCATTGCCCGCGACGATGGCAAAAGGCCGGACGGTATGTCTCTGATTCCCTGGAGAATGGGTAGGGTTCTGGTTTGGGATGCGACCTGTGTCGATACAGTAGCACCCTCACATCTCCAGGGAACCACACAAAAAGCTGGTGCGGCGGCAGAAACGGCTGAAAATAGAAAAAATTCTAAGTATCAATCTCTCGGTCCGAATTATAATTTTGTTCCTGTCGGGTTTGAAACTTTGGGTCCATGGGGTCCCAGCGCTTACAAGCTTATTTCTGAGTTACAAAAGTGCTTAGTTGATGCAACTTGTGACCAAAGGGCTGGCAGTTTTCTCTCTCAAAGAATCAGCATCGCTATTCAGCGAGGCAACGCTGCCAGCCTTTTGGGCACTATGCCACGGGGGCCTTATTTAGATTTAATTTAGTTTTAAGTTGTAGTTTATTTAGTTTAAGCTTAGATTTAATGTCATTGTAAATTGCTTTTATTATGTAAATAAAGTAGTATTAACTTAATTACTATTGTCAAATATTAAAATAATTGAATGAGAAAATTCAATTTTGATTAAAAATATTACCATTCACTCAAAAACGATTTTTTAATGTAACCATGTTGACAGGAACAAATACTGAAATAGAAATCACTGACTCAAATAATACAAATGTATCGTATTCCTCATTGAAAAGGACACGTAATCCGGAAATAAAATCCTACCATGTCAAAACCACTTAATCTAGCAACATTGGTTGTAACGTTTCAATTCACGTAGTACGAAAATTATAGATTAGGTGTATAATATTGAATTATAACTTTACTTCCCTTGTATAAATCAAAATAAACTTAACTGGTATTCAGTTATACAATAAATGAAAAATTTAGTAAACAACAACACAAATGCACTTTAAATGTCACGCTATTCGCTCACAACTGAGGCTGTATGTTCCGCTATGTCAAACTATTCTTAACCAACTACCTCAATAATAAGGAAAGGGTTATGACTCCAAATGGTCTGTGTAGTATAACATAATATATTATAACACGGCTGTTGCGTCGCCAGTTCCTTTTTCTTTTGAACTTGGCTTGACACGCTGCCGCGTCTCTAGATAGATTCACTTCATTTAAAAAAAACCGGCCAAGTATGAGTCGGACTCGCGCACCAGGGTTCCGTAGAAAGATTTTAACGCTTTTCCCCAGCGTTTTAAGAAGTCCAGTGTAAGCAGAGCCCTGCTCCTTAGCAAAATGTACGCAGTGTGGGGTCAACTTATATTGGTCTGCGAAATCTACAGACAGACATGAAAATTTAAGATTTTGAGACTTTTCTGAGTGGTTGTGGTATAAGAGCTACCTTCGTACATTCAAGTTTCTAGGACAACTGGAGGCACCCTTTAGGTTTTCGGATTTCGGCATTTTGTATGGAAATAGCCTTTTTAATGACTGTATCTTTTGATTGCGTTGACTTAGAAGGTTTATTTTTCACAGCTTCAAGGACCGCATGCTTAAGTATTTGATATTAATTTCAGCATGCTACCTCCACGCGTTCTAGAGAAAAAGGGTCTTGACAGACAAACAGACAGACAGACGGACAACAAAGTGATCCTATAAGGGTTCCATTTTTTCCTTTTGAAGTACGGAACCTTCAAAACACTGAATTATTTGTTTCGCTAAAAAAAGAGTTTAAATGAAATATTTAATTATTTTTTTTTAAATAAAATTATAATTTATTTAAAACAAATGTACAATGGACTAACACTACCTACAAAGTAATATTTAATGAGTAATATTTATATTTAATATTTAATACATTTATTTAATGCATTTTGAATTAAAAACGGATTACATCTTCTGCTTTTCTTATTTCATCATCCTCCAGCACATGCTTCCAATGAATGAATCAACGCATCTCCAATGAATAAAAAAACCTAACTAGTAAAACCCTAAAAGAGTACACTATCATTTTAAAAACTGGAATTAGATACATACATACAAAGCCACAAAATAATATCTGATAAGTAATCTAATACAGAAAACCAAAAAACCAAAACTGGGTTTGTGTTATGTATTTTATTTGCATGTTTTTAATTTACTCCATTAATGAAGTCCCGGCTTAATATCACTAATTAATAGGTAATATCGTTTTTACGAAATGTAGAAAGTCGAGCTTTCTCGAGATCATCCAGGTGCATGCAACCTATTACTCAAATACCAACTTATATCTTTTCGCGGCCAAAATTAGAACTAACCTTAACTCATACTAAGCTCCAATTTTCACGTTCACAGTGGCGCCACGTATAACAGCAAACTGGCTGTGGTAATAGGGTGACAATACTATAGGCAGTGAATAACTGCATCCGTGGGACCGTAGGGTAACTACACGGCTATCGAGCGCAGGAAAACTGCATTGCGCCAAGAAAATAGGGTGGCCATGATGCAAACGTGTTTGTGTATACCGAATGTACGGGAGAACCACGGCCGTGTTTGATGAATCACGCGACAACACACTCTATACCCATGTTAATAGAGCTTCAGGGTGTGCATTGGTTTCTTGGTAATTTTACGTAGTAATATAGCATGCTGACAAGGTTTTTAGCGAGGCTTGCATGTGCATTTTAAATTAAAGTAATGCTCTAGGGTTTTTTTTTATTTATTACTTAAGGAAATTGACAGGTGCTTGTAGAACAAACTGATCTCATTATTACCAGTGCACCTGTCATTTACTACAGAGCTACCTATTTAATGTACCTACTCTGCTTGAAAAAAAGATGAACAAATGACCTGTGCTTGCTAAGTAATTAGTAGATAGGTACAATTTTCACGAGTTTTTAGGGTTCCTAGTCAACAAAGGAACCCTTATAGTTTCGCCATGTCCGTCCGTCCGTTCATCTGTCCGCGGCTTAACTCAGAAACTCTTTGCTAGCTACGTGTATTCTTTTATACGGAAGTGGCCATTATTCTTGTCTCGATTTAAGTGCCTTGTCGAAGTTGGCATTGAATTAATACAACATTAAGCACTGTCAAGAATTTTGGTCGGTTGACCTCAGCAAATGGGTACTTACCTGACGTCAGCCTCAAGTGACACCTTGACTTGACACCTTGCCTAGTGAAGACGTCGAGTACTCAGTCAAGGACATAATTATAGATAAACTAGCTTATGGGCCGCTTCTTTGCCCAAGTGAAGTTTTTCAAAATGGGCTAGTTAGAGTGAAATAAAACGGATCACTCACGTATATAAGCCAAGTTTAGCCGGACATGTTTTGGACTAATTCGTAGTCCTTCCTCTGGGAGCGCACGACCCAGCGGCAGCGAGACGCACACTGTTGTGAGAGGAAGGACTAGGTACGAATTAGTCCGAAACTTGTCGGGCTACACTAGACCTATATGTATACCTGCGTGAGTGATCCGTTTTATTTCACTATGATTGAGTCTCACGGTAGATTCATGTTAAAAATGGGCTAGTTCCCTATCCCGTGGGAATTTCGAAAAATCCCTTCTTAGTGCACCTCTAGGATAGGTACTTACTCAAGGTAGGTATATGTTTGCCAAATTTCAAGTGTCTAGGTCCAGAGTGGTATAGGCTGTGTGTTGTCTGTCAGTCAGTCACGGTACTGTTTTATAGGTTATAGATAGAAGAACTGGTCAAGTGCGAGTGGACTCGCGCACCGAGGTTTCCGTAAGTACCAATACTTTCCGGATTTTTTCTGGGCTGTTGCTAGCTTGGTGCCAAAATTCAAGAAGCTATCGCAATGAGAATGAGAAGTACCCTATACCTACTTAGGTTTTGATTTATCATTTATCTTTTTTATTTATTAATATTTTTTCTTTTTTCTGATGTCCTGTCAATCGCCCGAAGGTTAACTGGTAGAGATCCCTTTAAGGGATAAGTTCGCCTTTGTACATTTGCTTTTGTTCTGTTATCTGTATTTTTTTGTTTTATGTGCAATAAAGAGATATACATACATACATACATTATGCATTGTCCAATGTCCAGTCATGTAACGTTATAATTCGGTTATAATAAAGATATTAAGACGGTCCATGAACACTCTATATATAAGGACACACAATGCCTAAAAATAAATAACTAGGTCGGTATATCTAGGATTATGTGATGCCAAAATATGATTTGGAATTAATTACATTACACATTAGGTAGGTATTATTTAACAGTTTCATCAACATCATTTAAGAACTTGTTGATAGAATTCGATTAGGAATGTACGTACTTAATTTATTTTATTTTCAAATAGTATCACCAGCCTTTTTTACGTACCACTGCTGGGCACAGGCCTCCTCTCAGAATGAGAGGGCTTTGGGCTATAGTTCCCACCCGAGCCCAGTGTGGATTGGGAACTTCACACATATCATTTCATATAATATGTTATTTTGGTATTCTTGCCTAATGTATTATTAGCTAGGTATTTGAATGCATCTATTCTTATTGGGGACCATTTCTGAACATTACTGTTGAAATAAAACAACCCCAGCCCCCGAATTCTCGGAGCTCGCGCGCGGACCATCTACAAAAGGCGAAAAAAAAGAAAGCACCTACATTAGGTACATAAACTGCTTTTATGAAGTAAAATAAAAACTAGGTACCTAGTAGAACCCCCAAAATACATAACCAGTCCCGTTAAAAGCACGGGGTTATCTGTCATGGCTGAATATGAGAATAGAAAAAGTGCTATAGATAAAAACATAGCTGCAATGCCCCTCTCTCAGTGGTTCCGGGAACGCCCCTTTTGACACCTCCGCTGTTCGACGGAACCATGTGCTTTCTACGCCCTAATCTATGGGCTATGGGCGTCACACCATGACACCAGAAGATGTAGGTAGACTACGGAAATAATCAGAAAAATTAAATTCAGGTTGATTGATGAAGGTTTTTAAATAGTTTGCCGTCCGAAATTAAGTGTTAAATTGATAATATACAGGGGTGGCACATTTGGATCCGTTAGCAAGGGCGAGTCTGTAATTATAATACATACAAAGATCTGTTCTTAGGAACCATGAAATCCATTATAGGGACAAGAAAAACTGCATACATAGATTTAAAAAAATAATGTATTCTGTTCGGGAATCGAACCCGGTGAATGAATGAATAAATTGCATTGTACTTCATTATCCTGGCCGGACAAACTGAAACTGACCGATCTAAATGTGCCACCCTACTGTACCTACTTATATCGTGTCGGTTCGCAGAGTGCTAGAGTGGTAGCTAGGTTATACGGTATACCTATGGTATACCTACCACGATGACACTGGCACTCTGCGAAAAAAACAGTTTTGCCACTTTTTATACTATATTTCATAAGGCACCAAGTACTTCAAAAGTATCCACAGAGTGACTAAACTCTAAGGCGCGGCCACACTCATGCTATCACTTATGGGACTCTATGAAATACAGTCAAAGCTTAGCTTAGATTAGTATCTATCTGTTACCTGTTATCTTATCCGTTTATTAACAGTAAAATTCCTACCTATTTCTCATTTCTTGAAACCTTTTACCATTTCAGCGATACAATTATTATAGTGATATCAATATCAACAACCCCTTGAGCCTGAGACTAGGTATTTTCTTGTATTAGTTTATTATTTTTATTTCTTATTCTGGTATAAGTATCTTTAGTACGTATGACTCGGAGTTCAGTGTGCCTCTTGGCTAAGGTTTTCTAACGATTTCGATAGCTTTCTAACTTTTGTAACTTCTCTTCTTCAATTTGAACACGCTGAAAGTTTAAGTTTTTTGGTTTGTATTTGCTTTTACCATCTCTATAATACCATTCTGTACCAAGAAACATACGTACTGCTGAATAAGCAAGGTACGCGTAGCAAGCATGATAGCGATACGACAACACTGAATTGGCCTTGCGCCGGTGCAGAAACTTGAAAATGTGCCAAGAGCTTAGCTTGCAATCTTGTAACTTGGCTTTGGCTACGCCGTAGACCTAGTTTTGCATCTTGATTCCTTTTAAAATTGGTTATCTAAGCGAGAAGAGTTGCATCATATGTTTAACTTGCTATCTGCGCGAAGAGAATTAACCTTTTAAAAATAATTGTAGAGAATGACATCTATCGAACAAGCTTACTTTGAATAGGTACTAGTGGAAACGTGGATGTGAAAGTTTTTAATTTCTTATCCTTTAGTCTCGCAAAGTAGATAATTAAGTACTAAACCTACCTAGACTGGTTCGCCGGCTCTTCCTTGCTCTATTCAAATCGACGCTTAATTAACGATTTATCAGTGACAATTAAGTATGTTTCTGAGAACAGCCAGTCGAAATTCTCAATTGCAGACATTTCCTAGAATAATTTTAAATTATAATTTCAAAACTGCACTCCAAATTGCGCCGGTCACTACGGGCCAGATGGTGGCGTCTCACATGCATTACAAAACCTATTACTGCAACTCGAGCTGTATTACAACTGTTTAAAGATGAAAAACCCGTAGCTTTAAAACTTCGCAAGTACGTTCATTTAATCCTGTATAACCTAAGTTGTAGAGTGCGTTTTGGCGCCATTGCAACGCAAGTCGTGAGGTGGTGGAACAACGGAACTCCTTTATGGCTTCTATTTGGTCGGGAAGTATATACCTACCATTGATTACTCCCTCACACCTCAATGTGTGCGTGTATTGAGCTGTAATTATAATAAAATGCTTTAAAAACAGAAAGCTGTGAAATGGCGTCGTTTTTTGCGCCACCAAATGAATCTTCTTTTAATGATTGAGTAAATACTCATTTAAGAGCTTATTTAATGGCAATTGAAAACCTCTAAAATTGCTAAGCAAAATATCCAGCCTACTATACTATGTAAAACATAATTAAAACCACTGTCAATCCTCGTCTTAGACTTACCACGTAAAGTTTTTAAGACGATTGTTGGGTTTAGTCTCTCTATTACATTCAATTAGGGTAGGTACAATAACACAAGCCCTATTATCGATGTTCGTCACCGTCATCCCACATCCGCATTTCCGAAACAGAACAGACTACAAGCAGCTACCACAATAAAGGAGTAATAAACAGAGGGAAACGTGGCCAAAAATGTTTTATGTTTTATCTTCGTACATTTTTAATGAAGGGATCCGACTTTCCAGACACGTCTGGTAATACTTAGCTCAGTTATTTAAGTTAGTCTGAGATGCACAGCTGTTTGAACTTGACTGGCTCCGGAGTTATTTGCAGACACTTGGCAGTCTGAGTTACCTTTTTGTTTTGTCTTGGAAGTCTCGTTTACGGGTGGAATGTTGGTGTCAAGGGCTGAGAATTAAACTAAAGCTACTGTGGAAAGCAGATATTATTAGTAATAGCCAGCAGACTACTGACCGGCGAGCTCGTCGTATATTATCACAATTATTCCACTGTTGGATTCTAGCTGGAGTGACGGCGCTAGACCAAAATTGTATGTCAGGTTCATTTTCCTTTGCGAGATTTCTGTCATTTCCTTCAGGTGGAAATAAATTGAGAATTGAGGTGAATTATCTTGTAACCTGTAGGTAGGCACCTAAAATATTATGTGAGGCCTCCAGAGAAAGGCGACACCCAACGTCACCACTCACCACTGACCACTGATTGATTTACTATAATTATGAGTAGATGCGATGAATGGAAACGCATTAAGTAATTTGAATAAAAATAGGCGGAATGATACCTACACTTCTTCGGGAAAAATCCCGTGGGATGCAGGAAGCCACATCACTTAATCAACTATTTGCAGGCTTAGGTACACATAAGTTGGTGTATTTCCAAATCAATCGGAAGGAAAGCCGATCCGATTGGAAAGGCTGCCAAAGTGCCAGCTCGCCAGACGGCCTCACACCCGGGGACCTAACATATCGCGGATTAACAGGGTTCTCACCACCCGTAGGCAGTCAGTGATAAAGAGATTCATCAGACCGACCCGTCTCACAGTCGATCAACGTAATCGATTGATTGAAGAATTAGTTCTACCATCCGTCAATGTACGAGAACAAGAATGTTCAATTTAGGGCACCACTTAGGCATCAGTCCTACCAACATAATGTGCATGACTTGATGTACCAACTACTGTACTGTACTGTATTTTCGTTTTTATTTGTCTTTTGTCATAAAGTCATGTATTGTTTTGAAGAATAAAGTTTGTATCTATCTATCTATCTATCTACCAACAAGTGCAGCTGATTGACCACTGATTTTTTCTGCAAGTACAGTCAATGAGCGTGAGCGCCCTATGCCAATTTAGACACCAAACCAACACAGGTTCGTTGCTTCAATACAGCTTCACCGCTGGCGCTGGCCCTGGTCAAATACTTAAAATAACTTATACTTCACCTAAAACCAGCCACACTCTTAACAACGAATGCGACTACCTCGCGACCAGCAAGCCAGTTCGGTTGCTGCAAACCCGCTTAAAAGCGGACGCACGGAAACGCAATTACTTTAATAATGAACCACGTAGCATTCTTACAGGCTTCTTAACTTTAATACTGGTATGAAAGCTTATCTTAATGGGTGATGAGCATGCCTTTGAAAATGACCTAATAAAGCTTCAACGAGGTGAAGAAATGCAGGATGCGATGACGGGTTTCTTTGATAGAGGATATCATGTCAATTATCATTATCAGATTATGTGTGGCCCTTTTTATTTCGCTAACTTGGTTGGACACACTGCTGTGTGTCTAGATTTCACATAGTAGGATTAAAGCGAGAACTTAACATCTTCTAAGACAACTTTTGATAATTATATCAACGAATTCCCATAGTTTTAACAGCTGATCCATCCATCTGACCGTCCCATATGATGCACGTTCAAAAGGGGTAGCTACCCAAAAGCAGTATTAATAAGAGCGAGACAAAAAATAATTATACCAAATCAAACGCGAGAACAAGTGTCCGAAACTGGATCACCGTACCCCTTTGTGTCATTGTGGTAATAGACACTTTACCCTTTTCATTAGGTAATGTGGAGTGTGACCCTGTATTAAAGACAGCTGTTTGCTGTTTGGCGATAAATGTGCGAATCAAATGGAGAGTTTCAAAAGTGCCAATTGATAGAGGGCCAGTGTGGCTAACACGACAGCCTCTCGTTTTGTCGCTTACTGAATCTGTTTCTGACTGGCTTAGAAGGTAAGTTTAACGAGTTTTCCACAAGAGTTGGAAGTAGCTAAACAGTGCTACACATTTCCCCTAAACCGCCGTACGACCAGCAAACGAGGGTAATTATGACGTATCATGCTAGCTTTTTAGCGTCCCAAGTCAATTTTACTCTTATAACTAGTGAACTTTTTCATTGTTGTCCACGCTAGAGTTACATAAGGAAACATCATAGCATTCCACATCGCTCCACCGATCCGTTAAGTACCTAGAATAGGTCGAACAGAAGTTAAGCTATCTAGACCGCGAAACTTTGACCTTTGAAATCAGAGAGCTGAACGCTTTGCATCAAACTTCTAATTAGACAATTATGGTTTTGCGGATTTTAATTGAGATGGTTGTGAATCTCTACTCGAGTTAAGCAACAGGTGATGCGTTCTTGTCCCACGGATACGAGGCGCAGTTTCTCGGTGTCCCTCTCACACAAAACCTGTTGAAAAAGGAGGTATAATAGTGTCGAAAGACAGCTCGTCCGGCCTCTTTGGAATTGGACGCAGACCCCCTTTTCATTAAGTTGACAGGTGCGAAAGTATCGTCAACATTATCGTCAATGGTTACGAATTTGTAATTTTTTTAACTCCCGTATCAGGCCCACAAAAGTCAGAAAATAAATGTAGGTACACAGGTATACTATGGCCAAAATTTTGGCCCTCATAATGTACGTGGGTAAGTCATTCTGTATGTATTGTAGACTGAGCCAAATTTTGGGTCGATGAGTATATAATTATAATGTTATAAGCAGCGGCCAAAGATGAAACGAAAGGCGGACCCAGATTTACACCAGATAATTCTAAATCGGATACATTGACATGATACTAGATCAGAATAGTCAGTCACACTAAATCATTCGACATCAACGCTAGCTAGTGAACTTTGCCATCACGCAACAGCACGATTTTTATTTAAGTGTGTGAAGTAAGTACCTACTTAATTATTTACTTACTTAATTCAGCTTGTTAAGAGGTGAAAAAGTAAAATGCTTAAGGAATAAATTGGTACAATATAACAAGTATTTTTATCTGTTATTTCAGCATTTGTATTTGATTAAGGAGATCCAGCCGTCACGAGCAGCGAGTGTTTGCGTGTAGATACTATTCGAAAATAAACATGTAAAAATTTAATACGTAGGTATGTAGTTTTAAGCGCCAGGTATTATTATTATTTTTACAGAAAATACGCGGAGTTTCAATTTCACCCGCGTAGAATTAGAATATCAAAATACTTCATTAAAAAAGTTAATTCTTACATTTTTAGAGTTGGTGTTAATTTATTTGGTGAGGCAGATATACGCGATGCGCGTTTGCGATATTTGCCTCTTTTTATGTTGATTATGAAACAACCCCTATTCCTCTATTTCTCTATTCGGCAGTACTTATTCTAAGAAAGAATCTACTCTATTTTAAAAGGCATTGTAACTTTAACTAAACAGTTAAATGTTTAAATGCATAGATAATTAGAATCGTCACGTATGAAGAGACAGTGGCCAAGTGCGAATGAGCAGCGATTAAGTAAAACATAATTTACAATTCAAAGTCGGTGTAGTGACCGCGACCCGGCCTAACCTCACCAATTGGGGTGTCTTGGCACAGTCATCGACACAGGTGATGACGAAAATACGTTGGGCCTGTAGCATAAGGGCACGGGGTAGCCCAAATAGAAACTAGAGGAAAGGAACCACGATATACTTAGGTACTGAAATTTAGTTTCTTATATTTCATCATTATGGATCGCTGAACCCTGAATATTAGGTAAGTATATGGTAAGAAAGATAAAATAAAATGTCTTATAGAACTCTTATTTAATATCGAATTTTGATTGAATGATCCAAATATAAAACCTCTGGGTACTCTAATCTCCTTTCTTTCTCTTTGCCTTCATGCAATCGATCATTTTGCACATGCCCCACTTACTTTTGACTCCGACTGTACACATAAACGAGATTGTCAGCGGCTGAGAAAGATTACCACCACCTATCACAAATTCTCCCCATTGTCAGATATACATTAAACCATTCATTCGGCAACTGGTTTACGGACAAAGCCATAGATTCATTCAATTGTAGAATAAGTTCTATGAATGAAGGATCACGGGTCGTAGTTCATAGTTCACTCTATTGACCCTAGGCGCGATGCATGACCTAAGGAATCTTTTATTCGTCAACAATCCATTTTATAAAACACGTTTAACATGAACACGTTTAGTCACAATGCTGTCTGAATTGAATCTAGAAATATCAAAACTTGAATGCTGACCGGTCAGAAGCCTAGGTACCAACTGCCTGTTGCTAACTATAATAAATATCCGTGTAAATATGTCGATTCTGCATTTTTTCTTATATTTTAACTAGACTTATCCCTCCTTGTTTTCTCTCCTTTTTTTAGCTTAAGTTTAATGAAAGAATCGTACTTGTTATCGCTTTCTACTATTCCATTTGATCTTGGGTGGTGATGTGTAACAGCGACTGATGTGTTCAAGATCGAACGGAATATTTGCTCAGTACGGACACGGCTAAAGAATAGTGCCTTTGACCACAATCACATAGTTTATATCAACGCGGATGCGGTCTAGTCTAAAATGAAGTAGGTAATTATATGATAAACTTGACCAACAAATGCTTACTCACCCGTCCCGCTAACCTAACATTTCCGAACATTGCGAAATCAGGTAGGTATATTAAGCAAATAAAAGAAGGCAAGTAGGCATTACTATATGTACATACCTACCTAGGACATTATAAAAATCCCACAATATATAACAAAATTCTCTCTTCAATGCTCTCATCAAATCACATTATTGCCACATTTAGAAAGTCATCTTGAAAGCTAGTCTTAGAAATAAAAGCTAATAACTCCAAACACTCGCTGTAGGCCCTATTCATCTTAAGGATCCAGTTCAGGCGCGGGTTAGTTCCCATGTTCGGGGGGTCAATGCCATTCGTTTCGCGTACTTGTCCTGTGTATTATTACTGCGATAGATGTTTTTACTTGAGGGCCGCGGATCCGGTCTGAGCGCCCCCTCGGCCGGTGGCGGCTGCGGGCGAGTCTGGACCGCGACGGAACGATTGGCGATCTGCCGGCCGCATCTTGGAAGCATTTGCACCACATTTATGTACTTACATTTAGTTACCCAATACGTTCGTGTACGAGACCGTCAGTTGTTTGTTTTTAATCTTTGTGGTCTATTGGCTTTTAGTAAGCGTCATTTGTTTTTTAATCGTAAGCCGCAAAACTTTGATAATTTTCTATAAGTTTTGATGCCTTTAAGTATACCTGGATAGTAAGGTATTTTGTTGAGCCATAGATGGTGGTGTCTAGAATAGTGAAATGTGTTATCAAAATCGGTTAAACGGCTTCGTTTTTACTGCTTTCAATCGTTGAGGTAAGTTCTTTGTTTTATTTTGCTAACTGAAACTAAAACTACATGAACAGCCTAACTAAGTACCTAATCAAAGTAGATCGAATTAATTACTGGAATCCAAAAACAATTTCTCTCCTGTTAGTTACTTTAATTTATATCACTGATAATGCTCGTAGATACATAAGACAATATATGCACCTGCAATAAAGCTGAGAATAAGACGTAACGTTATCAAAATCACTAAATTGCAACAATTTCCAACATTATAAAAACTGCATAGCCTGCCAATCGGGCCCGACGTGTCGGCAGCGCGCCGCCTCGCGACCGACCGGTTTCTCCGTCAATCTTGCCCATTGAAATCGCGAAAGGAATGGCTGGTGCGAATTTCACACCAGTCTAGACTAAACTGGCGCAATGCCTAGCTCAGACTGTGCAACTTGGCGTATGCTGATCTTGAACTAAGAGCGTCTAAAACTTGGGCCGTCTGGGCATTGGACAACCTACAACGGTTGTTATCAGAAAAACTTACCTGCAATAAGGGACATGCGCATACGCTAGGTTTTGCCTCTGACATAAAGCATAATATATTATACCTTTATCTCTTTTGAACTAGTACATGTGAGTGTGAAAACTTTATGTTATCAATAATCGCAAAGCTCTCTGGTAAGTTATCTGCATGCGAACTGCATTTTAGGTTGTGGATTTTTCGAAAGACTATGTTGAATTGGCGTGACATTTAAATTAGCATGAGCCAAGAGTTTTTTATAAATATAACTATAGGTAGGTAGGTATAAGTAAAAAGATAATTTTCGAATAACGAGACTGAGTGCCCTCCAAACGCACGCTACACGGCTACATGTATGTACTATACCATATCAGTATGAAACTGGTATACCATAGAACTTTCTTGCAGTGAGTGTCGTTGAAATACTTTACGTAAGACCTTTAAAATGGCATCACGAAGTTAACTGAGGTTCACGGCTCAGTTACTTCGAACTAAACTTAAAGGAACACTTTAGGATACTTGAAGGTGGGGAGTCACGATAAAAGCAAGCAATGAAGCCTCTCCGCTACACCGCGTATCCACCAGCGTTATACATAACCGAGTACATAGGTAGTACTTAATCGCGTCTAGTGTTGCTTGCCCCTAGTGTTAGGTTACGCGTTAACCCTAGGCAAGCTGTGAGAACTAATAACGGTTCGCCATTGTCCGTAATCCGTTGATCGCGATCTAGCCCTAGGGTTCAAAGTAGGGCTACCAGATACAAATTCTGAAATACCTGACAAAGTTCGTAATTTGCGAATAACATTCCTGACGCTCGCCGTGTAAATAATACATTGTAATTTACATAAGTTTGTAAGTGTTTTTCGGAAGCACAGAACAAGGGTTTTGGTTTGTTTTCTATTATTTAAATAAAAAAATTAAGTACATTAGAAAAAATAATTATTCACGAAAAATTCCAGACATTATCGTATTCCGGCCGCATTTCTGACAAATGGTCTAAATTCCTGACATGTCAGGAAAATTCCCGACGTCTGGTAGGTAACCCTAGTTCAGGGGGAGTTCGGGTTTAGAGGAGCTAATAAGGGGCTCGACGTTGAATGAGCTAGTACTGACGCCAGATGGATTTGATGTTGATATGTAATGAACGCTTATAGGATCACTTTGGACTTTGGACAGCAAAGTCTGTCCGCTCTCTCCGTTTATCAATTCGAAGTATAACATCATAACCTATAAAGTACTTTTCATTGAGCTAGAATCATGAAATTTCTCACGAAGCAAGGTCTGTCATCATTAAGTCAAAGGAAAAATCAGAGAACAGTTAGCTACGGAACCCTCGGTACGTGAGTCCGACTCGAACTTACCCTGTTTTTTAATCTGTGGGCTTTGAATTTTGAGGGTTTATGGCGTAAAAGTTGGATATAAACTATTATTTATAGGGATAGAATAAAAGGTACCTAGGAGGAATGCATAATCTTGAAATATTCAAGATTATTCTGATTTTGGCCACATACCTACTTGTACTTACGATATACATTATGCATCTACTAACTACTAAGTAACCAATCCAAAGCATATAAATTAATAATAAATAATAATTTAATAACCGAATAATTAGTGTTAATAGTAATTAGTAATCAATTAATAATTGAATGAATAATAAAAAATGTAATAAGTCTTAATTGCTGCGCCCAACAGGGTACATAATGTGATCTAGATTAAATCATACCATCTGTAAAACCATTATGTGCAATAAAGTATTGAGTATTGAGTTTTGAGTACTATTAGGTATTCTGTGGCCACACTTATTTATTGCAAATTGATAAGGGACGGATTTCAATTTCAATTCAATCATACCTAATCATAAAACAATTTATTCGGAAAATATTGTCTAATCTAATTTTGAAACCCTAAGAGGAGGTCGTGTCGTTGGAGTATGGACTACATACCAACAATTTACTTCCTGGACTATTGTCCAGGACATAAGAATAATACTTATTGTCATTACAATAAATATAATTCTTATGTCCTGGCCCACCATAGATCATTTTCGCAGTAAGTAAACGTGACAACGATACCTACTAGTATAATACATTTCCTATGTTGTTTATTGTAAAAGGGTTTCTCGGTTGAGTCAGAAATCTATTTGTTAAGTAGATGAAATATCTGATTTGACACAAATTAAGAAGACCCGATTCTGCCATATACTTATTCGGTTCGATTCGGTTGTGGAACTCCTTACCTATAAGCCTAAGGCGCGCTTAATCTTTGACTATTTTTAAAACTATGCTGAAGGAGCACTATCTGTCAATCTGTACATGAGGTTTCTGGCTAACTTTTTAATTTTTTTTTTTTTGTATTTTTGTATTATTATATATCTGTTATCGAGTTTCATTGAAATTATGTGTTTTTTTTATGCTTTTTATGTATTTTTTTCTTTTTTTGCTAGTAACCTGCTATAAATTCGTGACCTAAAACCTTTTTAATTAGCACCACCTGCTTTAATATGTTCTTATCTTTATTCCATTATGGTTGCCTGGCAGAGATCGCTCTGTAGCGATAAGGCCGCCCATTGCTACCTTGTATTTTCTTTGTGCCTTATTTCTTGTTTTGACTGTTATGTGGTGTTCAATAAAGAGTTATTGTATTGTATTGTATTGTATTGTACTTGACTATAAGTAGGTAACTAAACTACATCATCGTTCGAGGACTTATTTACAGACTAAAAATTACCATAATAATTTACCTTGTACCTCATAATCACCAGCCTTTTTACGTCCCACTGCTGGACACAGGCCTCCTCTCAGAATGAGAGGGCTTGGGCTATAGTTCCCACGCGGGCCCGGTGCGGATTGGGAACTTCACACACAAACTTCATTGAATTGCTTCGCAAGTGTGTGCAGGTTTCCTCGCGATAGTTTTCCTTCACCGAAAAGCTCATAATAAATTACAAAAGTAATTCCGCACATAAATTCCGAAAAACTCAGAGGTGCGAGCCTGGGTTTGAACCCACGACACTCTGCTTGAGAGGCCATAGGTCAAACCACTAGGCTATCACGGCTTTGGCATTCACACACACACCTTGTACCTATGTAACATAAAAGTGACAGTGTGACTAAGAGAAATGGTTGCCGCTAAACAGGCAAGAGCAAAAACAAGTAGTGTCTGTAATGAGCCACCACCGTTTCGTGTACGAAGTCATGAAAAGTTTTCCCAGCGAATAATGAGTTTTCCCACATTATATTTTGCGTGACAAACTTTCTCTTCTCGTAGGTAATTAATATCTACACTAACTCTTTGTACATGCATTACTTATCTAAGCACAGACGATAAAGGGAGTAGCCAAATTTGATTAAGTATAGGGAAATCTACGGCATACGGCAGTAAATCTATTATTGTAGCATAATCTACGGCAATTTGTAATGGTCGAATTTTATTTTTTTATTTAAATTAATTTAAGCTAACGAAGTTCTGCGGATCTAAACAAATTCGGCGATTTTACCGAAATTCGGCCGGGACACGAAGTTTGGTAAGTAACAACTGTCGAAATTCGGCTATGCTATGCTACATAAAGGGTATCTTCAAAATGTGAAACGAATTTCGGTGCAACTGTACCTAATTAATAATAAAAAAATATTCCGACGAATTAAGAACATCGTCCTTATTTTGAAGTCGGTTAAAAACATTCAGGACACAATAAAAGCCCCTTGGAACATTCTGAAATAGGAACGGTGTTGCGATGCGAGCCCGCCGGCGGAGAGCGGCACGCGCGTGGCTCATTTCGCTGGCACTAAGTTTAGAGCCAAAAAAAATGCAACAAAGCGCAAAGTTCTCCCAGTGGCTCTACATAAGCACAACGTAATGTTAAAAACTTCACTGGGTCACTAAAAATATCTAGGCTAGAGATCGCAGATAAGCTAAAATCTAATCAGGAGCACTGCGTCGAAGTTATCTTAAAGTCTATAAATAAAACAGTTGCGATGCAAAACGCTACGCCTGCAAACCTACACAGCCATGCTTATCAACATCCACCTAATTTTTGTAACTTCAGTTGTTCCTCAGACTCGCTAATTAAAGCTCTCTAAAATGCTGTTCAGGATAGGTACCTACCTAAGTTATAAAGCATTTGATAAGAGCTCGATAGGCGGCGAGCGGTGACCGTCTGCGGACGCGCCGCGCGCCTCCACAAAACAAAACAAAACAAAACCGATCTGTGCTCTATTGAATATGCGAAGCCGCACTCCGCAAAGGTCGAGAACCTCCGCGACAATGCATGGGAGTCTTACACGGCTCAAACGAGACTTAGCAAAACCCTGCACTAACTGACTAGTAGCGCAAAAACGCCTCTAAATACACAAGCCAATTTAGCGCAGACGGATTCGGCAAATAAACGCCCTTGAATACGCAAAAAATAAACAAATATCATTGACCTCGACACATATGATAGACACGATGGCATAGTAAGTCTATTCAAAAGCGAGTTAGTTAGATTAGGGCAAGTATTTAAATACGTAGTAGGTACTTACGCGTTTTGTGAATGCGATGCGATGATTTAGAACTAGAATCACCGGCTAGGTTAGGTTGATTCGGCGGTGACGTCACCGCGTTCGTCTGGGCCGGTGGGCCCCCAATTCGACGTCAGCTAGTGCGCGACCCACAAATCTACAGACACAATAAAATTCGGCAACATACGGCGCGAAACGGCGCAGGTCAATGAACCTCTTGACGTATTTAATATACGCACAAAGTACCTTATCGCGAATACTGTGGTGGTAGTAGAGTACGTATTTGCGACGAGCGGAGTTTGCAAAATGGTTATTTTTAGATTGTCCGTGATGATTCGTTTTATTTCTATGGCCCTGACAATAATTCTGATTGAGTCGTTTAACTTTAAACTGATATTTTAGTGGGTATGAAACAAATGAAAGCTACACAAACACATGGAAAAAACATAACTCTCTTCCTCCGGCAGTCGGGTAAATTTTATACTAAATATGAAGAAGCCAAACTCGTTTATTTTAAAATAGGCAAAGTACTTACTTACCTGCCTGTCTAATAGCGTTCTTTAGAACCTTACATTCATATTTTGATTTTGATATTTTATTGTAAATTGTACAAAATAATTAGCGCTGTAGCGCTGTGGTGGATTTAACTATTTTAAATACTTAAGTAAGTACCTACTTACTTAAAATAATTATTTTTATGGTACACGTTCTGAGTAAAAAAACTTTTTACAAAAAAACTCATTCATAAAATATGTTCAAAAAGTTTGCTTAAAATTATTGTACATGTTGGCATAACTGGCAGTATGCCAAAATGTCAAGGAAAAAAAATCCGAATCTGTCAAATTTCGAAAATAGTGATGGGGTATTATAATCATAATTTTCCGGTTTCGATTCTTTTAAAAATTTTGAACATACTTAGTTATGAGTATAAAAATTATCGCAATCCGGCTCTTTGTGTTTTATACGAGATTTTATTTAATAGAGTGTGAGTGAAAGCTGAATCTTTGTCATACAAGACAGGCCTACGCCGGAAACAGAACAAGAGTTCATTTTAACGCTGCACTTTAAACTTTAATGCTATTGATATCAAGAAAATGTGAGAAAGGAAGTGTGTCCGTCTGTCCTGTGGTTGTGCGCTACACACTTCAGTCGATTTCTTTGTAAAGGAAGAGTCTGCGTCAAATTGTTAGGCTATTTTGAACTTAAAGTTCACCGGCATGTAAGGCTTATTGTGGCGGTGCAAGAGCTTTGTTGGAACGTTGTCCGCATAAAGCCGGCACCCGCAGTAGCCGCCCTACCTACCCACATAATGCGGCGGATACAGATCCGAGTTTCTTACACATACACACATGAAGTACGAAGGCCAGTTTTAAATATGTGAATGTATCTCGCTCGGCTCGCGAACACGTACGGCTTCAATGATCAGCAGGTGTAAGCGAACTAAAGCAAGGGGTTATTGCGATTAACTCTTTTATCCCTTCGTTTCCATATCAAAGAGTAATGAACCTTGTTCTACTATTGGACAATGTCGATTAGCAACCGTGTGATCTTGTATAGTTGTTTGACATGTTTCAAAAATAGTTAGAAGTTTCATGTAGCTAAACATTTCCAAGTAAATAATCGTTTATTAATTAACCTAACATTTAAATTACTATCAGGTTTTATTATCACAACACCAATTCTTATAAGGAATTCGGTTAGTGTGTTTTTTTTCCTATTTTATTGGTAAGCACAAATTCACAAAAGTCTGGTAAGATTGAAATTCAGTTTACCATGGGTTTTAATAGTTGATAACTTTAACTTAGTAATTTAAATAACTGTTTATCCACGTGGTTAATAAATAAAAAGAATGTGAGGTGCTAAAATTCAACCAAAGGATCTATTATAATAACAAAGGCGAAACTCTGACAGTGAATCGATTACGAGTAACGAAGGTCAGAGGGTTTGCGAGTGTGCGTGTATATGCAAGTATGCAGGCGAGCTCGGTGCGGCGTCGCTGCTGCACGCCTGCACCGCGGGTTGCAACACCCTCCCCCCTTCACTCTCGGCTTCTCGCTCGCCGCCGTCTTGCCGTTGCCTGTCTCACCTCGCGGCCGGCAGCCTTGCGCGACGCGCCGCGCTCTTTCACATTCAAAATTATTCGCAACCATTGCAAAAACTCTCTGTGCAATAAAAATATCTCACCTCTCGCTGCGGTCGCAATTAGGCTTAAACAGAGAGATACTTTAAAACTTTACAAACAAACAAATTAAGTGCCTTAAAAACTTTGAATGCACTCCTCGTTGCATATCCCGCTCGCGTCGTTATGAGAACCCCGTACTGGCGGTCACGTTGACGTCGCGCGGTGCCGCCATATCTGTCTTGGCCACCAACTAGCAAAATTAATAGGTAATTATTTTCGCGTACAGTGCTTCCGACGCATATATTTGTAAAGTGTTTGTGTGATATTGTGATTTAAATATTTTGACATAATCTGCGTTGATTCTAACTGGATTCTATTTGGAAATTGTGGCGCGCGCCGGCCGGTTCTTATCGGGTGCAATGCAGTTGCACTCTCAACTTATTGCAGTTTTGCATTCGGCAAAGTTTCATGCGCGGAAAGTTTTTAGTGTTTATTTATTGCCTCAAAAGGAGTTTTAAAAGTGTTTTGAAGTGATTATTGTAGCAAAAGTGATATGTGTAACAGTTTATAAAGAGCTGTCACAGTTTATACTCTGATGTGTTATTTCGGTCATTGACCGCCGGATTTCGCATCTCCGTTATTGTTTAGGAACGTTGTTAGATTTTTTGACATAATACCGATTTTTGTTTCTAGGCTAAATAAAAACGTGTCACCTCACTAAAAGAATGCAATGACCCGCGCATTCGGTTTTTGAAATTTACCTTCACCCGGATGGAATGAGGAGTGCACGATCCCATTGTTTCACAGTTTCATATGTTTGAACATCATTTGTTTTTTTGTTTTTCGGACGATTAGAGAGTTGTCAATTTCTTCCAAAATTACAAAAATTACAAAATAAGGTAAATATGATTCTTTTTACCGAGATACAATTAAAAATGTATTATGTAGATATAATATCCTTGCTTATAATTAATATTAGTCAGCACTGCTCACCCGCGTGGCTTTCTTGAAATTTTGTCGAATGACATCATCTGTAGGCAAGCCAATAGAAAATAATTTCCAAGTGTTCCAAGAAACTTACTCTGAAGTTTAGTTTACAATATTCAATTTGAAGTTTCAACAAATTGCAGAAGCTTAGTGTGTTGTGTGTATAAAGTTTAATAAATGTGCAGAATGGCGGAGGGCAATGGAGAAATATCCATTGAAGAAGTGCCCGGAAAGGACTCCGACATTGGCCGAACACCAGATTACCGCAAACTTATTGACTATGGCTTGGATCCTAAGGTGAGTCTGTTTGAATAGTCGTTAGTCCTACAAACATGTTTATTAGATCTTATTTATTACCGGAGTAGTTCTAAATAATTGTATGGTTAGTCAATGTTGATTCTAAAATTTCAGAGTTGGGTCAATACTCAATAGTCAGTCTTTTTAAACTTTGCCCTTATGCATAGTTGGGTACTCCTGTTGCCAAATAAGTACTCATTTTATTTTAAAATATTAGGTAGGTACCTATTAAGAAATAATTTACAAATAGATGTCAAAGTTGCATTTGGTTTTAGTTTTAGCGGGCTGCCTGAGGTTTTTAAACTGGTGTCAGGCAACATGCCATGTTGATACTTTGAGAGTGGGTTAAATAAGAACAAAGCTGGCTTTATGCTGTTTAACACACGACTGGGGCCAAGTGCTGTTGACCTTGGCTTGGCATTATCATTTTTCATAATTGCAATTTGTCTCATTAGACTTAAGTTTAACTGTAATATGGCTGCAATAAATTTTAATTCCAATAAGATTCTTATTGGTTTTTTTTCCATAATTTTTCCTTGGATAGAAAAAGTTTTGTCAAGTTTATTTAAGTTGTCCAGGTGTAGTTTTAATAGGGTCCCAAGAGGTAGAATAAAACAAAGTTCATTTTCTATCATTAATAGTTACTGGCTAATGTGATCCAAATGTGATCAGCCCAAAATAGGTACTTGGCTGTTGTACTTAAATAAACTTTTTTAAGTAGTTAGCTACTCTAGCATAACACCGGCAGGAATAGATGTAATTCATAAAACATTCTAAAACTTTTGAATGGTATGTTTTAACAGATGGTACTCAGTCGACTGGAATGTGTCCTAAATGCCTTTTATTGTTTCTACTTTCCCAACTATAACCATTTTTGCCATATATCTTCTCAAACTGGCAACACTGCCTATGTTTATTTTTCTGCAGCACTATCTCCCAGAGGTATAAACTTTCTCTCTGATAGTGGGGTGAATGTGTTGACCCATGCCATGTCTATCTGTTTACCTGCATATTGCCTCATTGTTTTTATAACTGTTACTAAGTGCATCTGGAATCTAAACCTACTGAAAGTAAATGTTCCATATATGGCACACAAGTAACACCGGCACAGAAGCATTTGTCATTTGTCTTATTAAGAAGGATATAGATGACGTTTTGTGTTAGTGCTTGAGTATTTTTTTTTATATTTAGGCTCTAATGAATAGGGATTGAATATTAAATTCTTAGGTCCCTACCTAAGATGTTTCTTATTGCAAGCATTTTTATTTAAATCAAGGTTTTGGGAAGCTGAAGTTTAGTCATAATGGCTCAGGTTGTCAGCACCACAGTGCTTTCGGTGTGTATGTGTGCACAAGTTCTCCTTGTGTGATCTTGGCTGAGTGTCAGCCTTAAAAGCCAAGTTGACCTTCAGGCAAAATTTTAATGCCAGCTTTTATTGTAGAATGTTGTAAATTTCCAGTTCACTTGTTTCACTTAGGTATTCCTTCGTTATTCTTTGAGTGATAATGATGACTTTTAACATGAAACTAATGATAATGATGAGTTCAAGATTGTTGTTTTTTTTTTTTTTAAACCTGCCCATTTTGATTTCATTGGGGATCTGTTTTGATGCCAAATGCTTTTTTCTTTAGTTTGCTTTCTCTGTTAAGCAAAATCTATTTTAATTAGCACAGTAATCTTTTTCTGAGTTTTCTGGAAGTACTTAAAAAAGAAGGAACTTTGAACCTATATTTATTATTTATTTATTATTTATATTTTCTAAGAGCTAAATTGAAATACGTACACCTTTTAATACTCTTCTGTATTTTTTCTGCATTAGGGTGAATCTTATTACATAAAAAAAAAATTGGTGAGTATTTGAATGATTTGAGGCACCTGTTTACTGAAATTGTTTAAGTAAATGGCATTACAATCACAACAGCATAGGTATTTGAGGACTTTCTTTTCAAAAATCTTATTTCCTTCTTGATGTTATTTGAAATTAAGATTGTTATTTCGAGTTCGCGGGTGGTAGGACCTTATCCGGTCCGGATCGCTAACACCATCTTACTCGCTAATCCTGCCGTTAAGCAGCAGTGCTTGCACTGTTGTGTTCCGGTGTGGAGAGTAAGACAGTCGGTGTGATTACGGACACAAAAGGCATTTCATCTTAGCTCTCTGGGTTGGCAACGCATCTGCAAACCCTCCGGGGTTGCGGGGTCTATGGGCAGTGGTGATCACTTACCATCAGGTGACCCACTTGCTCGTTTGCCTTCCTCGTATAAAAAAAAGTTAAAGTTAAATAAGCGCTTTTCAAAAATAAACCTTTGTCATTTATGCCTGTTAGGGTTCAGACTCAGCTGTTTAAAGGTTATTTTTTATTGATCGGTTACTAATGCTTTATTAATAATATTATGACTTTATGACTATTCTCGTGATTGTAGGTTCTTTGACCACATAACGGCCACTATAACGATATAAACAGTAGAATAACTACATTATTTGTTTAAAAATGTTGATGTCGTTGCCTTCGGCGGTTAGTGATAGGTACTTCGCATTGTCGGGCTTAGATTACATGTGTGTACGCTCAAGTAATTGATTGTGGTCGCACCATGTTGATACCAACCTTAAAGTGATATTAATTTTTAAATTCTGCAAGATTTTTATGTTTTTGAAGAACACGGAAAATTATGATCTACTTCGTTTTATACATGTAATGATAGACATGATTGGATAGTATTCTGCAGACATATCAATATGTTAACTATCATTTTCCGTAATTGAAGAAAAAAAAGCAGTGAAATATCGATACCCATGACTATATTTTTCATTGATTTAATAATTAATAACAAGACATTCCATTTTGAAAAGTTAAGCAATGACAGCCTTTTAAATTCAGAAAAAAACCGAATTGTCTTCAACAGTATATGTTACTATCTAGCTTTGTTCATGTACCACATACGACACACTGCCCCTAGGCGTCCAATTTACTTCTGAAAATAGGCAGATAAATAAAAATGTAAAGGGTTGTTGTACTGTACGTACTTACATCATAGTGACACGGGTGTCTTATTTCTTTATTTAAACATGCCTGGTTTGGGGGGAACATTTCCAAGAATGCTAAAACTGTGAAGCCATATTTAAGGGTTCCTTTTCCGTTCCAGGTAGCTGCTAAGCTCGACGACATTTATAAGACTGGAAAGCTAGCGCACGTGGAACTGGACGAACGTGCGTTAGATGCCTTAAAAGAATTTCCATCCGACGGTGCTTTAAGTGTTCTTGGACAATTTTTAGATTCAAATCTCGAGCATGTATCTAATAAAAGTGCTTATTTATGTGGAGTCATGAAGACCTATAGGTAAGTTGCAATTTCTTTAATTTATTCTCGCCTCATACACCACAAAAAGACTACATTTAAAGAGTTATTTAATTAGTACTTCTAATTGCGTTCTTTCTGGTGAACCTTTGGTGCATATCTTTCCGTTCCTTGTTTTTTTTTAACCTAGCAACCCGCGTTGAGCATTGGACCGTTGCCAGTAGCTGGACCTATCTAGGTCACAATCAAAAAAATTGATTTGACACAATATAGCCATTTTAAATTGCTAACATTCTCACGCGGAACAACTAGCGCCCTCTCGTTTGGTTTGCTGGTGTTACAGTAGCGTCACCTAGGACCGGTAAATTGGCTAGATCTAGAATCTAGATAGCTAGGAGAATGTGGTTAACCTAAAAGTACATGGAATAATTTTAGTTGTCTTATATTGTTTAATGTTCGTATTGCTATAAATTTATTTTATCTGTGACTATAAATGCTACCTTAAATAAACATGCTTGATCTGATATGTAAGCATTTAAAAATACAGATGTATTACAGACTGTCTTCCAAACTAAAAAATATTTTTGACTCTGAAATACCCCTTTTTGTTGAGAGTTAAAAAATACGAACTAACTAACTTCAGGTAGATATTTGGTATTAGCGTCGTCCAGTGCACTCGGGTGCGGCTAAGTCGCACTCGGCCTCCCGGTTAGCTGTAACAAGATCATTTTGACGTTCTATTTGCCCTGGTGTCGGTGTGTTTGCACCGTTGCGAGATTAGATTACGCCTGGTCATTAGCCCCAGTTGCATGATGCAGAACTCGTTTGCAAGCTTTTATATTCGCAAATCAACCTCCCGAAGCAAATATATACGAGTATAAGTGCCTCTTCATCTAAAACATGCGCTTAAAATACTTTTTCCCCCCACAATGCATTGTACAGCGTCCGCTCGACCAATGACATTATAATTGCATGCGTTCAAAAGCGCGGAGTTTAAAAATAAAATTCGCACACGAATATTTTACGATATGGGAGCCTCGCGCTTCAATGCTATTGTGTTTTGCGTAGGTCACATTTCAACGTGATTTATTGCGCGATTCGGAATTGCCGTGCGACTCTCGTACGCGTCTCACAGTATATGTTGAAACGAGAAAGGGATAGTGGAGTGCTGTAAATTGGCGCGTTCTCGGTCCGAATTGCACTAGTAATGTGTTGTTATTGGGTTTCAGACAGAAAAGCAGAGCGGGCGTGCAGGGCGCGCCCGCACTCGCTGCCGCTGTCCAGGTCAAGGGGCCCGACGAGGAAAAGATCAAACACATCTTAGCCAGGACCGGGTACACGTTAGACGTTACCACAGGTCAGTTCAACAACCTCTTAAGGACAAAACCTTTTTATGTTACAGCGCCATCTAGCGTGAGAACGAGGCACTTGTTAGCTTTTATTGGAACGAGCGTCATATCATAACAATAACCATTACTGAGTATAAAGTAATAAACAGTTAATCCGTTATTTAATATTACAATGGCTTCATAAGTAATAGGTATATCATGAAATAATAAGCATTGTTTTCCTTCCTGAAGTTTCTCGTAAGAGTCTAACTAGAAACGCGTAAAGTGAATTTAATAGGTGCGTGGGAGTTGTCTATGGTGTCTTGTAAGAATCTTATTAGAATTATTCTACAGAGAACAAGTCTATTTAATTTTTTTCTTACATTTTCTATGGACAGATAGCAATGTAAAAAAGATAACGTGTATGCATGAGTTTGTTTAAACTTCGGTCGTTAGATTAGTGTAACGCACTTTCACAACACCGCGAATAAATCGCCGTGTAAAGCCCTCAACTACACCGAACCTTAAGCCTATAGGGGGAATCCGCGCGTTCCCCTAAGTCCTTCACCCCACGCAGTCTGATTCCAGACTGAAGCAGCCCTTTTAGGCTAGACGTCTCGACGTAACCTAGGCAACTTAGTCTACCTGTTATAGCGCAATAGTTCAACTAGACTTGCCTTGTCTAGCTATAAAACTGGCCGTGTTATCCTTCATGAGCCGTTGATGAACTGTCGGATTTCTATAAATAGTTAAATGTGTAATATTTTTATTTGGTAGTAACAACATTTTGATCGTATTTGCAGTACGTGATAGTCTACCTGTTATAGCGCAATAGTTCAACTAGACTTGCCTTGTCTAGCTATAAAACTGGCCGTGTTATCCTTCATGAGCCGTTGATGAACTGTCGGATTTCTATAATAAATAGTTAAATGTGTAATATTTTTATTTGGTAGTAACAACATTTTGATCGTATTTGCAGTACGTGATTTTATTTTATAGTAATTTTAAACGTATAAAAATTAGCATCAATACCACTTCGTTCATAGAGTAGATACAGACTAATCGATGGATAATATTTTATGAAAATGTTGAACACTTTGAACTTTGTCGTACTTTGTAAATTACTCAACCCAGAGGGTTGATGTATAAGGTGGTGATAGCGTTCGAATAAATTTTCCTGTTATTTCGTTATAAGTTTTCTAAACTACTCGTGATTAATTTACTGCGCTGAGTAATTTATTTATAGTAAACTATCAATAACATTTAACGGATGTTTCAATTATGAGCTTTGTGCTTGATATTTTCTGTTTTGTATACCATCGCCTCAAGCTGGCAAGAGCTGGAGGTCGTAGCGCAGGATCGTTCCAAATGGAGTAAAATACTGAGAGCCCTATGTCCCTGATTAGGGATAACAGGACGTGATGATGATGATACCATCGCCTCTAGACCATATGTGTTACAGCTAAAGTGCTCGCCATTTTGCACGTACCATATGTGGTACACGGAGGCTGTGAAAGTGTTAAATTAAAACTTAGCATCAAACGATACTGAACAAACTGTCTGCCTTCTTCAAACACATTTGCTTTTGCTAGAAACAAAAAAGAAATCTTATCTCACATTTACCACTTGAACAATTGACTTGAAATAAGACAATTGAGTATTCAGTTGCATTAAATTGCGAGGCCGTGAAGCGAACGACACGAACGAATGACCCATCGTAGAACGTTCTTACAGTAAGTGTCATAATGATTTTCCTTGTCAGGCAATGCCATGTCACCTTGACATTTTGTACGAAATGGTTCCACAGTCATAATTCAGTTGATTCGCTAGTACCTAGTCTTTCAACCGCCGCAATGTAGGTAAAGCAGCTTAACGCATTCATTGTCGGCAACGCATTGCGACTTGCCCCCAGTTCCGCTTAAAAAAAATCTAAGGCATTTAAATGCACACGTGCCTTAGCGGCTGAAGAAGCTTCTAGTTCTAGCCTGATAACCGGCAGCGAATGCCTTAACCCTATCCAGGCCTTTACAAATGTCAGTTTCAATGAAAATTCGGCGTCAATTGCTGACTTAGAGCTTTTGTTTTAGCGCGCTTCGTATTGGCAAAGAAATGTATATAGGGGTCAGGCCGACAGTTGAAAAATGATAATCGAATGTCAGTCTTAGTAATTCAAATTAAGACATGTTTGACAGGCATCGATATAATTATGGCCTTTGCCTGGGGGGCTAGCACGCGCGCCATTTTGTCGCTTGTCGCTCAGTGCGTCCTTCACTGATTCCATCACTATGAAAGGGGCGCACTACGCGACAAGCGACAAATTGGCGCGCGTGCTACATGTACTGGAAAAGGGTTAAGCGATTTATCTAAAAGTCTGAACTGTTTATGAATAATGACGTGACACTGTCACAGGTCAGCGCAAGTACGGTGGGCCGCCGCCCGGCTGGGAGGGCGGGACGCCGGGCGCCGGCTGCGAGGTGTTCTGCGGCAAGATCCCCAAGGACATGTACGAGGACGAGCTGATCCCGCTGTTCGAGCGCTGCGGCGCCATCTGGGACCTGCGCCTCATGATGGACCCCATGACGGGCGCCAACCGCGGCTACGCATTCGTCACCTTCACCAGCCGCGACGCCACGCTGCGCGCCGTGCAGGAGGTAACGCCGGCGCACATAGCACAGAGTACCCCCACACCCACAAGTGACTAGAGGCTACAGCAGTTCCTTCTATATTTGGATCTTGCGGCCGTTATATTTTTGTTCCTCTTTAAAGGCAGGGTTAGGCCTGCTTTGGAATTAGACTTGGTATGCCAGCGACATTTCTTTCAAGCATAAAGTTGGAACCGTTTTATTCTCAGGTTACGATAACTGTTAGGTTAGTGTTGTTCGCGAAAATTTGGCAAAAGGATGCCGGTTGATATAAGATTACCTAAATTCTGCACGGCCCGGGATTAGATAGGTTGTTTTTTAGAGTATTTAAAAATATTGTAATCTAAAAAAAACCTCAACTTTATCTATTAAATGCGCTAAATCGAAGACGCTATTAAATCGGAAACGAAAGCCTACATATTTTTCTAAACGGATCCTTTATCATAGTAGTCGCAAGGTTTTGCTACGCAGTTATCCTTTTGACCAAATTTTGCAAAACATTGGCAAAGTTCAAACGGCCGAAGACAACGCTCTACCGTCCAAACGAAGGCTCCAAAGTTTCTGTCCATAATCATTACGACTTTCCCATCCTGATGAAATTCATCTTTTACTTTACTGTGCGTTTTACTGCAGCTGTAGGACAATAAATTTTGGAATCTAAAAGGACACTCGTTCAAGAACATGCTCGGTCTCAACTATGTCAACTGTCGCATAGAATAAGGTCGTTATGTGTCAATTCGAAGGTTCTACTCGAGAATTACTTGCGTACGATTTAGTCTTCCGAAAAGATTTGTAAATTTCAATTTGTTAATAATAATAATTGGTGTTTTTTACACGAATCTTTGAAACTCTTAAGTTATTAAATTCTAGATCCATATTGATTTTCTTTTGCGGATCTAAACGTGTATGTTTAGCCGTAATATCATGGCTCGTATTCAGATTAGGTAGGACTTGCGAGCTGTGGCATTGTTTGTCACCTAGCGTGTTCCATCGAGTCAATACTGTCGCTACTGGCTGTGACGCGTTTTCATTAACCGTTTATAGACCAAAACACGATGGAATCTATTAAAGAAAAAGCTTTTGGGTGTATGTTACTAGGGAGCGGTGAATGAAGCGTTTCTTTAAGAATTTCAGGACGTTGTTTGGTAGAATTTCCGTTGCAGAGCTTGCTTTAGCTTCCACACGGGCCTGGTGAGGATTGGGCATTTTTACCCATCATGTTTTTTATGGTGTTTTTCTGTACCAAAAAGATTGCAAATTTCAAATTAAAATCCGCATTAAAATTCCGTGAAACTTCAGGTGTGAGGCCGGCCTAAACTCACGATCTTTCCATTGAGAAGCTGGTACGTCCCAACCGGTCTACCAAAGCTTTTTAGGGTAGGTATCTGCATATATACCTACCCAAATCTCTTACAGTATCAAAGCGTAAAAAAAGCGTGAAAAAGCGTACTTCAAAATGTTACTAATATCAACTCGAAATAACACACAGGTAGACTAATTTTTATCCCGGAAAAAATTGCATAGTTCCCGCGATAACGATAAACGAACTCTATCCAGACGAAGTCGCAGGTAACAGCTTAGAAAAAATAAATAATGGTTTGTAACATTACGCTTTCTTGGCAACGAAATCTCTGCCAAGCGTCACAACCACGCGAATTATATCAGCCGATCGCAATGAGCATTGTTGTGCGCTTCGTTCGCCGCGCTCTAGCAGCTTAGCAACAGCGGCCGCTGCCATCTGCCGCCGCAGCTAACCTTGGGCCGCGCGCGACCTACATCGCCCGCGCTGTTGCCACCTGTCTGTAGGCTAAGGCCACGCCAAGGTGCACGCTCAGCGGCCCACACTAACACATGTCCACCTACAAACACACGACAAACTGAACCAAGCCACTGAGCGGGCCACCCCCCGCCTGCCTTTAGCCTCATACATCGATGTCATGCACATCTGTCCCAACAGCCAAAACTCACTCTGTGTTACTCAGAACTAAACCCAGTAAATTTCAATTGGTAACACTAAATTGTGACAAAAGTAACTGTTTGTAAAACGTAAAGTGTCTTCGTTATGTAATTGGTGCGATGTTAATCTGAAGCAAAATTTATTCTAATTTGACATCTACTTTCCAGGTGACTCGCCGAATGTTTAAGTATAATCCCTAGAAAGATAGTTCACTGCACTTAGCTGCCGCGGCTTGGCGGCTCCCCGTCCCTGTATATCCGCCTCCTCGGCTCCGAGCATCGACCTCTTTGACAGTTAACAGTGCTCTATAGTTGGCCTAAGTCGGGTTTACGAGTAAAGACTAATTAGCCTGTATTGTGTGAACAAGGTCGCTGGTCGGGCCCGCCGGAGCCGCCAAGCCAGGCCACTTGCAAGATTACTAGTGAATCATCCGCCAGTATTTTTGCAAGTCTCGATCATTTGCCTGTCTTTTATAATCACAGACATTTGGGAGTTTTAGATTTAAGCTTTTTCTTTCATTTAAAAAGCATGACATTAATATCCCACCGCCGGTGGCCACTCGCGTTGATGACACTTTTTATACTGAAAAGTAATTTAGATTTGCGTTTGATCTTAATCGCGTGTAGTGGATTAAAATGTCCGGACGCGGCTGGCCGTCGCCACAATAAATAATCACTGAACTGTGTAAATGTGCAAACATAACACCTAAAACTGATCAAGCCTCGCTTTTCCCGGATATCATCCCGTTCTTTACTGTGCACCTCGTTCAATTTTAAGTTGCTTTAATTTTTTTTTTGTTACCATCACACTTGTATTCGCTTTTTTTATTTTCACTTAAACGGTCCACTTCACAGGGTTAACTTTGAATTGGCTTCGAAACGTTCTCCGGCTGAGAATTGATTTAGACGTCAGGCTCTCCTCTTTGCTCAGTACAACACTTTCGGCTTATCATCGTCAGTTAACTCATCACGATTGGCTCTAACCGTCACCGCGCGCTAGCGCATCATCTGCAGGCGCCCGACCGACGACCGACGACTCGGCCCGCCCTGATCCAAAATGTACCGTTTTTCAAAATTTTTCCCTTGTATTTTTCCCACAGCTCGATAATCACGAAATAAAGCCAGGGAAGACTCTGAGAATTAAGGTTAGCGTACCGAATCTGCGACTTTTCGTCGGCAACATTCCCAAGTCTAAAGGCAAAGAGGAGATACTGGAAGAGTTTGGTAAATTAACAGGTAAAGTGTCACTCGAATGATATTGAGTTATAGAGTTGGGTTTGCGCGGGCGCGGGTGTTGGTGTGGACCGCTGGGTGCGCTTGTCCGCTTGTCCCGCACTCCCTCCCTCTCCAGTCATTGCCCGGACACCTCCGGCCATTGGCTATTCTCCTCGAATTGTTCTTGCAGCTGAATGATTATGAAATTCGAAAGGGGAAAAAGATTGGCGTTACGGTTTCCTTTAACAATCACCGGTTATTCGTGGGGAATATCCCTAAGAATCGAGATCGGGACGATTTGTTTGAGGAGTTTACTAGGCACGCACGTAAGTCCTTGTCGAATTCATAATAAGTGGTATTCAGTGGAGTTGCGGTTGCTCTCAGCTGGCCGCCGCCCCACGCCGACCTGTCTATGCTATTACTCTCGTCTTCAAACTCGCTCTTATCAGCACGGCCATGTTATTTTCTTAATGACTGGTAGACTAGAGGGCATTGCAGAATTTTCATAAAAATTGGATAAACGGAACCTTTGTCGCGCAATGCCCGGCGTTAATCATCACTGTCTCTGCCCATCCTATGTTAACCAAAAAAAAATGTTTCAACTCTCGCTCGCACGTATTGATTTGTGAAATAAAGCTCGGTATTTACTGTGGTCAGGCTGCGCTCTGCTCGTATTGTAAGCTGATGTATGTATGTATGCGCCAGCTGAGGGCAACCACGGTGTGACGGTAGTAGCGAAAGGAGTGTTACCCCGACGATTGGCTTCCGCAACGAGAATGCTCATTAGTAATGACTGGAGAAACTTGCTGTTGTTCTCTAGAATAGTTCTTCAGTATATGTTGTCCTGGAATATAATTTGATTTGCTTAATATTCGTAGTGTTAAAGGAATGCTCCTAAAGCGGAAGGGTCGTGGGAAGCTTGTCGCGTTGCGACTGACGACACGTATGTACTGACTGTGTATGTTGCAGCGGGACTCGTCGAGGTTATTATATATAGTTCGCCCGATGATAAGAAGAAAAATAGAGGATTTTGTTTTTTGGAATACGAGTCTCACAAAGCGGCGTCCCTAGCTAAACGCAGACTGGGCACCGGTAGAATAAAGGTGCGTATAGGCGTCTACCACAGGTATCGCAGTGGGAGTTAGGGCGAAACTCCACTGCAACGCACGCAAGCTACGTTTTTATACGAGGCATGCGCTACAGTAGATTTTCGCCCTTTAAATAACGATTATGTTGGCCTACCTCGCATGTACTGGCAGGCCAACTATTCAAGTCTTACTGCGAGACCTTGTTTTTTTCTTTTAATCCTTTATTTAATGATTTGATGGATAATACTAATAGGACGAATGTTGCCAGGTATGGGGCTGTGATATAATAGTGGACTGGGCCGACCCCCAAGAGGAGCCTGATGAGCACACTATGAGTAAAGTAAGTATATTTTCTTTTCAACAACCAGCCATAATTGATTAGTTTCAAAATTTCCAAATCTTTAACATTCGAATTATTTCATCTCTCACCTTAAAACAACTTGTTCCGAACAGTTTTTGAGCAAGCTAACATGCCGTTCCGCTGGGCCGTTTTTCGGCGTATTATACGGCGTCATCTTGAACCTGTTGTTTATCGTTGTCTGTTCGTCAGGTAAAAGTGCTGTACGTGCGGAACCTGACGCAGGAGATCACTGAAGAAGCTCTCAAGGAGCAGTTCGAGCGGTTCGGCGCCGTCGAGCGCGTCAAGAAGATCAAGGACTACGCCTTCGTTCACTTCGAGGAGCGCGACTGCGCAGTCAAGGTAACCACCGCACTGGCTTTGGCATGAAACGTGACGGCATCAGTGCTGGACACTTTAGGCTGACAAGCACTGGACACTTCATTTTTAATTGAAAGATCGTGCGATTGTATATGGACTTGTAAAATTAATGACTATCCTTTTATTGTGCATTATTGCATGGGTCCCAACACGTTAGGCCGACTTGCACCGACCTGGGTTAGGCACTAACCCTGGGTTAACACATTCACTGCCAGCAACGCATATATGCGTTTTCCTGACTTTCACCTAGTGCCACTGTCTTAATTTGAACGCACATGTGCGTTTGCGGCACCTGAAAAGCTCTCAGGCCAATGGGGTGGCAGCGAACGCGTTAACGCCCGTCGATACAAATACGTATAGTTTACCTTGGGTTAGTGTCTAACCCAGGTCAGTGAAAGTCTGCCTTATTTGATTATTCTGCTCTGAGGAGTTTGCTCACGGTTGTTCCAGCGTCGAAGTGTCAAGTTGCCCGGTTGAGATTGCTCTGTAGCGATAAGGCCACTTATTGCTACCTTGTATTTTCTGTGTACTTTTTTCAGTTTTGTTTGAAGAGTTTTGGGATATCACTATCCGTCAAATACGATTTTGGTCAGATGGCGATTTTCGTCACATTCCTTAATCGCAGATCATTTATTCATCAGGTGCGTTCTTCGTCAGACCCGTTTATTGTCAGATTAGTTTTTCGTCAAATCGTTTACAAGCGATGAGAAAAGTTATTGAGAAGCAACAAGTAGAATGAAGTATTTGACGAAAAACTAATCTGACAATAAACGGGTCCGACGAAGAACGCATCTGATAAATAAATGATCTGGCGATTACTGAATCTGACGAAAATAGCCATCTGACCAACATCCTATTTCTGACTGATATAGAGATCAATGAAAATAATCGATTTATTGATTATTTTTGTTTTTATTTTTATGAAACATTCATAGTATGAAATTCAATATACAATGACAGTGCAAAGAAAAATCCGTTAAGCAGCTGGACTTGGACTTGAGGAGAGATCTTCAAAATTAAAATATGACACAAGGCATTGAAAAATTCGTTAGGTACACCAACGTTAAGTATAGCTTAATTGGTGGAGCGTGGTACGGATTACCGAGGTTGCTGGTTCAAGTCCAGCTGCTTAACTGATTTTTCTTTGCATTGTCATTGTATGTTGATATAGAGATATCCAGAGTTTTGTATTGTACTGTAGGTATTGTTGTTGACCGTTAGTATGGCCCAGCGTAACGTGTGTATTGTCTGGCGCAGGCGATGCAGGAGCTGGACGGCAAGGAGCTGGGCGGTGCGCGCCTGGAGGTGTCGCTGGCCAAGCCCCCTTCCGACAAGAAGAAGAAGGAGGAGATACTGCGCGCGCGCGAGCGCCGCATGATGCAGATGATACACGGCCGCGGCGGGTGAGTCCAGCCCCCCCCCCCTACTACGAAGCGCTAAATTCGGACTTCGTGTCGTGCCGTCCCGCTCAAGCTAATATTGTTTAATACGAGAGCGAGCGGGACGATACGATACGAACTTCGATTTTTCGAATTTCGTAGTAGTCCCCCTGCGCAGCTCGTTTAGCAAGTAGTAGGTGCGCTGTAGACGCGGTATGTGATCGGTAAGGGCCGTCTGACGGCAGCAAATTAATGACGGAACGGATCACATTCCTATTTATACTGTGTCATAAATTAGAACTATCAATCTTCAGGATAAGTATATTTAATGCTTTTGCCGTCGGTAAACCAGACACCATAGAATTTCTATTGTTATAATATAACGGTTATAGCCCCTTACCGCTGGCTAAGGAGCTAAAGTTGCGGGCTGAGCCGGTCGACTCGCGTCCACAGCATTCATTCGAATGTGCCTTTCTTCCACTATGAAACAAGCTATATTCCATCCTCTCTACATAGGTACCTACACCTGAGCGGCAATATACATAAGCACTCTCGCCTTAATCTGGTACCATAACAGTTTTAAATGATTCGCGGTTTGCATTAGACATAATCCCCCATAATCTACCCTCGTTTCGTCAGTTTGCCCGTGATCATGATGCATATATGTAACTGCGTCGAAATATCGGGAGCTCATCAAACCTATAAGGCAATCGCGGTCAATATCCCGTTTTTAACCGACTTCAAAAAAGGAGGAGGTTCTACGTTCCACTGTATGTATGGTTTTTTTTTTTCATTATGTCTAATGTGGTACCATATTAGAAAAATCTCGCCCAAGCTATTATAGTGTTATCAATTCTTTTCACTATGGCTGTCTTCGGACCCAAAGTATTATCAAATTTATCCGATATGACAACAGCACCCAGACCTATCTCTATAACCGTCCCGAAGCCGTTATGGTTTCATCCCATTTCTCCAGCGTCAAATCCCCACATACCCAAATATGACGTGGTTCGTCAAAAAAGCTCCCACTCCCCCGCTGCGTGAATCACCGCGCTGATAAGATGCCGGCTCAGCTGTGCTATTGGAGGAAGGGCCGAAGGGCGGAGACGCTTTGCTATGGCGGCACTATGGCGGCTAGGCCCCGCCCCCGGGCCCTTATGCGTGGGAGTCGGCCCTTCGACCGTTATCGACACTCGACACTTCCCCTCGCCTTTACAACGATAGAGGATGCATTTTGGGGTGCGCAGTTTGGGACTGCATCCGTCTCAAAATTAATTAATTTATTGTAATGCTAGTTTTTACTCGACTTAACTATTTCTTAGAAACTTGTAATTCCGTGTTGGTTGTTTGTTGTATTGTAACTTTATAATTTATTATTCGGAGACGGGTAGTGATTACTGAGATTTACGTTTTACTTATTTTTACTAATGATGATGAGCTTTGAATTTTTTTTGAGACTACGGTTTTTTTACATGTCTGACTCTACCAGCACCTCGGAAAGCGAGCCGTTCAGGTGTGTACCTAATCCGATGTGGATTTTTTCTAAATTGTACTTTGGACATGTCGGGTTTTAAAACAGTTGTACCAAATCTATGACTATAGTATTAAAAAAAAAACAGTAATCGTTCCTAATCAAGTTTCATCCTAACGTTTCTATCAGACTTTTTAGATTCTACCAAATTTGTGCAAGCAGAGCGGCGTACGAGAAAAATACCAATGCAATTTTCTGTATTATAGCAGGAAAACGAGAAGGCAATCGATCTCATTTGTTATGTTTTTCCTCGTACGCCGATCAGCTGTCACATGTTGATAATGTGACAAAGCTGCCGCACGGCACTAGATACGGCGGCGACCACTGGAAGCCAGCTACCCCTCATTTCCATAATACCCCTCGTATCCATCAGGCCGACTTGCACCTCATTCATGACCGGAGTTAGACACAAACCCGGGGTTAACGCATTCCCTGCCACCCCATTGGCCCGAGAGTTTTTCAGGTGCCGCAAACAAACATGCGCGTCCAAATTGCCTGTAGAATTGCGACAGAGGCACTGGGTGAAAATCAGGAAAACGCATATATGCGTTGCCGGCAGTGAATGCATTAACGTAACTTCAGTCGATACAAATACGTCCAGGTCGGCGCAAGTGCCTTAGTGGCTTAAGGGTGCAATAGATCTGACTAAACTCATAGTTAGTGGCTCGTAACTTACGTTAAACTGCACATTATAACAGATAAAATGCACGAATAATATTGGCGGCCATTAGTCTCCGCCATACCTATGTAGCCCATAGTGCGGCAGCCTTATCCCAACTTTGCAAGTAACTCTGGATCGCATGTAAACGTCAGATTTGATTGGTGCAGCTGCTCCCCGGTGCACGGCGCGCTGCGCGGCCGCACGCCGCAGCCGCAGCCGCGCCCGCCCTGCGCCCGCGGCGATTACGGTCAGTACACACACTCACGCGCACGCTGCGCTACACATTACACGACCACACACTGACATGCCACACTAGGAAGTAGGGATACACCGAAATCATTGTGGGGTCAGGTATCAATTCGTTCGATAGTGCCTACTCTGACATCTTTGCTCGTCATGTATGTTGTCTGTATAACTGTAGGTACATTTAAGGTTCGGAAGTTGATTTAAAAGCAGCCGGTTAGGTACAGTCAGCAGCAGAAGTAGCTAAGCAACCGAAGCGGTCACAATTATCTAAGCACGGCTGATCATTGCAGATCATTGTGACTGCTTCGGTTGCTTAGTTATTTTTGCTGCTGGCTGTGCCTATAATTACTCTTTTCTGACGTTTGTTTGAAGAAGTTCAGTACTAGCAAATTTATTTATTTAAATCCTATGAAAATAGCACGATGATTCCGATGTTTAGGTACATAGATAATCCGGCTAGTAATACTTCACGTGACAAGGTTGGTACGAGTAGCTGATGGTGGTGATGATGATACCTACTGACAGCTCACAAAATCCACAATTATAAACAAAAGTGTTAAAAAAAGCAAACTTAACGTGACTTGACTGATGATATATAGGCCTAGAAAAAATATAGCGCCTGAATAATATGTGCGAGCAACGTTGCTTGTTCGCAGCTCAAACGGTTTCAATATCGTTAGGCGACAACTTACAGGTATATTTATTTTATTGTATTGCCACATTTTTGTGCAGTGGTTTATCAGGATCATCATCAACAACGATGTTACTCTACAATACGAAAATATGTTCTATTTCAATCTACATTACTATACAAACTGTTTTACCCTTCATAGCTCTTCTCGATGATATGATATACGATTGTAATTTGAATACTGGCAAGTTATTTTTACTGTTAAGCCTACACTGTACACAACGGTTCTGTGTACAAACAGTTACGAAAAGTTACGAAAACTTTTCAACTCATTTATATTACCACTATTTTAATTACAAACATAAGGCTTTACACTTTAGTAGGTATTGTTATTGAATTATTTTAATTGTATGTAAATGAGTTGAATTATTTTTGGTGTTGGTGCATTACAAGTTCAGGTTTTGAATTCTTCAAAATGTCACACTGCTTTGAGAAAAATATGCAGTTATTATAATAAGAACAAATTCATAGTAGGTAAATAACGATACGATAATACGATATATGAAGAGTTCAATGTCTGGACTTAAACAAAGTTTAAGATTATTGAATTGATTATTTTTACACTGTACAATCTGTTGTGGGTAGCGGACTCTAGCAAGAGCATTTTATAAACCATTTTTAACGGTTCGGAATCTGTTTGTATGTAAACACGCTCCAGATCTTTAGAGCTGAAATCAACCCCTAAAAGATTTACTGCTCATTAGGTACCGCTAATAACAAATTTGTACGCTATTGTAAATGTAAGCTACACGTATTGGGTTAGGGAATCCACGTGACCTTTTGCCTTGATGTAACAAGAGGCTGAAGGAAGACCATTCTAATACAACACTACCTATTGCTTCTTACAATCCAAGAATCCACCACCAGGCCATCCCACAACACGATTCCGTACAGTTCCTATGAATGCCGTCGGTGAAAATAACTACGAAATAGAAGTTCAAGCAGTGCCTTAGTGGACCAAGATCGTAGATTGCAAATGCCTGCCATTATTATCCGGTTAATTAAGTAAATGTCCTATTATTTTCCTAAAGGTTATTTCACCTGCGGCCACTGAAGGTGTGGTCTACACGCGCACACTCGCACACCGCTATTGTTCCTACTAACACAGACGCAACTATACGCGGGGTTTCCCACGCTCAGAGTTGCCGACTTACAGCTCTGTTAGTGTTCTTATAGAAATCAAGCTTAGGAAAACTCGTGTACGGTTGCGTCGTAAAACATGTTCATTAAATTAACGCTATTCAATAGGCTAGACATTAATGACAGCTAAAGTTAGAAACGAATATCAAATGCATGGTTCCGAACAAGTTAGGCTGATGGCGAAGAAAAAACCATGAATAGAAGGAAGTAGCAACTACACTGTAATTGTAATAACCGAATTAACCAACTCCAGTGCATGCCTCGAACTGTCGGTACGCATAACTATGCGGATGTCAGAAGTCATTCATTGATGGGTCACGATTTCTTTTCACCGCTTTGTCAAGGTTTTGGTGGCGGGTCCATCCGCAGACTAGACGTCCGACGACGCTATTCCAAGTAGTCTTTGTTTGTGGGTTGAGTGTCGAGGTTTGTGACCTAGTGTTGGCATGGCGCGCGTCGCACTCGCCGCCGACGTGTGACGCCCCGTTACTCGCATGTTAATCTTTTCCCGGTTTGAGTGTCGCGGAGCCGACAACACGGTAGCTTGTAAGTTAGCGTTAGTTTAGCTTAGCCTCTAAAAGGCGTGTGTTGTGTGTTTATAGATTATGATTACGACTATTACGGGTACGGTGATTACCGAGGTGGCTACAATGAGCCATTTTACCGGTACGATGAGTTCTATTTTGATTACGCGGGGCCACCGCAACCGTCCGCCCTGCGCCAGCCCCCCAACAGAGCGCAACCGGTGGGTCCCACACACACTCACTAATGTTATCACTCTTATTTACTAGTCACTAGTCGCTGTTCTCATTTATTGTTATACCTTTCGATTTTTGATTTGCCAAATTTTTTTCTCATCTAATTTTTATTTTTTTACTTGTTTTATTTTTTGTTGAAACCCGTCCTTGAATGGAGTTAGTGACTCGGTAAAGACGGTAGTGTGTAGGCCTGACGGTGGTGATTGCATTGCGGCGGCCGGACGCCTGCGTAGTGGGCCAGCGTAGCCTCGGACCTGTCACTGTTTGCCGGGAAAAGTAGTAGTACGGGCGCGGGTGGCCGGTCACCGATCTCACCACCAGAGGCCCGCTGCTTAATAAAGCTCGGGCTTACACCTCTGCACTTGCTACGCAGCGGGCCTCGGGTCTGCTGCCGCGCCACCCGACTAACAGCCCTCCCGCACGCCGTCCCGCCGCGCCCCGCGTAGTGCTTCGCTTTCATACTAACTCACTAAACGCTTCTCGCTTTACCATCACACTCCTACTAGAGCGCACACTGTTACCACTCTCTTACCCTCCACAAACTCGTTATCGTTACTGTCGAGAGCTCCCACCTTATTCCTCACTGATCGGAAACACTGTGCGCCTGCTTATTTTGGTAAGGACTGTTGTGTGTTCGCTTGGAATGATCGAATAACATTGTAATTATTTCTCGTTGTTGCAACGAGGTAGAGAATATGTTAAGAAGACTTACTGATCCGCTTGGTAAATGCCAGGACGACGAACTCGGGCTCGGGCCCAACTCGCTTTACTACGATCTGACCGGAGGCATTCAGGTACCCCCCTCGATACGTAGAGCCTATTATAGTGGATGTTACACTCTAGAACGAAGCATTAGACGTTGATGTAGATATGATTATCAATAGGCAATAATTATTCATTGATATCGTAAAAGCATTCTATAGATGCCTTTATTTTACAGAATAGTTCAGCTTCTGTAGGTACCTGATTGTTTCTTTATTTAATGCGCTGCGAGTTGCACACTAAGCTGACGTTATTTTAGTGTTAGCTGCCTACTATCACAATATATCATACTATCCCATTAATATACTAGAGCAAACAGATATATTTTCAGATAACGTTTTAATGTTTAATTGTATTTCTGTCCATTGAAGTACTGTAATCTGGATATGCCTGTTTCGTACCTACTCATTTTACCGTCATTGCGATTGTGTACATACCTATTTAGCATGTTAGGTTAATTTTGAACCGCCGATTTTGGTCCCTGATTTATAGTCTGCTCCAAAACCGGCCGTCTTCAATTATATATATATATTTTATCCTTTATTATTTAGAACTAAGACATACATTATTTAAAAACTTGAGGTCGGTCTATTAGGACGTTACTCGTCGCGTATTAAATATGGGTTTTCAATTGTGCATGCTTGTATCGTAAATCCAATTGACCGACTCTCTTGCAGATCTTAAACTCTGAAATCATTTCTGTGATATTCCAAAAACTTCGTATTTCGTAACAAATGTACGGTAATGGTTTCATAGTTGTCACTGGAAGTAATAAACAACCTAGAAATGGTTGGGGCATCTTCTCTGAAGACAAGTTGTTGCATCACCTACTCATTAGCACTGACTGTTCATGCTGGAGAAAAAAATGTTAGTGTCGTCATGTTTTTGGAGTAGATGCTCAGTTTTCAGTGACAGTATAACTTTGTATTATCAGTTGGTGATCTCGAGTCCCATAAACTACGCCAGTATAACACTCGAAAGTTTCTCGTTCTGTAGATATCAATGTCGCTGTATTTGTAGTCATTACACTGGAAGGTATCCAATTTCACTGTTCAATCGAGGAGTATCGTTTCGCCTGCCTGCTGTATAAACTAGAAATTCCTGACGATTTTTTTTATTACACTGATAATAATTATCAGCCCACTTGTCTAAAACTATTCTGGCATGCGGCAGCACAGGAGTATGTTATTTTGTGCAGCGCATGTAAAAATACATGTTCTGGCATGGAGAAATTATTTTATTATTTCCGATCTAGACTAATAGCATAAGAAATAGCCTAAATTATCCTTTATAAATAATAAAACATAGTCTAAGGGACTAGTCCCACTGTCGGCTAGTTGCGAAAAGTGAGTGTTTTTGGGATGAACATTTTGTCGCTCAGCGACAGAGCGACAGAATTTTCATACCAAAAACCACTCGCTACTCGCCGTCGGTGGGACTAGTGCCTAAAGATCGTAACTCTGACAAGAATGTAGCTAAATGACGAGTGCATTTTTGAGTGTAGGTACCTACTAAGTTGACAATCCTCGTGGGATCCGTGATTGCGCTAAAGCACGACCCCTTTACGAGAATCTGTGTGCAGTAACTGTCGAAACGAAACTCCCGATATCAACAGTGGAACTGCATCTGTCCAGTAGCAGCAAAGTCCGATGGAGTATAAAGCGTGTCGTGTGTAGGGGGCTGGGTCATGTCATGGGACGGGCGGGCGGTGGGCGCGGCGCGCGGCGGCCGCGGCTGGGGCCCGTGGTGGTGTCCGACGCGGCGCGCGTGGCCGCCGCACGCCCAGCGCCATCCGTGGCAACCCGCGCGCCAAGCCAAGTTTACCAGGTCAGTCGATATTCAACTACCTTTATCTATACCTATAAAAGAAGACCGTGACTGACTGACTGACTGACTGACAGACAACGCACAGCCTAAACCACTGGACCTAGAGACAAATTTGAAATTTGGCAGACATATACCTTGAGTATCCTAGAGGTGCACTAAGAGATTTTTCGAAATTCCCACGGGATAGAGCACTAGTCCATTTTTAAATATTTCAAGGGGGAAAAGCCGCGGGGCATAAGCTAGTCTTGTCATAAGACGCCTTACCGGATCCACAGAATCCAGTACGCCTTATCACATGGATTCCCTAGCTGGAAACCAACATTGCCGATGGAATTTGAGATAAACACTAAACAAGCAGAATTTGACTTGTGGTTACCAATACGTATGCCTCATTTCTATTTAGTTCACTTCCGCGGCAGGAAGCAGGGGAGGTGACAATCATTCTTCCCCCGCGGTAACTTTCATTCATTATTTACTTTCGATTTTGTCACAGCAGTATTCTAGCAGTCTGCCGGTAGAGCAAGTCACAGCGGCAGAAGCTGCATGTAAAAGAGGCTTAAACACTGCCAATATAGACGAGATGCGTGTACAATAGCTGTTTCTAAATTAAAAATGCATCGTTTTGCTTGTAGGCATATCGTACCACCTCTGGTATGCCCTTAGCAACTAACCAGTGGGTCAATAGAGTCAATACCCACCACAAAAATCTTAAAACTATGCTTTGAGAACTTTTTCTTAGGATTTTATGCTTAAGATTTGACAATAATCAAAATTCCAAATTTATTTGGCAACATTGGACTCCTCTCTCGGTCGAACCCTTGCAACCTGTACCCGCTTCCATGTCCTAAACGTTTGCGTTCTCTTTCAGCATGTTTGATGGTTTGCGTGTAATCCGGATCATAAATTATATATCGGTAACTATCCCCGCTACCGCCACAGGGCTGCCACAAACTGACCAAACGTGCTCGAACGGGCGACGAGTCCATGTTTTAGGCCATTCGAGTTTGTGGGAGACCTTTTGGTTTTGTTTACCTACGTCCTATCCTTTTTCTTTCCTGTTTTCCCCAATCGGTGCTAAATTAATTCGGTATTTGATTTTCAAATTATCTAAACATTAATAGATAAGTGTAAGACTTTGAATTTAATATTTTAACTTTATTCACAAAAAGAAAGAGGTGCGGAAATTTTAGCATCAAATAAAAAAAAACAGTAGCCTTGTAGTTAGGCCCTGTAGTTTAGTTGGCAGTTTTCCTCAAAATAAATGTCTAAAAGGCCCTCGTCATACTCTATCAGGTATAGTTAACTATAGTTGTGTTCATATCGTTTGTAAGTAGTTCTTGTTGGTAAACCGCATCAAGATTGACTCTCGTAAGATGATCAAATTTAGATGGTCTGGTCAAAATGGCATGCACTGCTCTCTTTGATGCAGCTGCCAGTACTGATGGTAATTCACAAGAGTCAAGCTTCCTGCGGTGTACCTATTGTCACCATTGGATATACCGGGCAGTGAAGGTCTGTGCCGATGACTCCCATGTATCTGGCGGCGGTCAGGACGCGCGGCAGTGGCACTAAGCGGTCTGTTTGCGTGTCGCAGGTAAACGTAAACTGGACGGGGCACACCAGAACCTTGGGGGGGAGAGCAAGCGGCGGCTGGGCGCGGCGGCGGCGGCGGCCGCGGGCTGGGCCGCGCCGAGCTAGTGCGCGCGAGCCCTGCGTCGGAGACACGACAAGCTGCGCAGGGGACCCTCGCGCGCGCCACCGCGCACGGTTCATGGTTACGTTTACGTTACGTTTACGCCCGATCCCACCCCTCTGTGACGGCGGGATCGATCTACTTTTTTTTTCTATATATGTGTTTTTTTTTATTTAATTTTCAAGTTTTCAATTTTGTATCGCGACGATTCCGTAAAAATCTTAAAGTAGGACGTTATGAAATGTTTCGAATATAAGTTTCCCGTTATGCTTATGTTTTCAAGTATCGTATTAGCCGTATATATTTAATATATACTTATTGTAAGCGGCGCGCGCGCGGTTGCCTGTTTGCGCGCGCGTCTGGGCGACGCCCGACGACTGTCTGTTTTTTTTAATACATGTTATTCAATATATTTTATTTCTGCGAACGCATTTTGCGATGTGATGTGTATTTTAGCAGTAATTATTATATTATAAGGAGTTTGACTGTTGTTTTTTGACATACTTACAACTTAGGATACTTGCGAATGAATTATTTGGAATGAATTGGAAGGAAACCTGCACGAGCTACAAGCTAGCGACTACGGCTACAATAGCAAACCCTGTAATCGATAACATTTCCCGACTGTGTTCCTGCTTTAGTTTTTTGCTTTATTTTTATTACATATTTCCCTTAAAATACATTAGTGTGAAGAAGTAGTATTGTAAAAGTTCAGGAGTCTGTAATCTTTATTATTGCTGTACTAAACTAATTTGTATTTCGACCACATAGCATATCCATACTGTTAGAACTCTGACTTGTATCAATCTTGTATCAGTTTAATATGTGGAATAAATTTGCAAAACTGTGTTTGCCTTATTAAATACTTGTTTAATTTCCTATTCGTTGCAGCTTTACGTGTTGAAATTTCGAATTTCTTTTGTTACTCGGGTTTTATTGGAACATCATAAAATAAAATAGGGAAGTAGGTAAAAGTAGTATATTATTGGGCATTCTGGACCACCATTCATTCGATCGGGCGAAAAATTTCGCCCTCACTCATTCGTGGTGATCCAGAAGCCCAATAATACAATGAATTGCACACAACCTACAATCAACCCAAACCCAACGGTAACCAACCTAACAGTAACCTATCAGCATTTGCGTTCAACATAACGCTCAACCTACACCTGAAATCGCATTGGACATTCTGTTTCACCTCGCGTTCAACGCAACAGCAACTCAAACCCAACGGAACCCAACCTAACAGTGACCTATCAGCATTTGCGTTCAACATAACGCTCAACCTACACCTGAAATCGCATTGGGCATTCTGTTTCACCTCTCGTTCAACGCAACGAATACATCAGCCCAACAGCAACTCAAACCTAACGGAACCCAACCTAACAGTAACCTATCAGAATTCACGTTCATCATAACGCTCAACCTACACCTGAAATCGCATTGGGCATCCACCTCTCGTTCGAATGAGCGAAGTTTTGACTCGAGGTTCAACGACAAGCCAACCCGACGGGAATTTATTCAATGTATTTAAATTTCAGTCCAACTCAAGTCTCAACTAATTGACAACCTAACATAGATATGTTTAATAATGTTTGAGCTTAGATAAAGTAAAAGCAAAAGTACACCATGCACACCGGGTTGATCAAGTCCGATATGCACGAGGCCGAAGCCACTGAGCGCTCCTCGGTCTCAAGCCGCAGCCTTTGACTCAGGTTAACTCAGGTGTTTGCACAACTTGTCTGCGAAGCTGATCAGACTCCACAGACAAGATCGGGTCACCCAGGACGCGTCTAGTTCCCGGCATCCACCTACGGATGTATCGCTATGACCGCTTTTTGTGTGCGTGGTGGTTTTGGATGCCTCCCACCGAGGCTTGTATACAACTCATCCGCAAAGCTGATCAGACTCCACAGACAAGGTCGGGTCACCCAGGACGCGTTAGTTCCCGGCATCCGTTTTCGGATGTATCGCTATGACCGCGTTTTATGTACACGGCAAATTGTATGTCGGATTTATTTATATCAACGAATCTCAAAACCATCGTTAGCGCGAGTTAGGTTTAAACTAATTTACGCTGGAATAAAGCACTAAGTAAACATTATTTAAATTACGAAAACATAAAAATGTGTAACTCACTACACTAGTGAAAACCGAAATATGATTTTAAATTGGTATCGCTAAAACTAAGTCAAATAGTGTGATTTAATTGATGTTAATGTAGAACAACTCCATCTGTGAGACCGCGATACTTTATCACACTTTCTAAATAACTTATATCACTTTATCATGTTGACGTAAAAATTGTCTTGCTGACTAGAATATAAAGTTTGATCAGAAACGAGTTGTAAAGTGATATACATGATTATGTACTTAAGTCATTTCAACTCGAAGACATTGTAGTGTAAGTTAGGTACTCGATCAAATTACGTAGCGAGCGCGCTCGCTAAGGTTTATTGTTCTTAACATGCAAATGGACATACGAGTAGGCGGTGATGACATCTATCGAAATTATTCGAAACCATTTGTATTCTATACGAAACCAGTACATCAAAGGTACTTACTTAAATCATTACTTACACCTACTTAGTTCAGTGCTTAACCCACAGACAGCGCTTATGTTAAACTTTGACATCGTGCGCTAGAATTTGTACCTAGATTTTTGTGTGTCTGTCTGTGGTACCATAGCTCCTAAATGAATGAGCCGATTTAAATGCGGTTTTTCATTTAACAGGTTTTCTAACAATGGTTCTTAGACTTGTTTTATCAAAATCGGTTCAACCGTTTCTAAGATATTGACCTTTGAAGCGAAAATGTCTATTGTTTTTCGACTTTTCTAAGTTGGTTAGGTTATCTTATCATAAATGTTAATAATATAGGAATTGTTTATTTTTGTGTTCAAATTGAAAAAGGTTTATACCTGTTTGTACCTGTAACAAGACAATGTTTGTTTTCGTATTAGGAAATAACAATTGTATGTGTATTTATAATTACGATGTAAAGTAGCAAACATTACAGTTAGAACACGTTTTTACCTAAGTTTAAATCTTCGTCTTAGTAGGTGAGGTAAGATGATATTTGGTTGTGTGAGCTAACCAATTACTAACCTTACCCATTAACTTAGTAATTAAGTCGGTTAATACTGAGGCTATTTGAACGATCTGAGGAGGTTTTTTTCCAGTTTCCGTTATAATTTTAACGTACAGAACTGAGCATGAAAATGTTACCAATTAGGTATTAGCCAATTTTATTGCGCAACGTTATCAAGTTGTAATGTGACACACAGTGCGATCGGCGTCTTTTTGCTGACATACAAATGCGGTGCATGTATGAAGCGTGGTTGCGAAATAATATTCATATTATAAAGGTGTAGGGTTGACAATGATCAATGGATAAATTTACAATTAATGGGTACCTCTATTAAATGCGAATATAAATGTTCTTAAAAGAAATAATGATTACTACAATTACTGAAATACTAATATTTAGGTAATTCCTTAATTTAGCTGGTGAGAAATAAATAAATAAAAAATAAATAAGTAAATTAAAAATTAAAAAAGTAAATTAAAAAAGCTTACAACTCACTCTCGATTAGTTTTTTGGTATCTTGAATACATGCATATGTGGAATACGAAGTAGGCAGATTTACCAACAGACAGATAGACAAATTCATAACGTTCCTCTTTCCATCGCGTCGAGAATTAAATAATGTAAAATAAAGAACTGTTATGTGCACATAAGCATAATACACAATTGTGATTTGGAATGCGACAGCCCTAGTTCATTTAGTAAAATCAGCAAATAATTTCGTTTAAAACTTTTGCGCGGGGCTAATTTGTTCCTTTCCAATTTCGAACGTGACGTGCACAGTGCATCAAGTCTTCTACATCTTCAGCTCAGAGGTTAAGCTGTGCAGAGTTTCTACGTTAGTAAAGTTTATTTGCTTTATACATCGATTAAAATGTAAGTATGTATTTCAACGTACCTAACGCTTTACTTTCCTAACGAAATTAAAACATTTGGTTCATATTGTTTGTAGGGTTCCAACAGGCATTAATATTTTTAATTTCCTTTCAGGTCTGATTCCGAGTTTGAACCCATCACTGTTGCAAACAGCGGAACCGTTCGGTCAAAAGTGGGAAGGTCGGCTGAAAAACGAAAAGCTTCAGCTCCAAACAGGTAGCCATTTTATATTTATTTTCATATTTCATGTTTTTTATTTTGTCAGCTGGGTACATATTTACTTAAATATTGTTTGTCTACTTTTTTCATTTAAAAAAGGTATTTTTTTTTCTTTTTTTATCGATGTATATGGTTATTTTAAATGTCGAGTAATAAAAACATATTTTTTATTTCAGATCTGATTCAGAGGAGAGCGTTGCCGCTGCAGATGTCAGTATCCCAAAAATAAAAAAACCTGCTCAAAAAAGAAAGCCGTCAACCCCAAGGTATTTTTCTTGTAATTTGTTTAATGAATTTCGACGAACTAAGTACAACTGTCTTATTCATTGTTTAATGTCTGTTATGTTTCAGATCTGCTGCACCCAAGAAAAAAGAAACTAAAAACCCGTTTGACGTGTTCGGAATATTTCCTGAAGACGTTGCTGTTAACCATAAGCCTGCTGAGACTGATCCGCTTGATTCATCCATTATAAGCCGGGTACCGAACGGGTCAACAAAACGAGCTTGCACCCTCAACGGAGACTTTTTCTTGGAGCTGCGGGTGTACAACACTGCTGATATTCGCGGTGAGTTACGTCAGGAGCGTTGGAAAAAGGCTCTCGTTACTCTAAAGGCGCAAATCGATGATGAAACTGTTGAATGGGAGGCATTGCAAAAATTTATTAAAAAGATAAATGTACTTTTCAAGGACGCTAACGTCAAATTTTATTCTAACGATACTAAGTACTAATTTAGTAGGTACTTTTTTGATTTTAACAGATACTGCAGGTTGTCTCTTTTTATTACTTATTTGAATAAAATTTAAACTGCATCAAATTGTGTATCAAGTAATTTTTAATAAATGTTTTTAATAAATGTTAACGATTTATTATGAAACCATAATTTAAACGCTTTTAACGATATTACTTTAAGGGCGCAAATCGATGATAAAACTGTTGAATGGAGGGCATAGCAAAAATTTGTTAAAAAGATAAATGTACTTTTCAAGGACGCTAACGTCAAATTTATTGTAACGATACTAAGTAAGTACTAATTTAGTACTTTTTATTTTTGCTTTTAACGGATACTGCAGGTTGTCTCTTTTTATTATTTGATTAAAATTGAAACTATCAAATTGTGTATTTAACATATAAAACCAGGATTACAGCTTAAGCAAAGTCGCTACATAAAACATGCCCTTTTGCACTCAGTGTTCAATTACAGTAGAAAGCAGGAAGTGGGTAGGGCACCTTAGAAGTAATAAGCATAGAAAAAATTCGGGTGTAAATTTAAACGATGAGGTTGTTGAAATTTCGTCTGCTTTTAAAGGTCGCATAGCATCTTATAGAATAATGGCAACTGATGAGCTGAAGTCTTGTTTACCTGAATCATTTTTGATTACAGTAAAACCTAAAATGCAAAAAATTTTGGAAAATTCGCTTAAAAAACATGTGTCCCTCAAAGTAAATTTCGAATATTTTGGCGATTTTCTTTTGTTTAAAGATGACAAGCAGGAAATGAAATCTTTTGCAACGAAAAATTTTCCTATACATCAAAATTATCAATTCGAAGAGCTTTTAAACACAATAATTATTAGTATACAGAAAAAAATCGAAGAATTTCAGGAGCGCGATTCTGGTTGGACTTTCTTATCTAATTTGTATTTAGAAGTTAACATAAATAAGTATGAACCATTGAAAGCGTCATCTTACATAGACTTACCTAAGATAATAAAAAATAAAAAAGCTTGCATTAATATTCAAAATCATGATAATTATTGTTTTCTCTGGTGTGTTGTTGCTGCTCTTTACCCATGTCAAAACCATCGCGAGCGTCTATCATCTTATCCTCATTTTAAAGACGTATTAAAACTTGATAATATGTGTTTCCCTGTCACTTTAGCCGATATCATTACGTTTGAGCATCACAATATTGATATCAGTATTAACGTATATTCTTTAAAAAACAACCGAACTCTTGTAGGACCTCTATACAGATCGCAATATAAAAGGAAACATCGAATCAATTTACTTTTAATCGAACGCGGTAATAAGTCGCATTATGTTTTGATTACTAATTTACCGCGTCTTGCTCGCGGTCAGATTACCAAACATCATGCTAAGCTTTATTTCTGCGAAGACTGTCTGATATTTTTTCAAACTGAACACGGTTTCAATAGTCACGTTTGTAGTGGGGTTGCTACGGTACTTCCGGAGAAAGGCACCTATCTCGAATTTAAGCATTTTGAACGAAAACAAGACGTTCCATTTGTCGTGTATGCTGACTTTGAGACAATCCTTAAACCCTATCAGAACTGTGAACCTAACACTGACAGTAGTTTTACTACAAATAAACAAATACATTTACCAGCCGCTTTCGCGTACCATATAATTTGCTCTTATGATGAGCAACTTAATCGTTTTGTTCAATACCGAGGGCCAGATTGTGCTCAGAAATTCGTAGATTATTTATATAGACATATTAAAGACATCCATAACGTTTTAGAAAAAGAAATTCCCATGATATTTACTGTAGAAGATTCTTTAGCTCATGAACGTGCCAAAAATTGTCATATGTGTAAAGGTTTATTGTTTGCAGACAAAGTAAGAGATCACTGTCATCTAACGGGCCGTTATCGCGGTGCCGCGCACCAGTACTGCAATCTGCGCTTTCGCGTTCCTAAATTGGTCCCTGTTTTCTTTCATAACTTAGCAGGTTACGATTGTCATTTGTTTATACAGGAACTTAGTAAATGTTCAGGGCCTGTGAAAGTAATCCCAAAAAATAAAGAAAATTATATTTCGTTCACTAAGTTTTTGTGGATTTCAGATCAAAAGTATGCACAAATTCGATTTGTAGACTCTTTTAAATTTTTAGGAACAAGCTTGGAAAAATTAGCGAATGGTTTACATAAAGATGATTTTATTCACTTGAACAAGTTTTATCCTGAAACTAAAAAAAATAAATTATTAACTCGCAAAGGTATTTATCCTTACGATTATATGTCGAGCTGGGATAAGTTTACAGAGACCGAGCTTCCATCACAGAACTTGTTTTTTAATTCTCTTTCCAACGAACAAATAAGCGATTCAGATTACGCACATGCGCAATCTGTATGGTCCGAATTTAAAATCAAAGATATGGGAGAATATACTGATCTTTACCTAAAAACTGATGTGTTGCTTTTATCAGATATTTTTGAGAACTTTCGGTTCATTTGCAAGTTAAATTATCATTTAGATCCGGCATTCTATTTAACTGCTCCAAGCTTATCGTTTGATGCTATGTTATTAAAAACCGGAGTTAAGCTTGAATTGATATCCGAATTAGAAATAATTCGACTCATACAAAAAGGAATAAGAGGTGGTATTTGCATGTGTTCGACCAGATATGCTCAGGCTAATAATAAGTACATGGAAACTTATGACATGAATAAACCAGACTCGTTTTTAGTATATATCGATTGCAATAACTTATATGGTTACAGTATGTGTCAATCGTTGCCCATGTCTAATTTTAGTTTTCTAGATCATCATGAAATTGCCCAACTAGATATTTTGTCTGTCGAAGATGATGCTCCATTTGGATTTATTCTGGAAGTTGACTTGCTATATCCGGAAAATTTACACCATAACCATAACGACTATCCATTTTGCGCACAAAAATTTATTCCTCCAGGAGGAAAAACGACCAAATTGATCCCAAATTTATATAACAAATACGAATACGTCATTCATTACGTCCATCTGAAAACATGTTTACGCAACGGCTTAACTCTTGATAAAATCCATCGCGTTATAAGGTTTCGTCAAAGTCCATTCTTAAAACAGTATATTCATTTAAATACAGAACTGAGAAAAAAAGCTACTACTCCTTTCCAACAAGACCTTTTTAAATTAATGAATAACTCAGTTTTTGGGAAAACTCTTGAAGACAGTGAGCGGCGAGTTGACGTCAAATTAGTAAATAAGTGGCACGACCGTCAAAACAAAACAAAAAAGTTTACTTGTGCTAACAAATTAATTGCCAAACCGAATTTCCATAGTGCAACAGTGTTGTCTGAAAATTTGGTTGTCGTACAAATGAAGCCTGAAAAAGTAATTTTAGATAAACCAATCTACGTAGGATTCTCTGTATTAGAACTTTCTAAAAGTCATATGTACCAATTTCACTACACGGTAATAAAAAAACACTACCAAGATCAAGTTACTCTGTGCTACACTGATACCGACAGTTTTATTTACAAAATCGAAACTGCAGACTTTTACAGCGATTTAAAAAATATTTTTTTAAACTTTTTTGACACAAGCAATTATAACCCTGTAAATGATTTGCAAATACCTTTACGTAACAAGAAGATTCCTGGGTTATTCAAAGATGAGTTAGGAGGAGAACTTATTACCGAGTTTATAGGGTTACGTTCTAAACTATACTGTATCAAAAGTGATAAATCTCTTATCAAAAAGGCTAAAGGAATAAAAAAACCAGCAGTTCAAGAGTTAACATTAAATGATTATCGGGATGTGTTATTCAATGATAAAATAGTTCGGAAAAAACACATATTATTTAAATCGATTAGGCACGAGATCTTCACTCAATCTGTCAATAAAGTTGCTTTATCTAACAAAGACGATAAACGACATATATTATCAGACAAAATTTCAACCAAATCTTGGGGACATGAGTCTATTTTCTAGTACAGTAGTTATCTAAGCGACCTTTCCTCGAGCTGTAATTTTATTTCGTAGGCACCCAATGGGTAATAAAAAATTAGAATGTGTTTAATAAAATAAAATACGTTGAGTACTTACGTTATTGTAAAATTATAATTATGTATGTTGTAGGGTCAGCGTCAAAAGCCGCTCATCACTTTTGTACCTTTTCGCTCTACGACCAGATGAGCGACTTTTGACGCTGACTATACCAAATAAGTAGATTATCATTAAGTACTTTATTTTTTATAATTACACATTGATTTGTAAATTGTATGGTTTGTTCTTTTTTTTTAATAAATAAATATGAAGTGTTATTAACATTTGTTTTCTTTTTTTCTTTCACCCACCTAAGTATATATAGACTGCGAGGATACCGACTGAAAACACATTTTACTTGAGTTGAAATTGAGTTTTCTCGCTTCGGAGGTTTCCTGACGATGTTTTCCGTCATCAAAAAGCTCAGGGCTCAGGCTTAATTTTAAATGTAATATTTTGATAATGGTAAGTAAAATCATGTTCTGTTGAACAGGCAAATAATACCTATCCTCGTTTATTGCATTGGGTATCAATTAAAACATGTCCTTACGTGTCTTAAGCAGCGCGGCGGCATGCAGCCCGTGCTAAGGTAATTTGCTGACACGTGAAATATACCTATTCACATTTATTGCATTTGGTACCAATTATAACAAGTCCTTACGTGTCGTTGTAATTTGATCGGCATTAAGCAGCGCGGCGGTATGCACCGCATGCTCCGAAGCGCGTGTTAATTTAATTTGCTGACGCATGAAATTACTGTAATTATAAATAGCGGCTGTTATAGTAAGTTATCATTCTGCACTCTACATTCATAACTGAGTAAAGTCGTTCCAAAGTTTTGAAAATTAAGACGAGCTGATCCATTCCCGATTCGGTAAGTAAAATTGGCATTATTTAATATTTATTCGTATTATTTTGTTGCTATTATTGTTTTGTAAGCGTATGAAAATGCTCATATGTGTTGCCAGATGCGTTTATTTATTTGATTTCTTTTGTTTCAGAATATGGGAGGAACGCAAGACACTCAAATCATGTTTTCGCAATATGCACAGGGTCCATTAGGATTCCGAGAAGATGAAGAAGAAGAAGAAGTCAGTGAATTTGTAAAAAAAATTGCAAGTGCCAAAACGAAAACCAAGTCTAGTAAACCAAAACTAAGGCTAAACAAAGTGGTAAAGAGAAGTGTACGAGGTCACCCGCCGTCGTTCGTTATAAACAATGAAGCAACTAAGGGGAACAGACTTGTCAAAATCCAAATAATTAACATAAGTGACTCCGCGCCGGATCAAAACGACGAAACCGGTGAAAACGTTATGCTCAGTGCGCAGTATGTGGAAAGTGACGGATACGATGAGATAATAGACAGTACAGAAAGTGTAATAAATAAGATATCCAAGAAGTTGTGCGGATATAGTGTTAGTTATTAATGTTTTTACTGTTTTTGTATATAATTTTGAAAATAAATATGGTCAACAATTTTCTTGTTTTATTCCTTTGATTAAGCGATACGTCAACAGGAAAGATTTTTTTTGTAAGTATGTCAATAAAGCAATAATTCAAACGAAAATAAAATTATCATGATTAAATGCACAAGAAAAATCTTTTCAGTAAATATCGCTTAAATAGATTAACACTATTATTAGCCACAGGTATGAATCGTTATCATTTATTTCATATTTTTAAACAAACAAATTCAATTATTTAAAAATGGGTTAATATAAAAAGTCTTCGTTCAAAATAAATGATAACTAATTTTGACTGGGTTAAAAAATAAAAAAATGATTAAACGTAAATATTTATTTTTGAAAATTAGGTATAATTTATTACAATGTTAAATATGCATAATATCGAAATAATATTTTTTAAGACATATAACGTTTTTTAAGGCACAAGCTTTTTTATGATGTAGACAATTATAAGAGCTGTTGTCGATACAATACTTTTTATACATTAATTGAAAATTAGAACAACCTTTCTCTCCCAAGTCTATTACAGTACAATCAGCACATAAATCATTAATCCACTTAATTTTTTCAAAACCTTTTACATATATTTTTTTGCCTTCCAAGAAATTATGAATCATTCTCTTAAATTCTCTGTGGTCGATATACCCCTCACGCCACATAATGCCAAGGTTTCTCTCTATCCATTTCACATGCCTTTTTTCGTTTTCTGATAACGTAGAAAATGAATATGGAGGTTTTATTAAATACGCCTGCGTGTGTTCATAGGTACTGTATGCAAATTCTTTAATAATAAATTCATTTTTAGATGATTTAAACCCCTGAACATCTACGAATAGATGGTCTAGTTTCATGATATCTTCTTTGTTATATTGGTCAACGGCTTATATTCTATAATACTATCATTCAAAATAAGACAATAAGCCGCGGTATTGTCAGGGATATCTGTGTCACACTCTAATTCAATCCGCACATCGACTGAACCCGTTTTTAAGGTTTCATTTTGACGAGAACAGTCGATAACAAACAGAGGTGCTTTATTTATAAAGTCTTGTGGATTCAACAACGGTGCTTGGCTGCGGTTATAATAAGACTGTTGGAATTTAGCGTACTGTTCATATAATATAGCAAATTTTTGAGCCGAGAAACTGACATTCAAGTTTTCATAAGGAAAATAATTTGAATTTAAAAAAACTTTAACGTCACGCAAATTACAATGATCAAAACGCGATATATCTTTATCAGCAACATTTTTCCTGTTTGTTTTTAATCCAATTATAACATATCGAGGTTTTTCAACTTGAGACGAAGTTTTGACGGCCCAAGAATGTTTTGATGTTTTAGGTAAAAGCGGGTATTCGTACAGATCCCAGTTCCTAAATGCTACCTGAATAGCTCGATCTCTTTCCAAATATTTAAGCAAACTTAATCTTTCACGATCAGAAACCTTAATGTGCGGCATGCGCCATACTATTTTAGATATAGTTATGTTACCTATATACTCATTTGTGTTCAGTTTTACGCTATTTAAATTAGTATTGGATCGTAAAAGAATAAGTTCATGCTTACAGTTAATAATAATTTTGTTATAATCCTCTGCGAAGCCAAGAATCTTATTTAAAGGAATTGACACAGAAAATGATCCATGCGTAATTTTTGTGCCATCAACATCCCAGCCCCATAACTTTGACATCGATGATTCAAGTTCATTCATCGACACAAGAGATTTTATTGTTGTTGTGACCCCAGCGTTTTTAATTTTATCTATTTCAATCCCATTCAGCTCATATCGAATATCTTGAAATAAATGAAGTATAGGGTTATTTGTAAAATGAACACTGGACACCTTCGCTTTTGTTTCTCTGTTGAATACTTCTATAGTACCCTCTATGTATAAAGTACTCGCTGATGGTAATACGTATAGATCTTGCTGGTTGATAGGTATACGGATTTCATCATTTAAATTGAAACTTGTTACGTACGGTTTATACGAATGATATTCGAAACTTTCAATCGTGCTATCAAAGCTAAAGGAGTCTGATAAGTTTAGTATACTCATTTTAATAATCCTATGTTTTTTAAAAACTGTTTGTTTTCCTTCGTTAGTTGTCCTTTAGGTCTTCTTTTCTTGATAGCACAATGAGCACTAACGGCTTTGCTGTTTGAGACCGTACATTTATTAAAGTCTATCATTTTTTTCTGAGATGTAAATATATCTGAATCTCTTCGCCACGTAAATTCACTAAATTATCGTTTATATCCAGTATTCTTATTATAAGAGCGTTTAAGCTGTTTTGAGTAACAGGAAAATATATAACATTTTTAGGTGTTTCTATAATCCGGTAACCAGGCGGTACATTTGGCACAAATTCATGAATTATATGACTAGGTTTTCCGTTTATAAATGACCCGCTCACGATGTCACATTCAACTCGTACTATAGTTGTAGACAGAATGGACACGGGAAAAGGGGACTCAGTTAATATATTCGCCTGAACTGTTTCTTCTCCAAAACCAAGTAACTTACCAATCGAATTTGGTTTTTTAAAATAGACGTTTTTGGAACACAATATAGATGTTTTTAGCGTATTATTATTGCATGTCAGTGTAAAGGTGCAACCTTGGAGATGTCTTTTAAGATAATCATCAAGATCTTGAAGTTCATATGACCCTTCAGGAATTTCTACTACTTCGTTATCACCATAATAAAACTTATTATTTCGGTTGTCAATATTAGGTATCGAGTTAAATGTCGACAAGTATAGCAACCCGCATTCATATTCACCATCTAGTTGAAGAGCTGGCGAGTGATTCGTAATCAGGGTAGAGGAGGATCCCGTTATGGACAAAGTGAAAGACATCGTGAGAATGAGAAGCTATTTATTGTTCAGAGATATTTAAACGGTTATTCCAATATTTTTTTAAATATTTTAAACATAAATGTCCGCAATTAACAGTATCGAATTTTTGATAAATATTATAATTGTATGAAATATTATAATTTTTCAAATATTTTATTAATTCTAGCGGCGGTTGAAGATCACCATAACTATTAAAATATTCACAATGATTATTATCTTTGACATAGGCTACCCAGTGAGTCCCTTGGTTTTTAGAACTATCTAAATTTACGATTGCACATTCTACTCTTTTTGGACGGTTTGGCAATTTGTCTCTCATGTAAACACCACGAAAATAAGGAATATCTGTTGAATGTTTTAAAATATCAACATTTGTAAGAGCACGTCTGGGTAGCCTTTTATTTAGTTTTTTAATCGTTTTAAACACAAACCCTTTCCATTTCTATACTGTTTAATGTACAACCCTTTACCTAATGCAATAGATTCCATCATTTTATTATGACGTTCTGATTCGGATAAGCTCTTTTTTGCAGCTTTGTAGTCACCAACAGCTTTAGCGATCCCAGCAGCTCCTCCTGCCAATGACCCTAACGCAGAAAGTCCCGCGAAAATAGGTATTAGTGGCAATATACCTCCAGTTTTAGGAATCGGTATTAATCGAGGAACTCTCATTTTACTCGTATTGTTATTAAGAAATACTTTACTCGCTGCAGCAAAAGCTCGACTGACTGCAGTGCCTTCTTTTTTAGATTTGTTTTTTTTCAATTCGGTACGTATCTTAGAAACAAAATGCTTAAATGATTTTATCCCTGCACCAGCTTTCATTTTAGATTTCATCACTTTGCTAACTATCCAAGACGCAAGTTTTTCTCCTTTTCCAACACCTTTTGACTTCAATCTTTGTTTAGCCATTTTATAGAGTTCAAAATCTGCACGATGTCGGTCTGTTAGGTCAGAATATTTATCGTATGCTATATCGTGTTGCATACACGCGTTGTCCAATTCATTAACTCCTTTATCACCTCTTTGCAATCGCTTATGCAATTTTGTGCCTGGTCCGCAATAATTGTAGCCAGGTAAGTGCAGTTCAAACGGTAAGTGATTAATAATACTGTTTAGAAGTCCTCTTCCTTTCATATCCCAAAAGTTAATGACTTAGCGCGAGAAAGTTTTTAAATATATTTATACAATGGCATTTCTGTCGATCCAGCTGTTTTCGCTATCGTTAAGTCCTAACCACTTAACATACAATTTTTTCCCTCTTTTTTTGATTACCTTTTCGATGAGGTAAACGTCTGGATACTTAGTTTTTTGCAGTTCTTGTTCATAAAATGTACCGAGTATTGAGTTTTTTCGTTGGTCTTCAATATGGTAAGTAACAGGACGAGTGTGATTCACCTTTTTAATAGTAAATAGCTCAGTTGACCAATTAGGCGTATAACCTTTATGAAAGACGCTTTTGTACTTGCTTATACGCACATGATCTCCTACATTAAAAATATTTAATTTAAAACGCCGATTGGATTGTGATTTATCTATGTTTTTCTTTACTTCGGCTTCATTATTAAAATTCACCTCATTTGGGCTAAATTTTGTTGTGCTATGCACAGTTTGATTATAAGATTGAACTATCTCATCGAAAGGTTTTCCAAGCCATTTGTAGTTCCCGATGAAACTGAAATATTTGTAAAGTTTGTTCTTGAGCGTTTTTATTACCCTTTCAACAATAGACGCCTTTTTAACTGAATACGTGGAATAATGATTTATTTTTAAGGATTTCACATAACAATCGAATTGATCATTGTAAAATTCTTTTCCAAAGTCTGTCTGTAAGTTTCTAGGTATTCGTTTGGTCGACTTGATAATTAGTTCAAATGCATTTTTTACTTCTGTTTTAGTTTTAGATTTCGTAGGAATACACCACGTGTACTTTGAAAATGTATCAATAACAACTAAAATGTATTTATATCCCTTATTTACAGTATGTAAATTCTGTAAGTCAATTAAATCTGCTTGCCACAAATCATCAATTCCTTTTAATATAACTGCGCGACGCTTGAAATTTTTTCGGGCCGATCTATGGATTTCATTCACGACTTGTTCTTTTGTCATCTTTGAAATTACTTAAAATATTGTCTATGTCCCTTTTTGTATAAAAGTTTATTTTCAACTGATTTGCAAGCTGATGAATTTGAGAATTTATAGTTTTAAATAAAGAATCTAGATGCTTCTTCTCGTAAGTGTCCTGGACGAGCTGATCGACATATTGCTTATTAGCTGCATCATTGGGTGTCAAAGGATCCGCTACCCCCTTTAATCGCGATGATTGTAGATCGAAATCGCCATCATCAGAACGCAGCAAAGTTTTATTGTTAAGTTCAAAAACTTCACATACACGCAAACGTTTATGAACATGATGACCGAATTTGTCTATGTTCATTTTCACTTCTTATTTTTATGCACTTATGTATCATCAAATTTCCGGCTTCGACTGATGGTAAAAGTAAAATACCAGTTTTATATATCATTGATTAACCAAGCCCGCTTCACGAAGTTCTTCTACAATTGATATTATTTCATTGTCTAATCCTGTGTTACCGGCATCACGGGAAGCAATGAGTAATTTCAATCTTTCAACTAATTCGTTTGGATTATCCCAATAGACATATGAAACATCTCTTTTAACTTTTTTCATTGTTGGTAGTCCTTTGCCGTAAGTACATAAATCTTCGCTTATTGAACGTTGTTTCGATAATTTGAAAAGCGGTTTTATAATGTATAAATATTTCTGACCTTTGTTACTTTTTATTGGTTTATTGGGATCAAAATCTCGTCTATGGACATTCGTTTCTAGTAGCAACATTTTATAATAACGTTTATCGTCTTCAGTTATGATACCTAAATCAGGCAACTTCTTAAATAACAAATCATATAAACCTGGTGTTAAATTGTAAGTACGTCCATTTACTTTGAGTTTTTCGCCACTAACGGAAACTAAACAAGATCCTAACATAAGCTTATCGCGTTCTGTTCGTATGCCAAAAGGAATGTCCAAGTCGGTGTTGTATTGTTTTTGCCATGCAGGGTCTTCGCGAGGAGATGCATATGAACCGGTAGTCTTAAATGAAGTATCATTTGTTGATTCCAAGACATCATTGTTGTCACTTTCACATAACATGTCATCATCACCATCTTGTCTGTTTTCGTCTCTATTTGATACCTCATCATCATTATTTGAAGTCGTTTCGGAAAAATTTCGTACGATTGTTTGATTATTAATACTACTTCTCTTCCCTTCATTAGGACTAAATTTTAATGTTTTTGGCGCCTTTTGCCACTTAAATATGTCTTCATCAAAATCGGTTTCATTAGTGTTATAGTATTTATTGTCGTTACTTTTAACCATTTCATTAAGCGGGTCTGTTATTGGTTTAAAGACTGATTCCAAAATCATATTGTTGTTATTTTTCATATCACGAAGTAGTTTAACCTTCTTTTTGACAGCATCGGCAGACTGAAGTACTTTTTCTTTTAAAGTTTTCTCGGTGTTTATTTTATGATTCATGTCTGATCTCGATGGATTCCCATGATGCAATAAAAGTTTCTTGAAAATGAAACTGGTTAAGTAACACGGTTAATCCAAAACGATAAATGTATCAAATCCCATTCTATAACATCCTGAATTTCTAGCACAGTCCTTGTTTACAACCAAGTAGCTAAAAGGTACGCTCCATATTTTTGCACACATTTCCCGAAACTGTGACCAAGACATATCAGTTCCAACGTGCTCGTCATAAACATGACGTAAATTAACTTCATCTTGTTTAAAAAGGATGATTAAGTTAGCATTGTCCCTTATTAATTGTTTAGGTATTTTACTGTAAGTTTGATTTAAGTAGAAGCTGTCAATATTTTTATGCCTTCCCATTGCAAAGTAATCCCTTATATTATTTTGATTTTCGCATGCAACATCATCAAATATGATAATTGAATTGTTCTC
>OY829515.1:3173865-3253933 GCA_963691665.1 Clepsis dumicolana
TAAAAGCGGGAGCGAGCAGCCCGAGCGCGCCGCGCTGCTCCCTCGACAAGCTACATCGTTACACGTTATTCATAAATAGATAACTTTATAATTTACCTAGAATGCGACGACAAATGCAACAGTGTAGATAATCATAGACAAGTGGAAATGCAAAGTGCGGTGCCAATCGTACAATAACAATTAAACTTTACTATTAACAATTTATAAAATCTGTTAAATTATTTCATTTTAAATTCGTACCTAGAGTAAGATTAAATAAATGGTTATCCAAATAAAACTTATTCATAAGTAAACACTATCTACTTATGCCTAGATACATATTCGTAGATCTTTAGTAGACAACATAAACTTTAAGTCGTTAGCTATCATTCGGAAGTTAGCTAGTTAAATATTACCTTGTATATTTAATGTCTTACGGATATGTATTAACTTTGTTGGTATTTACTTTACTTTACTTTCATGTTAAATTGTTTATTTAAGCATTTCTTATTTCAGAACGATGTAATGACGAAAGTCATATCTCAATTATGCATCAAGAAGAGTTAGTTATACCATCGCATAGTGTATAAATTTCACCAACTTTAGACAGTACTTAGACGTTTTGAGATATAAAATGACTTTTATGAAATATTTAATATTTGACATGATTGAAGCTTCATTCAGGCTTAGCCAAGCAGCGGGCGCGATAGGACATGCCTCTGGCATGGTCTGAAGCGAGCACTTTCATCATCTCAAGTTACATAAATTAAAACTCTCATCATGGCATTCCCATTAAAATAAACTATGCAAAGACACCGCATCCGCTGTTCGTCAAAGTCTCTTTAAACCTACCTATTACTCAGTTTCACTGGATCTACAAAAAGTTTAATTGATACTTTGGCACTAAACTCTCGTACGGTGCTGTGCCAGCGGGTTGCAGTCTGCTGTGCTGCACCACTGCGGTATAACTAGCTATGACTGTACAGAGGAAACCAAAGTCCTTTCTCTTCCTTTATTTTATTGAATGTACAAAGATTCACTTAGAAGGACTGTAGCTTCGTACGAGGTTGGACGCTTAGGGGCTCCAAATAAGACAGCTATAACTCACGTGAAACAAAAAAGTTCTCTTAATTTCCTGGAAAATTTACTGGGTCGGTGAGTGAAGCAGTTTGGTTTATAAATTCTCTTATTCTTAAAAGTAGCGCCAAACCTCGAGACTTGTAAACGACCCTCCACATCAGCTGTTCTTGCTCAGGCAAAAAGCGGCCTTGCCAAAACAACGTGAAGCTGACCTTCGTAGAGTCCAAAACTCAAATCATGGGTCATTATTTTGGCATCTTTTCAGCTAGACTTTACGAAGTACCTATGCAGTGTAGTCGCAAACAAGCCGTATAAAAAGACCCACAAGAGGCAAGAATGATCAAACATCTTGTAGACACGATCATTCTCGCTATCTCAATAGCAATAGTGTATTTAGAGCGGTGAACTAGAAGACGTTTCCTGTATTCAAAGCATGTTTTCTCTCACCTCCTTGAATTACCTATCCACACACCCAGTATGTAGTAAATTATCAATATTGGAAGGCATTAGTGCAGATAGATTGGCACTGGTCATGTAATTTTTATCCACGAAGATTTTCATGGAGCTACTTAGAAGAGGTTTCCATTAGCCTCTACATTTAGGTACGAATTTATGGTGGCATTAAGCGGCTTTGGCCACGGTATTGTTCTAATGGAGTACGTTTTCAATAGGCGTGTGGTTAGGTCGCTGTTTCACTTTTTCAACGCCCACTACGTACTTATATATTTAGAGCAAACAGTGCAATGGCAACTTATATTCAAAGGTCCTGGACAAGACGTACCTACGTGTAGAGGACAGTGTAGGAATTCTGACTACGGGCAGAGCTTCATCCAGCAAGGATGCGTTAGTAATATTTAAAGCAAGCAAGCGGATATGATGATATAAAAGTGGAACCTTTCGATTTTTTGTCACAAATAATGATCTCAAGTTGTTTATTCAAAGCATCGTCATCCGCTTACGTCTTCATTTGTTTTGGGGTGGCGTTGAAAAGGCGGCATTAGTGTGTGTGCAGTGTAGTGTAAGCGTGCTGATGTCGGCGTATACTAACAGTGGGCCGGGCGCGGCGAGTCGGGCGGCGCGGCGCAGTGCGGCAGCGCCGAGCAGGCGGCGGCGGGCGGCAGGCAGGCGCCGGCGCAGGCCGCGTCCCAGCCGCCGGCGCGCGGGCACGCGCCGCCCTCCGGCACCGTCACCTCCGTCCACACGGCGCGCCAGCCCGCCGCGCCTACTGATTTGTCCGCTATTATGAACCTGGAACGAGCGGTTACATCAATGTCTTCACAGATAGCCAGTGTCTCCTCCATCTCCTTAGCCGTAGTTCAAAGATTAGGTAGGTAGGTGTCCAAAGCTGTGAATAGTCAGCGCACCCTAATTTGTGGATAATACTTAATACTTAATGTTAATCTGCTCAGCATCTATACCGGTGAGATTAACATTTAGTATTGCTTGAACCATGGTTCAACATAACGGTTGGTTGGTTGTAACATAACGGTTTAAAACCGTCCATTGAATGCTGCATTCCATCAAGTTGGAGTAGTTAACTCTGGGGTTTTCATTCTCTATGAGCGATTGGCCGCGACTTCTCCATCTTCGCTATCTCACGGCACCTAACAACTAACATTTTAAAATGAAAATAATCGTTTTATTGATTATTTTTGTTTTTATTTTTATGAAACATTCATAGAATGAAATTCAATATACAATGACAATGCAAAGAAAAATCCGTTAAGCAGCTGGACTTGAACCAGCAACCTCGGTAATCCGTACCACGCTCCACCAATTAAGCTATACTTAACGTTGGTGTACCTAACGAATTTTTCAATGCCTTGTGTCATATTTTTATTTGGAAGATCTCTCCTCAGCGCTGCGCTATTAAGCTACTCATAGATGGCGCTGAGGAGAGATCTTCCAAATAAAAATATGACACAAGGCATTGAAAAATTCGTTAGGTACACCAACGTTAAGTATAGCTTAATTGGTGGAGCGTGGTACGGATTACCGAGGTTGCTGGTTCAAGTCCAGCTGCTTAACGGATTTTTCTTTGCATTGTCATTGTATATTGAATTTCATTCTATGAATGTTTCATAAAAATAAAAACAAAAATAATCAATAAAACGATTATTTTCATTGATTCAGAAAATAGTTCCATCTCTTGCCACTAATGCGTAACTGTAGAAGTTCCGTAGTGGGTGAGCCGCTTGATTAAGCTACTCATAGATGGCGCTGAGGAGAGATCTTCCAAATAAAAATATGACACAAGCCACTGAAAAATTCGTTAGGTACACCAACGTTAAGTATAGCTTAATTGGTGGAGCGTGGTACGGATTACCGAGGTTGCTGGTTCAAGTCCAGCTGCTTAACGGATTTTTCTTTGCATTGTCATTGTATATTGAACTAACATTTTCTCAGGACCAACAAGGATGTTTAACACCAACAAGTGCGGCACTCACGAGAGGCGGATGCTGTTGGAGGAGGAGAGGTACTGCCAGCGGTCGGCGGGCGCCTTCTCGCCGCACAGCTCCAGCGGCGGCCCCGGCGACTCGTACCACAGCCGCAGCACCGCCGCCGGGCAGCCGCGCTCTGACAACACGGTTGGTAACTCAACACCAATAAGATAGGCCACGCACCTGCTCAGCGCTGACAAAATGCGGCCCTCAACTCATTAGCTGTCTATAGACAGACACAATGTCAAACATCAAGGGATACTAAGTCACCGAATCACCTAATCACCTGTACTTAATTGCTTGTTCGCGCGCGGTGAAGCGGTGGCATATCGTAAAAGTATCGTAGGTTAAGGAAAGTTCAATATGATTGGCCAAAATCCGATGCCCGATTAGCAGTCTCAACAGTTTTCATGTAAACCCTGCTCTGTAGTAACCTAGTATCATAATTGGACTTGATCGTGCTGGTAGGTGTATGTTTTGTACAACATCATTGTGCGTACAACACATGAGCATACTCATCATCACCATCCTTCACTGCTACCTCCATCTTAGGTAAAAGCGATGGAATAGTGAGAAGGATCCCATCGACTCGAATTGTATGCGCAGAACCCCAGGCTTTCAAGATAAGATAAGATACGATACCTGTGAGGTGTCCCTCCACAGCGAAGTGTTCAAAGTTGAGCAATAGTCGTTTCCCGGGTCTTGCGGTCACGAACCAGTTGCAGACGCGCGAGGCCGCGCCGCGCGCCGGCGGCTCGTACGGCAGCGGGAAGCGCGGCGACGTGATCACGCCCCATTCCAGCCCCGACACGTTGCCGCCGCAGTCGCCGAATATCGACTTGGCTGGCTGAAAACGAAAGAGACTGACAGTTTATGTTCGCAACTGCAAGAGCGAGAGATATTTCTTCCAGTCGCCATCATCACCAGCCTCACTGTATGAGAGATGTGCTGGACACAGGCCTCTCAGTATGAGAGGGCTTGGGCTATAGTTCCCACGCGGGCCTTGTGCGGATTGGGAACTTCACACACAACATTGAATTGCATCGCCGGAGTGTGTAAGTTTCCTAGCGATGTTTTCCTTCACCGAAAAGCTCGTGATAAATTACAAATGTAAATCCGCACATAAATTCCGAAAAACTCAGAGGTGCGAGCTGGGGTTTGAACCTACGACCCTCTGCTTGATAGGCCATGGGTCAAACCACTATTGACAAATCCACAATGCTCTGCTAAGGGTTGGGTCAGGGTAAAGTCACGAAATCACAACATGCTTACACACGACGTGTTTATACATTTTCAGACAATTCGAAGTACTTACCTCACAGAACTTACAGAACTTGTTTGCATAGGTAAGTACCTATGCAAACAAGTTCTGTAAGACAGAACAGTACCCTAAGCACGACTTGTCGAATCCTGCGTTACGTTACGGTTATCGTATCAAGATCGAGAAATCTCATACTAAATTTTAGTTCCAAATACACTCGCGGGCGGGTTCCAAACGTCATACAAACTCGTTATAGTTTACTATTAGATTTTACGTGATGCGGGATTCGACAAGTCGTGCTTAGGGCACAGCTTTCAACTTCGTTATGGTATCTATAAGTATCATGACTTTATAAAGAGTAATGTTTTTTTTTCACCGCTGTGTGAACTCCTACCACCTGTCTCCAGGGGATCCGTGGAACCAGAGGCAAGCGTCTTGCGATCAGCATCTTCTCTATGGGTACCGGTGTAAACTGACCTCAAAGACGTAGCGAGCCTTGAACCCGGAGGCGACGTGGTCTGCGTCGGTGTGCAGCGCGATGCGCAGCCCGAGCGTGCCGCGCGGGGACTGCAGCGGGCCGGGCGTGGCCAGCCCGCACCAGCGGCCCAGCGGCACGCGGGAGCCCTCGCGCGTGTTCCACCACGCCTCCACCCAGTCCTCCATGCACGTCGCGCCGCTGCACGCAACCAGGGAACGTTCAGGGAAGGGCTCCAACAATATTCATGTGTCAGAATATGGTCGGAAACTTAAGATCTGGATATAGGTACCTACTCACCGTGTTTGTATTTGAAGTTGATGTGTAATAAATAAATGACACTCCCCTAACTGGTAGATTATTTTATTCTTCTAGAAATCATCGACATATATTTCTTTTTAGGGTTCCGTACCTCAAAAGGAAAAAACGGAACCCTTATAGGATCATTTGTTGTCTGTCTGTCTGTCTGTCTGTCTGTCTGTCTGTCAAGACCCTTTTTCTCTGGAACGCGTGGAGGTAGCATGCTGAAATTAATACCAAATACTCAAGCCTGCGGTCCCTTAAAGCCGTGAAAAAATCAACCGTCTAAGTCAACGCAATCAAAAGATACAGTCATTAAAATGCAAATGTCCATACAAAATGCCGATTTTAAAAAACCTAAAGGGTACTTCCAGATGTCCTAGAAACTTGAAATTTGGTATGAAGGTAGCTCTTATAGGACAACCATTCCGAAAAGTCTCAAAATCTAATTTTTTTATGTCTGTCCCTAGATTTCGAGGACCAATATAAGTTGACCCCACAATGCGTACATTTTGCTTAGGAGCAGGGCTCTGCTTACACTGGACTTCTTAAAACACTGGGGAAAAGCGTTAAAATCTTTCTACGGAACCCTCGTGCGCGAGTCAGACTTGCACTTGGGCGGTGTTTCTTTGTTAAATCGGTAGATTGGCTTAAAAACCTTCGCATCTTGAAATTATTTGTTCAGAGGTTACTGTACTTGAATTTAATTGTAAGAACACCATCTTGAACCAGAGCATCCACTTAGAATGGTTAGATACAATACAATACAAGAACTCTTTATCGGACACCACACAACAGGCAAAACGGAAAAAAGGCACAAAGAAAATGCAAGGTAGCAATGGGCGACCACATAGACACATAATTGCTATGGTCCGATTTGTACATTATCATGATACTCGGGACTTAATCGCGTAAAAACTCCCTTCGAGACCATGGACGCAACGTCGCGTCCGAAACGTCGAGGTATTTAAATTCAAATTTAAATATAAAAGTTTTTACGCGATTAAGTCCCGAGTATCATGATAATGTGTGAAAATCGCGAAAGTTTAAATCAATACGTCCGATTTGTAATTCTAGACTCACCCATAAAGTCCAGCAGTGGCGTTCCACGCGTCCGCACGCACTTTGAAGTGGTCGAACACGACGGTGACCTGCTCGTTGGGCGTGGCGTCCAGCGTGTACGTGCAGTTGGTGCGCGAGGGGTAGTTGGAGGGGTAGCGCGGGGAGTTGAACTCGCCGCGCTTGCGCGCCTCCGAGCGGTACGTGAAGGCGCACTCGCCGCCCGGCGCCGCCGTGCCCGGCACGCGGTACTCTGCGGGCAAGCGGCCGGTCAGCTCCGAATGGCTGGTCGGGACTGAATGGGTGACACATGGACTGCAAGGTGCTTTTAGTTGGTTAAGGTTGCCAAATACCGATGGATACGAGAAAGGATGCGACTGTAGAACACTGGAGGTGATTTAAGGAACTGGAAGTTTTGTAATGATAGGTCTAGAAATCGACATACTCCGCCAGGAGGTGGAAATTGTTCCGATAACTACGGAGTCCACAGATATTCATTAAAGTAAATTCTCACCTTGAAACTAAAACGGAACCATCGGGTGAACCGCCCTAAATCCTTGTGGTTATATGGGACTCTCTTTCCCAGCAATTTCCCGCCATAAAGGAGGTGAAGGGGAGTTAAGCCCACCAAAACCCACCGGTGTTGTCCTCCTGCTGGGTTGGTAAGCTCCCTGCAGCCGCCAAGGCCTAAACGCCAGAACTCCCGCCGATGGAGGGGAGGATCTTAACACTAATGTCTTGATCCCCCTTTTACACGGGTAAAGGTGTTGGCTATGGCGGACCTATACCAGTACCTCGGTAGTGACAACGGTCAAAGGTCAGTCAGTTCAATTGATCACAAATTTAGTTTCAGCAATCTTAAAATTTAAATCCATAATTTGCCCCAATGTGTCACCTCAATTAAGCTTATCACCTCCTTCACATTCAAGGTTCATGCTAGTCTCTAAACGTATTTATTTGACCTAGAACTCCCTCCGCAGTTTTCCGGAGCTATAAAAGCGCTGTAAATATAAGGTAGCGCAAAAGTTGTCACCCATTGACACTAGACGACAACTTTTACACCACCTTCTAGACGTGGTTGGAAACTGCTCAGAACCGGGAAAAATAGCATAAACTGAAGGAGGCATACACCTTGCAGGATGAGAATGGCTGAAGAAGAAGAGATAGAAGTTAACCATCTCTCTTCAAAGATCTTAAATAACGCCACGCACTCACCAGTCTCAAACGTGTATTTGGCCTTGAACCCCCTCCCCTGCAGCTCCCCGGAGCTGAAGACCATGACGAGCCGCGGCCCGTCGGACAGCAGCGGCGGCGGGAAGGCCGGCGCCGCGGCGCCCTCGCCGCACAGCTCGGCGTCGTGCTTGTCGTACGAGTCCGTCGCCTCCTGCCCGCGCAGGTACACCTTCAGGTACCCGTCGGAGCACGAGCTGCTGCGGGGCGGAACACCTGGGTCAGGCCTGGGACCTTTGATTGTGGCATTGTGTGTGTGCTGGGAAACTCTAGAGTACCACTTCGAAGGTGCGTATCACTCGAAGGAAGGCTGGATGGGTGTTATTTTATGAGTTAGGCAAGTCAGGGAAAAATCTGTTTTTAGACCGACTGAGACCGAGAGAATCAAAAATGAGACGGTCTTGGAAAGAGTTTTGGAGGGAAGAAACTATTCTGAATATGGTGAAGACTAGGAGAAGGAAAATGGTTTGATACGACACGACGATCTGATACTACAAATGATAGAAGGAAAGAGAGGAAGGGGAAGGCCGATGATGAAGTATTCAGATCAAATAAAAAAGAAGATAGACGATTGTGTCGTATCAGGAGGTGAAAGAACTCGCCGCATTGGTAAGAACGGACTGCAGACAACTGCATCGATAAGAGTGATACTAGATAATGATGGTGAACATGAAACTAGATAGATAGATTCAATCATAGGGAAATAAACGGATCACTCACGTATGTCAGTCAAATATTAGTCGAGTATTCTCAGAGGAAGGACTACGAATTAGTCCAAAACATGTCGAGCAATACTTACTCGACTGACATAAGTGAGTGATGCGTTTATTTCACTATAATTTTCTGTTTGTAAATTAATGTAAAAATAAATAAAAAAGTTAATTGTACTTACTCTGGTTTTGGCTTATCAGATTTCGGTATAGAAAAGTTTTGAAACTCTAGTCGCACCCTTTCCAAATTTTGTGAATCTTGCATACCGTATATAAAATATCTGCGGAAGAAACAAGTTTGCGTGAGTAAACCTGTAAGAAGCAGCCTCTAAAGTTTAAGCACTTGAGATGCAGTGACATACGTACCTACAAACAACTTTTTGTATATAGGGGAATGGATAATTTGGATGGTACACGAATCCGGAAGATTCCTTCTTGCTGAGGATCTTCTGGTCGCACTCGGAGCCCCTAATGTGCTCGGCGTCGTGTTTACTTATAAAATCTGGAAAAAATACATCCCAGATTATGTAAGTGCTTAGGATAGAGCAATTCGAAATTTTGGTCGGCAGACATTGGATATGAGGTGATGAATAAGTAAACATGACATCTTGTAGCGGGAGTTTTTTTTATAGAAATCCGAAAGGTACTCGTACAGTTAGCAGCAGAAGTAGCTAAGCAACCGACGCGTTCACAATGATCTAAGCACGGCTCTATTGTTATAGGCATATGAGCTTGTGCAGATCATTGTGACCGTTTCGGTTGTTTAGCCACTTCTGCTGCTGATTGTACTTAGGTAGAATAAATTCCCTTGTTCAGAGTTAACACTGAAGCGTTTGTTGCGTCGTCTGTTTAGACCAGTGACCAGTGCCCTAAGCACGACTTGTCGAATCCTGCGTTACGTTACGGTTATCGTATCGAGATCGAGAAATCTCATACTAAATTTTAGTTCCAAATACGCTCACGGGCGGGCGCTGTTCCAAACGTCATACAAACTCGTTATAGTTTACTATTCGATTTTACGTGACGCAGGATTCGACAAGTCGTGCTTAGGGCACAGTGTGAGTTTTCGAGTTCAGGGTTCAGAGCCCCGAGTGTAATCGACGGCCAAAAAATACGTCTTGAACGCATTCGCGTTTACGTCTGAATTACTATAGACACGTTAGCAGCGCCACACGCAAGTATCGACAACAAACAATTCTCACACTATTTCACACCTGTCACAAACGCGATCGAGACGTATTTTTGGCTGTTGATTAAATTAGACGCTCAGATTATCCTTTAACGAGACGTCAACTCACCTAACTTAACAAAACTTTCTGAGAACTCGAAGATACCCTTGAAGCCGCGGTTCTGCGTGTTGGCGGCGCGCGGCAGCGAGTAGAAGGTGACCAGCAGCCGCTCGTCGCTGGAGTACAGCACCAGGTTGCGCTGCTGGCCGCAGTACGTGCCGATCGTCGCCGACGTGTTATCGGGCCCGTCGTACACGCGCACCCAGTCGAACGGGCAGCTGCGGGGAAGGTTGGGGGGTAGGCAATATAAACATCAGGATATGCCCTTTGGAACATTTTGAAATAGGAACGGTGCCAAGCATGTTCTTGAGTATTTTCTCGATAAGTAAGTAAACTCTAGAAATGTGGTGATGTTGGATGAAACGTTAAGTTTATTAGGTCGATCTGACTGAATTTATACAAAGGTTCCGAATGGCTTCCGATTAAACTGGATGTAAGTAGATAATTTACTTAGGTACCGATGGCTCAAAAACAGCAGCTAGAGGTACTTAGTTAAATTGGAACTGATATAAGTAACACGATTCCATTATCATAATTGAAAGGCCATTTCGAAGAACCCAATAACGCATGGTTAATCTAATAACAGTTAAGGTTTTTCGATGAGCAATCCAACACACACATCACATTATGTACCTATACGTACGTACTCGCTCGAGTAGCTATTGATATTTTGAAACATTTTGCGTACTGACTTACTGAATGTAAGTATTAGGTAATCAGCCAGCCTTAGCGTATTGCGTAACGCACGAACGATCTCAATCAAGCGATTGATTGGTGAAAGCTCACCATTTCTTTCAAATTAAACTCTATTATCGTTAGTGTCTGTTACTGTTATTTATTTATCTATTTATTTATTATCAAAACAATTTTACAGCATTACAGCAAAGCCAATGCGCTATAAAATACTGTTGCTCTGTGGGAGTTACTAGCAGTGATAGTCTAGCGGTTTTACCATTTTCCTCTTAAACAGAGGGTAGTGGGTTCGAGCCCCGGCTCGCAGCTCATGATTTCTTCTGAATTTGGGTGCGAAATTACATTTGTAATTAATCATTAGCTTTTCGGCGACACAAAACTTCGTGAGGAAACCTACACACTCCTGCGAATCAATTGAATGGTGTGTGTGCAGTTCTCAATCCTCACAAGGCCTGCGTGGGAACTATAGACGAAGCACTCTAAAAGGCCACTAAAGGCTAGTGAAGATGATGACTCTGTTACTAAGTGAACTCACTGCGGCCCGCCGAAGAACAGGTCGAAGTCCCGGAACTCGAGCCGGATACGCTGCCCCGGCTGCCCCACGAACTGGTAGTTGCAGTTGAGCTCCTTGGGGTACACGCCGGGGTACGTTGGGGACAGCAGTAGGCCCGTCTTGCGCTTGCTCGCGTCGATCACGAACGAGCACATCGTGTTCGGAATCGGGGTGCCGATCTCGAACTCCGCTGGAATAGAGGTGGGACAATTAGGACCGATTATATAGGCACGTATACGGCACGTAGGCGTCCACGGACCGGGAGACGAGATGAGCTGTCGGTAGGCCTCCAACAAGATGGAGCGACGACCTGGTAAAGATCGCGGGACCGCGGTGGATGCAGAAAGCACAAGACCGGTCTGAGCGGAGAGCCTTGGGGGAGGCCTATGTCCAGCAGTGGACGTCTTTCGGCGAACATGATGATGTTGTACATCAACTCACAAGCATTGATGAACTGATAGGAGCCGGTGAACAGCGTGGGCGGCGTGTACGGCTTGTCGGTGAAGAAGGAGAGTGCGACGGCGCGGTGCAGCGACACGCGGCGCCGCGGCGGGATGGGCCCGCAGTACCGCCCGCCGAAGGCCGAGTTAACGAGTTCGCCCGCCTCCAGCGATGCCATCTCCGAGTAGATGTCCATGTACTCGTGCATGCATCTGGAATGTGGTATGAAGCCTTTTGGTTGGTGAAGAGCTTTACTTGGAGGAACCTGCGACACCCCTGTAAAGATTTTATTTGAAAAAAAAAAAAACTTTCTCCTGTAAATTCATAGCCTCTGCTGGTTGACAATAAATATGTACGGAAGAATTTTTTTAGAGCTACACAGGTATGCTCACTTAGACTTAATCAACCCCTGGCTGAATTCTTGATGGTTCAATAAAACGCATCTTGTAGATAAACTTTATCTTTCTATTTATTTTTCCTTTCGCTATCGAATATCCTTAAAAGCTAGCTCAAGGAAACTTAACAACTTCGCAACTCGCGAAGGCAACAGATCGTTTCTGCGTCAAGTAGATTAGTTGCACAACGGAAACAACCTGAGATTTGAAAAGTTACATAGAAAATTATAGAGACCGCTATGTAGATCAGAAGGGTTGAGTTCCAATTTACTTATTCACATTTATTGATCCTCTACACAGTGGAAAGATTCGCCGAGAGCTTTTGGGAACTCAGTGAACTGTCCACACTCACGGCGTGTTCTCACTTTGTTCTTTTCAGTCGCGAAATCCCTTTGAGACTGGCAAGAACCGGCACCAATCGAAGAATCTTCGAGGGCAAGAGTGTAAAGACAAGAAACTCGTCACGTCACATTCTCGCTTCTCGGGGGTTCTCGGGTCTTCTCGCCATGATTAGGGCTATCGCGTATTAAGCCACTAGTCAGGCCACTAAACGCGAGCACTAGTAGCGAGCGCGAGCGACTTCCGCAGCTTGTGGCTCGAACGCGGCCACTCGAACCACAGGAGTCGAACGCTCGGTTTGCACCGATGCTATACAAAATGTATAAAAAAACTCGTCCGCAGCAGCTCGTGCGGCAGACCTTAGGGATGAGATAGTTGTGAATAAACGACTGATCTCATGTCAGGGTCGCGGCTGTCTGACCCAGATCGCGGAGATGGCAAACATGTTTGCGACGTCTTTGTTTACGAGAGGCAGAGTGTTACCTATGGCGCATTAATAAGCCGAAAACCACATTTATTCATGTAAGTGAAAGGGAATTGATATAGGATTATTACTCATGCGCCCGATATTGCGAGTTTATTTTGGAGACGGTTTGGTTTTTAGTAAGTTTGTGTTTGGAAAATGCTTGATTGTATCACAGTGAAGTACTTAGAAAGTTGAAATTTGATGCTTGTTTTGGCAACTATTACTGACACAGACCCAAAAATAATGGATATTTATGGGTAGCCCTATAGTGTCAGCTTCTATTACACAGATCTTACAGACGAAAGACGTTATTCATCTTACTAAAACCATTGAAACTCTAAACGTACGCCTTATCCGTCGGACTCTCTTACAATGAATAATGGCATCTGTTCCTGACGAGGTCCTACCTACATCTAGCTAAAACTAATCTGACGTAAGTGTTAAAGAAAAGAGGTACTTACGCTGGCAGTTCCCCGACCGCGGCGCCACTGGAAAAACAACACGGCATTAGGAGACTATAAATCAGATTAACCCATACAGGATAAGAACGTTATAGGCTTCAGCTTATCACCCTATTGCCGAATCCCGGCTTCTTGTTAGCTGTGAATAGACGTTCGATTTCTATTTCGAATCTTTAAAGGTATTTGGGCATAAATTGACTTTGAACTGAAGTCATACAAAGATATCGTTACTTTGACATATTGTGTTGATTCGTGTGGTAGTGAAGGTGTTGCATGAAAATATACATTTATCGCATAAACTGAGCTGTAAATCAATTAGATGATTGTGACAAATTTCAATTGAATTATGTGATTTCTTGAAATGTCAACGTTTTATTAGTAAGTATAACGTGACGTCAAGGTTCTTAGTTATTGTGCCATGAAATACCTAGTTACACTAGCTTTGAAATCCTTGAAAACTTTGCTATGTACATATATTATTATCTTTTTACTTAAGTAGGTATATTAAAACGGCCATTCTCAGAGAAGGCGATTTTTGGACGTCCAAACAAATATCGTAGGTTTCCTTGGGTGTATGAGATATTGAATTATTTTTTATAGTTACTACTAGGTTTATTCTACCTCGCACAGTAGAATTTTGCACGATACGATGGTTGTAACTATTTAAAAAAAAAAAACAAAACCCATTATCCTAAGCTCCGTTTAGCGAGCGGACTCCAAAATTAAGAACAAAACCCGATGTACTTTTGTGAAAACTAGGGGTAGCGAACATTAAGTGTTTTATTATCCAAGGCAATTAGTTGGACTATACTTTTGCTATATTAATAATAGCGGTAAGGCATTACTAACATTAATATGATTTTTTTCCTGCGCGAACGAACTTGCATCTAAAATCCATCAACGGTTGTAAAATCACAAATCACATCACTATTTCTAAGCTTACGCGCAAACCTATTGCGATAAGCGTTCGCGTTCGGTCTTGTCGCGGCCGTCGTCTAGCTTGGATGCCTGCATGGTGTTGCTAGGCAAAGTTACGAACATAAGTCTCTAAACTCCATTTTGTATTTCCCTTCTGTCCTAAACTCCGTTTAGTTGATTTATTTTTTACTGGTGTGCTTGTGGGTCTTCTTGTTTTGCCATCGTACAGTTCATTATCCTATGTTTACAATATATTAGCTGCGATTCCCTGAGATGCGGGCATCACTAAATAAAAAATCGAAAATGGCTTTCTCCCTAAGCTCCGTCTACTAAACTCCATCGTATTTTCTGCTCAAAGCATAGAATATTAAACGAAAATGTCACTGTATTTATATAAGCATCGACTATTTTATGCTGATTGGTATTACATTACATTATATTTGAATATCCCGACTGTCCCAGTAGGACGGTTATGTTTTTTAAGTGGATGCATATTTATGTGTATATATTTACTTGGCACGCTAATTGTGCAACAGACAAAGGGCTTATTCATTTTTCAATCATTATTTGTTTTTGATTTGATAAAAAAAAATCAAGTTTTATATTTTTTCATATTAAAATATATGCGATAGCTCAACTCCGTCACGATATTTCTAAGCTCCGTCTTCATGAAATATCAGTGTTTTATAAAACATAAACTAATTGACTTATTTAAAGGACAAAAGCACAGAAATGCTTCTTGTACCATAGATTTTCACATTTTACCTCAATTATAGCTATAGATATAAAACCCAAAATCAAGACGGAGTTTAGGCTGAGAACACCGTTTCATGAGAATGACCGAAAAAAACATAAGGTCCAGAAATAATTCTAAAACTGGACATAAAAATAAAGCTAACAACTTTGAAAAGTAAACACATAGCCAGCCGCACGCTTGCTACTGCACTGGAATTTGAAGCAAGACTTCACAGGACATTATTGCAAAGTCGACCATTCGTGTCGCTAGAATGTCGTTATTTGGCTTTTGAACCTGGAATTTTTAAACGAAACAGGGCAGCTCATTGTTTTTAATACTTTATATATTTTACATTTTATTGTACTTTGATGATGTGAGCTTTGCGTTACAAGTCAGTGCTGCCCAGCTAAATCTGAAAGCAAGCTTGCGATGCAGTGTGGAGGTGTAAAGTTTACCAGGTTGGTAGATTACTTCTTAACCATGACACGAAGGAATTGATGCTTAGGAAGCTTTTCCTCGTTTCGAGAATAATTTACAATCCTCCAAGTACCTAAGCGGTTAAAAACTCTTTTAATTAATACATGCACTTTCTTTTCGTCTACCAGCGCTTTCGGAAAGACCATTTTTGCCACGTTAGAGATAAAAAGTATAAAAACCCTATGTGACGCTTACCTTAGGTGTTAGTACTTGTCTTGCAGTGGCAGTATAAAGCACTGGATGTTAACTAGATAAGGAGACTTTGGGGGTTTCCTGAGTAGTTTGGCGCCGCTAAGAAAATATACAGGCACTGGCGATTATGGTTGTTGGGGTTGATGAGCTAAGACTACTGTTGGGGCTCACTCTGGGGGCTTCCCGCGCAGGTCGAAGGTGCGGAACTCGATGAGCGCGCGCTGCCCCGGCGCCGCCAGGAAGGTGTACAGGCACTGGCGGCTGTGGTTGTTGGGGTTGATGAGCTCCGGCGCGTGGAAGGTGCCGTTGCTTGCGCCCCCGCGGCTCACGAACGTGCGATCGCACTCTGGAACGCACCAAACATACATTTTGAGTTAATGACCTGCACATGTAGCACGGCGCGCCATTTTGTCGCTTGTCGCGCAGTGCGTCCCTTTCATAGTGACGGAATCAGTGAAGGACGCACTGAGCGACAAGCGACAAAATGGCACGCGTGCTAGCCCCCCTGGCCTTCATTTTATGAAAGTGACTTAGCTGTTGTAATTTGGAGTCCGGTAAATAATATACTCTACAAGTCAGCCAAGTTGAGATGCTGGTGCCAGATTTCCGGTCGATAAGTAGTCTTAGAGATGTGTGAAAACGGGAAAATCGATTTAAATCTCCCTCTACTCTGGGTCTCGTTTTCACTCAAATATATTAAGTACTTTAATAAGTGTCCTTCTAAGAAGAAAACCTTAATAGCTAAAACTAATATAATTGCAAAAACAGGTCCCGTGAGAAAAGGCATTCGTACCTATATTGTATTGTATTGTCACACATATTTAGTAACACAACATTTATGACTGCAAAGTGTACGAATAGAGCGTTTTCTTGAATTTTCCGAATATGTTAGGTATGATGAGAAATAAACCAATCCAAGAAATTGCGAAAGTTACACTGCGTATAACATGTAAGTTTAAATTGAAGCAAAAACTAGAGCGGGAAAAACTTTGTAATTTTTTCTGGCTGGTTATTTATTATCTACCTACATGTATTCGAAAATTACATTAAGCATAAAAACATTGTCATTTACCTACTCATTATGTCGACTTTCTACATGATTATTAAGTCTCATCAATTAAATTAGGTACCCACTTCTTCAATAAATTAAAGCTTCTTATATCAGCAGTCAGCCAAGAAGCTGCAGAGGCACAACTTTAAAATTACCTTTACCTAATGACAATGACTAAAGAATATATAAAAAGTCTTCGGCAAAACCACACAGCATCAAAAGGGTACCGCATAACCAATAAGAACAGCCCATTTTGTGGGCAACCACGGTCAGTATTATCAATGAATCGTTTTCTCATTTTATTATTTATCCTATATCCTTCCTCTGAGGAAGGCCGTGCAACGTGTCACGAACAGAACGGAGCATTGTGCTAAGGGTACCTACCTATATCGTGTACAGAAATGCTATGATTAATCTCTTATGTTAACTTAAGCGGGCCATATATACGCACTAGGGTATGCCTGCGCAGTTTTGCCTGTACAGTTCAACTGCGCAGGTAAAGGTAAAAACATCTATTTCCATACTTGCACAGGTCACCTGTGCAGTCGTAAAATACTGCACAATCGAATGAGACATTCGCTCCTTATTAACCCCAAACGAAAAAGAGGGGTGCTATAAGTTTGACCTGTGTATCTGTCTGTGGCATCATAGCTCCCAAACGGATGGACCCATTTCGATGCGGTTTTTTAAATCCAAAGGTAGTTTAATCGAGGTGGCTAAGTTTCATTAAAATCGGTTCACCCGTTTGCGAAATATTGAAAAATTACAATGGTTAGGTTATTACATATGTGCAGTTGAACTAACTGTACAGGCAAAATTGCGCAGGCATACCCTTGTATCTATGACCCGGTTTATATGATTTAGGTTTAGGCCACGCGTATTTTAAAGTAGTAAGTAACACAAACTTTCACATAATGTATAACAAACAGTCGTTTATATTTTAACTATACCTAAGTACTTTTAAATGTTGACTCTATTATTCTATGTTTGGTTACTTTAAAGTGTTTTATGATGTACTATTATCTAGTGAAGCTAAAATAATAAGGCTTAACATGTTGGTGTTTTTAAAATTAGCAATTTTTTATTAACTTTAAGATTTGTAATCGCAAACGGCGGTTTAAACAACCTTCGTTCCTAACCTTTAAATAAAGCGTTAATTAACGTCGGGTAGGGGTGTAGGGGATCTCTAGAACCTTAGCCACTCGTGCCCCGGAGCCCATTAAAAGTTCCATTTAAACAACACTCCTTAATGAGGTTTTTAAACGCCTAACACGAGAAAAATGTGAAGGAAAAGTGGCGACGGAGTCTGAGACAAAGTTTGATGTGCCTTCATAATAGCCAAGGCTAACGCGGGATTAAAGAAAGAAAGGAAAATCGGAAGGAAACGAGACCAATAAATATGGTCTTAATCTTAAGAGGGAAGTGCATAGCGATAGTTAATTGTTCTTCATGTGGTAAATTTTCACCTTGGTAATATATGTTACGTACCGTACTTACTTAAGTAAATAATATATTTACAGTAAAGTTGTACCTAACTAATGTAAAATTTTGGGTTGAGATTAGATCTTAATCATAACCAATGTTGTATTCCATATTCTATGTATGGTCTTATGAATCATTTTGGAACCAAATAGAGCTAGTCATGAAATCATAATACTCGTAGTTTTATTGGCACACAGTTTACTGTTTTAGAAAAATATTGTTCTACATATCAAATTATGTAAGATTGAACAAGTGAATGAAGAAGAAATTTAAATGTAACGGTACTTATCTTACAGCGAACTGCCGAATTGTACTACCGTACACGGCAGGAAGCGAGTTGTACGACTTAATACCGGGCGACCTCTTTCGGAAACAAAACATTTCTTTCTCTGTAGTTGCATTTAGCACTAAATTGGAGGGAACCTGACACGACTTAAGTCTGCTAAAGATAAAGTGCGGGATCCAAAACGTTTCGAATTAAAAGAAAACCTTGGTTATGTCAATGAATTGTAAAATGTTTCGATATCTTTATCAATAATTTCTAATATTTATAATGCTGGTTGACTTCTAAGGTTTTCGCGACATCGACTGAAGTGTACCTACAGGTAAAAGAGACGAGAGGCTCTCAAACATAACAAAGAGTCTTGATAATTAATTCTTTGTGGCTAAGACAATAAAGCGTCCGCTAGCTTTGCAGCTCCGATTTACCGAAATTGTCGAAATTTTACTCGTGTTGATATCCTACAAAAAGTTACACTGATCAAGTAGGGTATGGGCACCGATGGCACAGGAGGATGGGGTCAAGTTGATATAACTGTGGGAACTGTGGAATGTATGAATTTAGGGTATGCTTACATTATTAACTGTTGCCACCCAATAAGATGTTTTCATACCGCATGAAGAAAACACCTCTTGAATGTAGCATTTATCCAACCGATCGATCTTAGGTCACGGAAATTAGGAAAAAGTATCTATTTCTAGACTTTGCTGCCCCACCTTACAATATTTGTACTGACGAATTTGCTTAATTTATAAAGCCATTAAGTGTAATTAATAAAAAATAAGGGTAATAATTTTCAAAATAGATATTGAAATTGGAAAACATGCCACGTCGATTCAAAGACCGTTCAACGAGCGAATGCAATTAGTAATCCCTCTATAGTTTGAGTTAGAACATACCTAGCAGGTCTTCCAGACTCCTAAAAGATTATGTGGCACACGGCTTACGCGGCTCAGCGTTAGTGGAGCCATTAAAACTTTTTCTTCGCCCACCAGACGACTCGATTTGCAACTTCAGTAGGTACGGGGATTTACGTTATGGGTGCGGTACAGACATTCACACTAACAGAGCTTCGGTTCAAACAGGAGCTATTTCACAAGCATTCTGAGGAGAGTTCGAAGCTTCTCGCCAATCATCAATTGCAATTTGCTTTGAATTTCAACGGCCGGCGCTCTCCAAATGCACTGCAGCGTCTGCAGCCCACTCTTTGGTCCACGCCTGCCGCATATTTCTGAGAGCGTATATTTATGTGAGAATGTTTTGGTGTTCTGTTCGTTATTCAATCCTTTATGATCAATTTAAAGTACTCAAAGATCTGCTCGCCTCTCATTCTATGCGGTCTGTTGGGAATTAAAAGTGGAGCATCGTTGGGTGTCATTCTATATATTACAATTACAAAGGGACATGAATTATATCAGAAAATATTAATTCATCTGAAAATACCTATGGAAAATACGCTTCACATGGTGATATATTTTTAGGTGTAACTTGCTGCACGGCGTATAAAATGAACAAAGTTAGCAAATCGCAAATGCAACACGCGTACAACGCCAACAAGACACATCGCTAATATATGCGAGACTCGTCCATTACTCCTGATGAACGCTTAACGGAACCAAGGTCGCGTCGTGCTTGATTGCGACTAACAAAATATTTGTAAAAGCTATCAAGCCTTATCAGGAAATGGTGAACAGGCTTAAATCTAAATAAAGCTATCATGCTGGGGCAGGACGCGGAACGTGGAAACAAAAGAACATCTAACACAATGGGGCTCGTTCTTGTTCAATTTGGAATACCATTCGTTTTTAAAGGACCATCAAAATACGAGGTGTAAAAGCGGCAACATTTATCGAAATGGAATGGTGTGATAGCTATCTACATCGGGAACCTACCTATTGGCAGGACGCCAAATATATGGTGTTATTTTCCATTTCCCTAACGTCCGCACTTCGCGAGCGCGATGCCAATATTCAATTTTGACATTTTTATTGTAAACGAGTACTTTGTTTTCTATGGCTATTGTGCCGAAGAGATATTTCGGGGACAATACAATACTTTCAACAAAGGAATTCTAATTAGTGCTTGTGCCACTAACATTAATATAATTCGTGCAGTGTACCGGGGTTGTGGAAGCATTCAATTTTACGCTATAATAAGATCTCTTACTAGGTTTTGGATTGCTATTTAGGGCGTCATTGAAATAGAAGATGCTTCAAAAATTTAGATTTGGCGCATGACTTTGGTTTCGCTGACAGTGAATCGTGCTTTTCGTGTCAAAGTGTCCACTTGCGAGATCTTATTTGAGCGTAAGATAAGTTAGTAGATTATAAAAGAGACGTACTTGGAAGTTTAGTAGGCGAGGGGTCAGCGAGCGCGGGCCGGCTCGAGAGCTCTGGAGTCTCGCCCGCGAGCACTGCACAGAAACAACACCACGTTAGCACTCAACCCAGAGGTTTACAGATACTTTAAAATAACGGGATTTTACTATTGTTTTTTAATTCTTCCCTCAGGCCACGGGACTTGGGCATTTAACTAGGTAAGCAGTGTAAGGTAAGTTATGTAAAAGGTAGCAAGGCATTGAAAGGTAGGTTAGGTATCTAATCTAGTTTTTTTTAAACGGTTCTGCAGCTGGATACGCAGAACGTAACGTTAGGTTACTACATTTTTACCTTTGTACCAATGTTGAAGGTTCAAGCAGTTAGACGTCATGTCACCATCCTATTGTACTAGCATCATATAGCTATCATAGACAGTTAAATAGCTATCATAACCTACCAGCGACTAGTAAAACTGTCCTTTAGAAGAACCGGCAGCTGTGATCGTATAATTGGTTGCGATCGCAAAGGGCTTGATTGATCAACACGTGACCCAGTTGCCATTCATTGGACACGGCGCGAATTTCGCTTCAGTTTCGATTAAATTGGCTTCACAGTGGACACATGAGTGACCGGGGGCTATAGAAGTAATTACTGAGAATAAAAAACCACTATAGGCACGTTATTTTGGTATACTTAGTCTAAATCACTTTATTCTCCTAATTTCAGTTGACCACTTGTAAAATAGAGAGATTCAGACAGATAATGAAAAGTTAGAAGATTAAAACAGAGAACCTACAAGCTATTTGTTAATAATATCTTCAGTGCCGTTAAAAGTCTTAAAAGTCAGCGCCACTAAAACTGCTCTATTAGTAGAGTCGACTTGTTTAAGCTAGACTAATTGATCAGCTCTACACTAATTTCCTTATGATAGTTCCTGATTATACTTTTACTTAATCCACCTCTTGTACACTTACCTATACATTATGTATAAGTACCAGATAAGTAATTATTATTATTATTATTTCACTTCGAGTATCAACGTACGGTACTTGCTCTAAATAGGTACAGGTGGATTTTTTTTCTATACTTTCTTTATTTAGGGCTCTCACACAAAACTTCAAATCGCACGGCATGGCAAAAATCTGCGAGAAAGTAGGACTCAACGAGCTTTGAGACTCTGCACGTAAACAAAGAACTAAGATGGGTTAAGTAAAAGTAGCTATACTCAGGAACTATCGTAAAGCAATTAGTGTAGAATAGAGCCAAGCAATTAGTCTAGCTTAACAGGGCAACTCTAGTAATAGAGCAGTGTGTATTAGTATATTCCTATTCCTTCTAGCACGTTTCGGCTACAGCGACTGCTAGCTAATTCTAAATACGGACTATTGATTAGTGGTGCTGATTCAAATGATCTAACGCGTTGTACCTACGACAATTACAGATTAATTGTTTAAAAGCTTCCCTTAGTTCATTTTGTCAACCTACTCCTTTTTTTTTTCGTGCATTGTCATTATGAAAACTGTTAGTAAACGAAAGAATCCATTACGACGGCGACGGCAAAGTTGCGCTCCGCTCTTAGAACTATTCATGCATGGAAAATATTTATAATTAATTTAGGACAGCCCCAACTTCGGGGAATAAATTCACATAGCTCGGGAAGTATCCAACAGAGTTTAAGCTGGCAACAATTTATAAATAACTGAGTGAACTTGGACGAGAGTTCCCGAGTTTGGGGGGATTATGCTGAAGTTGAGACAGGTGGTCGCTTTGTTAATGAGAATTAAATAAAGGGGATCACTCTTTTAAAAGTGGACTTGTTTTTATTGCACTTTATCTTTATGTAGGGTACGGTCTTTGTTTATCAATTTACCGACAATTCTACAATACAGGAAAGTGGGATTTCTCCCACACCTAAGCCATTGCATTCATGAATACAAGTAAGTTTTTGCACCCGAGTTATAGATGATACGAGTAGCTAAGTATTTGTATTTAAGTATGTGCTAATATAGAGGTCGTTGCACCCTGTGCTCCGACACACATGCTGAGTCGGACTCCTTTTTCTTCAGACAAACTATCAACGCTGTATCTATTTTTTTTTCTTTTTGTTTGTTTTGGATGTATTATAAGATACTATTACTTAGGTACAATGTTGTTCTTGTTGAAAAAAATAAATCATTCTTTCTTTCTTTCATACAAACATCTGCCCCGACCGGGGATTGAAACCGGGGCCTTAAGCTTCATAGTCAGGGCCTATAACCACTACTCTATCCCGTTGTTAATTCATTACCGCTTATGTCTTTATTGACCCATTTCTTTAGAAGCGTAGGTACTTTATACAGGTATTTTATCCGTAATTCCAGAGCTGTCCAACAATCTCTGCCGACCCAAACTGCCAACTAACTTAGCACGGTTTACTCTCGAACCTTAATAATTGACCGCCATTTAGCCGACCGTGTCTCTTGCAGAATAAAGTTCACATTTCCACCTCAACCGGGACGGCCTCAAAGAATCTCTAACTCATGATGAATTACCTTTTCTATTATTTAAGCGAAACGAAACTTATCCGAAAGGTTATCAATTATTGCCGAGTCGTTTGTGCCGGATTCTTTTGTTGGAAACAATGTGGAATTTAATTACAAATCCGGTGCAGAAGGTAATTCGCGAAGACGTTTTTCTACCTAGAACAAGGTGTTTCCAGTCCGCATCTTTATATACTTACGTTGAATTGAATTCTCCTCTCAGTATCACTCGTAATGTTCTTACTAGGTTTTCCCCTCCAAACGTAGTTTTATATCTACTCAATGTCACTCCTATGTAGTTACATAGACTGTTACCAGGCAAGTTATACAGCGTGTTGATGTGAATACGTAGGTACTTCCCGCATACAGGATGTGAACAAAGTTTCACGACCGAACGGATGCGCGCTGCGAAACTTTACCCTCGGAGTATGTTAAATTGACAAAGCTGACCGCTTTATTTTCGAAATGCAGTTTAAAAAAGGTTTTTTTAGCACTTTATTTAATATAGATAGGTAAAACATAATTAATAAAATGATTAATGAAAAATTACTATTATATACCACGGTTTAAAAGTAAATTAAGTAGTATTTTTAACCCCCGACGCAAAAAGACGGATGTCCTAAGTTTGACATGTGTATAGTGTATCTGTGTATGAGTCTGTGGCATCATAGCTCCCAAATGGATCGACGCGGACGCAGCTTTTTTTAATCGAAAGCTAGTTTAATCGAGATAGTTCTTAGCCAAGTTTCTGGACTGTATTCAATGCAATGGGTCTGTATTCAATAACATTATACACTTGTAACCTTGTCTTTGTATAACCGTTAGTTTAAAAAAAAAAAAAGTTTCATTTCGACTGATTCCTCAATATTGCTCTACAAAGATCTGAAACATTACTTCAAAACAGTGACCAAATAATATTTCCAAGACAACTCCAGTAGCCACAGTTACCGGTAATGTAATATCGAACATTGGGTCTGGGGGTCGAGCACGAGTTTTCGAATCCTGCGTAACGTTACGTTATCGTATCGAAATCGAGAAACCTCAAACTAAATTTTAGTTCCAAATACGCTCACGGGCGGGCGCTGTTACAAACGTCATACAAATTTCTCGATAATGTTACTACTCGATTACGTCACGCAGGATTCGAAAACTCGTGCTCGACCCTCAGGAGACACAGTTAGCAGTAATATAATATCGAACAGTAGATTTGGTCTGGACGTCGGGTAACTGTCGTCGGATATAGCCGGGCCGGGCTCGCCGTGCCGGACGGCGCAACTAACAACTAGGTTAGGGGCCCTTCTAACGTAGTTAGGAGCAATGAACCCTATACACATAAGCGATATTGTGCCATTTTACAAGCATTGATTTAGATGCACCTGTCGCTATGTCTGTCCGCCTTCAAAAAAAAAACCTTAGAAAAAAAACGTAAAATAATCCTCTAAAATAATGATAAATAAATAAAATAAAATAAAAATAAAATGCGTTTATTTTTTATTTATCATAACAAATAACGTGTTTTGATCAAGAATGGGACAGTCTAGAAATTTGTAGGAATCTTAATGTGTTTAGATAATCTCGTTTATGTAAGTTTTTTTCGTTGACTCTTTTTTTCATGTTACTATGAGGCGAGTCAAGTGACTCACCTCATAGTAACGTGAAAAACGAGCAAGTGCTCGTTTGCCGACCTTAATTTATTTATAAAAAGGTGTTTTTTAGGGTTCCGTACCTCAAAAGGAAAAAACGGAACCCTTATAGGTTCACTTTGTTGTCCGTCTGTCTGTCTGTCTGTCTGTCTGTCTGTCTGTCTGTCTGTCTGTCTGTCTGTCTGTCAAGACCCTTTTTCTCTGGAACGCGTGGAGGTAGCATGCTGAAATTAATACCAAATACTCAAGCCTGCGGTCCCTTAAAGCCGTGAAAAAATCAGCCTTCTAAGTCAACGCAATCAAAAGATACAGTCATTAAAATGCAAATGCCCATACAAATTGCCGATTTTAAAAAACCTAGAGTACTTCCAGATGTCCTAGAAACTTGAAATTTGGTATGAAGGTAGCTCTTATAGCACAACCACTCCGAAAAGTCTCAAAATCTTAAAATTTTACGTCTGTCTGTAGATTTCAGAGACCAATATAAGTTGACGCCACACTGCGTACATTTTGCTTAGGAGCAGGGCTCTGCTAACACTGGACTCCTTAAAACACTGGGGGAAAAGCGTTAAAATCTTTCTACGGAACCCTCGTGCGCGAGTCCGACTCGCACTTGGCCGGTTTTTAGATTTTAGAATGACTAAGTACTTAATTTTCGACATATTTCATACGCATATAACCATTGCATGAAAGATCAAATATTTTTGAAGCTATACGTTATGAAGTTCTGGTCTGGATAAGCCTGTCCTCAGTGCCAACCAACGTTCTCAAGACAGACTCATTTTGACACCACAGATGTCAAATATAGCGACAGTTCAGCGTCAAACTTCACTCCATAACTTCGAGATGGAGATAAGTCTGACGTTTAATAAATTACCTACACAAGTTCAGTAGTAATTGTCACTCACTTCCCTCCGGGCCCTCAGTCAGAAGTTCGACCATATTTAACAGTCTCTGGTTTAAGTAGAGCTGTAATCATTTCACCACATAAACTGTTAAGTTTAGTTAGATACCATAATTACACAAGATTCATAATTATACTTAGAAACTTTTAACATGAAACTACCGCGAGACTCAATCATAGTGAAATAAAAACGGGTCGGGCTAAACTCGACTTACATACGTGAGTGATCCGTTTTTATTTCACTACACTTAGAAACGTTTAAAAAACCCCAACATCGTCCGTCCGGTTGGGAGCTAAGCTGCCACAGATAAACACAGAACGCAGATTACACAGGATTCGAATATTCGTACTCGGGCCTCAGCCATTCCCAATATTCAACCTATCCCTTGTTTTGATCTAGGTACTTACTATCGGTAGGCAAGCCAATATCTGCTTGCTATCTATCGATAGCAAATTGTTCGCCAAAGGGGCCGAGCTGAAAACCAGCGCTGGGACCCAAAACCAGCATATTTGTATATATTAATGTTTTTAACCCCCGACGAAAAAGAGGGGTGTCTGTGTATCGGTGTGTCTGTGTATCTGTGTATCTGTCTGTGGCATCATAGGTCCCAAATGGATGGACCGATTTAGATGCGGTTTTTTAATCGAAAACTAGTGTAATCGAGATGGTTCTCAGCCAAGTTTCATTAAAATCGGTTCACCCGTTTTTGAAATACTGAACTTTGCAATGACAATGTCAGGGGTTTTTCAACTTTTCCAAGTTGATTAGGTTATAGGTATATAGGTACTATGGCAATGAAGCGTTTTTGAATTTGAATTTGGATTCAGTAAAAAAGTCTTCAGTAAAGTACCTAGATAAAAATAAGAGTTAGATTGAATTCAGGAACGGCAATTATACTATTAAGTCTATTATTCTTATCACGCTAGCGATACGCGAGCGAGCGCTTCATACTATCGCTCGCGGCGAACACGTTGCGTGATCGTCTCAATACAAAACTCGCTAGCAAAGCGGCAGTGTGATAAGACTGTTACTGTACCCTCATCCGACGCGCGATACCGGAAAGCTAACAGCGACGTCTATCGTTAAAACAGGCGAAACTTGACACTAATGATGCTGGAGGAAACTACGAGCATCGGTGCTTAGCGTTGGGTTACGGTAACAAGAACGGAACAAAACGGGTTACCAGGGCGAAGGCTCTCCAATCATCTCCGCTACGCTTCACATCGTTGAGATTGCATTTTCTTTACACGTTTGTATAACAACGTGTCGCTCGCCAAAAAATCTCACCATAGCGACGAGGAAAAGCTACCAACAACATCTAACGCCCTCTGAAAACACAGAAGCAAGAAACCAAGAGGCATCGTCGTCCGTTGGGTTATGAAAAATCGAATATCGAGACGGAGCTCTCAGCGATACAAGGAAATACCGAACGGATTACAAACATTATGACGGGTTTTAGCTACGGGGAAAACATTATAGCTTATCCAACGTGGTAATGCTGCCAGCTTTCTAGGCACGCTACCACAGGCAGCGATTTGGGGCAATTTGTTTATCCATACTTATGTATAGTTGTTTTTAGGTCAGTTTTTCGTTTTTAATCTGTATATGAATTTGTAAATATTAATTTATTTATTATAGCTTACCTCCTTTGTATCTTGTTGTTTTAGTGTAGGTAACTTTTAAATGTAATCTGAAGAGTACTCAGTAAAGATTTAGGAAATATTTTTAAAATATGATAAAATCTACTATGAATATTATATTAATATTCTAAGAAAAAAAATGATCAAAATTACAGGTGACCAAAGGGCTGGCGCGTTCTTCGGCCAACGCATAGGCATTGCTATACAAAGAGGCAACGCCGCTAGCCTTTTGGGCACCTTGCCCCGAGGTAGCGGCTTCGGGGACGTTTTCCATTCTTAACCGACTTCAAAAAAGGAGGAGGTTCTACGTTCCACTGTATGTTTTTTTTTATGTATGTTCATCGATTACTCCGTCAATTGTAGACCGATTTTCAAAAAAAAAAATTTATTTGAAAGGGGTGGTCCTGAGGTGGTCCCATTGTCACCAAGTCATGATCTGATGATGGGATCCCAGGGAAATCGAGGGCAACCCTCAAATTTTACAGGCACGTACTATGTGTTTCATATATTTTCTAAGGTTATTCAAGTATTTGCGTCAGGTAGTCATCAGCTCATCATCATGGAAGGTACAACTCCTTAGCGGTTAGGAGTTGGAGGATAATTCTGAAAATGTTAAATCTTAAATCATTATTCGAAAGGGTATACTCCTGAGGTGGTCCCACTGTCACCAAGTCATGATTTGATGATGGGATCTCAGGGAAATTGAGGGCAACCCTCAAATTTTATAGGTAAATATCATGTGTTTCATATATTTTCTAAGGCTATTCAAGTATTTGCGTCCGGTAGTCATCATCTTATGTTGATGAGCTGATGATGGAAGGTACAACTCCTTAACGGTTAGGAGTTGGAGGATAATTCTGAAAATGTTAAATCAACGTAAAAATGTGAAATAAAAATGTTTTAACAAAAAAGTAAAACCGCCTTAAAAAAAACCTTAGAAAAAAAACGTAAAATAATCTTCTAAACTAAATAAATTAAATAAAACAAAAATGCGTTTCTTTCGGACAACAGAAACGAAAGCCTAAAGTTTTATGGCCTAGCACTAAGCAGCAGAATTATGAAGTCGGTGCGGTGCGAGCGGAATATTCTTTGAATGAAGCACCGACTTCATATATCTGCTGCTTAGTGCTAGGCCATAAAACTTTAGGCTTTCGTTTCTGTTGTCCGAAATAAACGCAATTTATTTTATTTATTTATCATTATTTTAGAGGATTATTTAACGTTTTTTTTCTAAGGTTTTTTTATGTTCTTGATTTAAATATTATTATTATTCATTTTGTTTTCGTTTTTTTATTGTTGTAATAAATATACATCACTCACTATGAATGGCATAGGCAAATAATGTAGAGAACTAAATGTTACTGGGAGGGATCGACAAAACGTTAGCAATACGCGTCAATCTTGTTTCACGTTCAGTGCTGCGGGTCAAACCTCATGTCTAATGATTAAGTGTTGCCACAAAATGGCAACACGACGCCGGAAGCCGCGCCATCTTGATTGTGCCGGATATTGAAGTGGCACCCGGGTTGTAATTGCCGAGATGTTGCCTCCAATACACGACTCGATATATATTGCGATCCATTTTGGTATCGATTTATCGTCAAGACTCCCAAGGCATTGGGAATCCCGATGTTAGATTAAAATTTAAAGACCACTTCACATATTTAAAGTAACGAATTATTCACCGAACGTAGATGTTTTTAGGTAACTATAAATATAGGTAATTTAGTGACTCTAGTGACTAGTATGTATGTCTAATTCTTTGGCACGCGCTTCAGCCTAAACCGTTTGACAGATTTCAACTTATGAGGTGTCATTGGATTCGTCTCAATTGTGTGGTTACATAGGTTTCCCAGAATTGCAGTGCAGTTTAGTTTTTAATTTTAAGTTGGTTAGGTTATTAAGAATACAAAAAAAACACCGTGTGATGACCGCGTCCAGTTACGGTCAAACCGTCAATTCAGTATCAAACAGTGGCCAAGAGTTAGACACATTAGGTACTCTTAATCACTTTCATGAAATGATAATTTTTCGCGCAAAAATATTAGTGTAACTATAGCATGTTTTTCGTGTCCTAAGCAAGGCGTAACATGGATACGACGCTAACATCAGGAATTAAATCAGAAATTGAATAAGATTATCCGGTAAGGCGAGAGTCGCCGCGTCGCGTTAGTGCCTCGCCTGTGCGCGAGCAAATTATAATCATATCTAACTGGTTTGCCGGTAAAAGATTCTATGCATATTTAGCGTGCACCGAATAATTGGGAAACAGAAAAGTAAATTATAGTGGAACGCTTTTTACCCGACTGCCGAAGGAGGGTTGTGTTTTTCGAGCATAGGGGTGTATGTATGTTTAATTCTTTGGCACGCTCTACAGCCTAAACCGTACGACGGATTTCAACGTATGAGGTGTCATTAGATTCGTCTCAGTTGTGGGAGTGACAGGGTATAATTGTTTCCCGGAATTGCAGTCGGGTTTTCTGTCTTTAATTTGGTTAGGTTATTTTCCTAGGAAGTCATCAATATCAACATTATTTGGGGGTTATACTTATACGTAGTGTTCTAGGTGTTTCTGGCTGAGAACATCTTAAAGGTGTATGTAGTGTACGTCTTGCAAGAACGGCACGCTCGTCTAGAATTGTATTAAAAGAAACTACCAGAATTACCTTAGGTATAAGTGTAAACATTTATGTTAAAGTTATTTTATAGGGAAAAACCCAGGCAAAAGCTAGTCAAAAATAAAAGCAATCAAATCCCCGACCCACTGTAATTCATTCCCCCGGCAAAATTATATCAATTTCAATGAATCCGCCCCAAGAATTTAATTTTTGAATCGCTAGCGAAATTCAAAAGGCAAACGTTAGAATTCGATGAAAGGTCGGTCCCCTAATGGTTTAATCTTTATCTGGACCCATTCAACCGGGATAATTTTGGGAACCGAAAGACTACCATTATCCCTCTTGATTTTCCCCGCAAAAGGGATAGCTGAAAGTATTTTAAGATTGCTAACAAGGTATTAAGTTAGTAATGGTGCTTTGCGCGTACGTCGATGGCACAGCTTTGCTTTGTGCCGGCACGCGGGGCGAGGAATTACCTGTCGAAGTAATAGGAAGCTCGAAGCGGGAGCATGGCGAGCTTGCAATAACAGCTCACTGTCGTGATTTAGAAAATATGATTCAAAATTGACGTACATAAATTCCATCAAAATATAATAAAACTATGTATCTGATAGTTTTCTGTTGACTTCTTAGTTCGCACATCCACTTCAGTAATACTTAATTAGGTAAGTAGTAAATTTTTAGTTGAAATAATATCTCGAAATTGGTTCAGTTAAATTTGTGGGAAAAGAAAACCAGATCAATGGATAAAACAATCAATTAAGTTTTCAACTCGTACGAAAGATGACCAATAATTATAATATGTACTTAGTTGTTGGCAGATAGCTAAGCTCCTTGCGAAGCCATCGTCAAGTTTATTGAGTCCAGCACCTGCTCATTCTAATGTGTCGTACATAATGCTCATTAAGGATTTATTAAACTATGGTATAAAATAATCATGAATATTTAATAACTCTTAGTTACGAGTGGTTTGAGGTTACATAAGGCAATGAGACTTATTACAGGTCAATAAGTACAGTTAAAAACTTTTCATGAAAAGATTTCTTTTGCTTAATAAATATTAAAAGCTCTATTATCACTTAATTGCTATGTTCCGAGGCAAAAATAACGGAAAATCAACCGCTCGAGATTAAACTATAAGATAAGATCAAAGATAATTAAGACTTTCGTTGGCTTTTCTTCGAACCGTTTTAGAAATCTGGCTTAATGAAAAATTAAGGAATCGTAGCTTGTTATTTAAAATTAGACTTGTGCTCTACTTTTGCGGGTGTGAGCTTACTTAGTATTGGAAAAATAGCTAAAATGTGAAAGAGATTGCATGTCAATTTGAAATTTTGATATATGAAAACCGAAAACAAACACAACAATGTAAAGCCACGGGCTAAAGTTAGGACGAGAGGTAAATTAAGCCAAAGGAAGTAAAAAAACCTCATGGTTTGACTAGTAATTTAAACTAAAAGAAAGAACACCGCAACCTAATAGTAACCGTAAGGAGTATTTAAAACATTTAAGTGAAATCCAAGAGACTTTCCTCCGTCTTATTTAAGATCTGTAATCAAACCTTAATCGCTCCCATTTAATTCTGGAGTGGAATTATCGGCTCGCCAATATCTATGACATCAATTCCGACTGTCAGTTCATCCGTCGAACCAAAATATAGGTCACCTAAATACAATTAATTGACATTGAATATTCATAATATTATGTTGCGGCTCGAATGCATAAAGGTCCGCCATTTTGACGAAGCGTAAATTAAGATGGCGGCGAGAAATTCATTAGTGGCGACGTAACACTAATTGCGGATGCTCGAGAACACTGGCCGTGTTTTTTATACAGCTTGGGTTTTGTTCGGTTTAAACTGAATATGTTACGGTTGGAAACATTTTGAAACGACGTTTGGTAAGATCGTGGGTTCCTCATACCTTCTTACACTTTACAGCTAGGTAGGGTCCTTTAGTGCTTGATTTCTTACCTGAAAATAAAGAAAAAACATAATTAAGTAACAAGTTTTAATTAATTTTGGGAGGCCTGTAACATATTTCATACAAAACCCTCCGACATTCAAGCCTTTAGAGAGTTTAGAGAGTACTAAAGGTTGACAATTAAACCCGGCATAACGGACTCTCAAAACAATTTATTGTTACCCTTTTGTAAACAGATGGCAGTAGAGAGGCAATATTTTATGCAAAACAAGCAGATGGCTGGCCTGATCGCTGTTCGACTCTGAAACGTGATTGTCTTCGGTATAATGCCCTGGCATGTGTCAAACAGGACCGGAACCAATTATGGATTCAATCCTGGCAACACTGATAATTTAACAATCGGGGCTTTCTGAACACGTGTCAAATGTAGCGTGCTAGCTTGTCACTTTTTATGTCCCACATACAAAGCGTCATAATGTTCATCAGTGACAATAGTAGATTGTACAACTAGTGCATGAAATGGGTTTAGTAACGAGTCATTAATTATGGACTCAGCTTTTCACATTGACTGACAGGAAATTAAGCTATGGCCAAAAAAGCCGCGATAGCCTAGTGGTTTGACCTGTGGCCTCTCAAGCAGAGTGTCGTGGGTTCAAACCCCGGCTTGCACCTCTGAGTTTTTCGGAATTTATGTGCGGAATTACATTTGTAATTTATCATGAGCTTTTCGGTGAAGGAAAACATCGTGAGGACACTTGCACACACCTGTGAAGCAATTCAATGATGTGTGTGAAGTTCACAATCCACACTGGGCCCGCGTGGGAACTATAGCCCAAGCCCTCTCACTCTGAGAGGAGGCCTGTGCCCAGCAGTGGGACGTAAAATAGGCTGGTGATGATGAATCGAAGTGAAAAGCAGAGTGTTCACATAAAATATTTTACTCTCGACTTATAACTATCCACACTCGCCTTCTGCGTCTCGTCTATAGTGGCACGTTTTACGCACTAGTTGCACATTTTACTATTCGCGACAAGGCACAAAACTGACAAGCTACTTCATCGACTGTACAAATAGGCTAAATAGCCCTGTATCAGTAATACCTACGTTATAAAAGCTACTGGCAACTCTGGCCAAGTATACACGTATCTTGAAGCTCTCGTAAATTTTATCTACATAAATCCGGAAACCTAGTAATAACCTAATTCTAGTGCACCAAAACGTGAAACATCAAACCTGTGTTAGCTTATCTACTGAAAAATACAACAGCTGTAAGCGAAATCAACGATTGAGCGTACCGGTAAGATTCATATTTCACCCGTTAACACAACACTTGATTTGAAACCACGTAATAAACGGAAAGAAATTATTACTTGGGCAAAACATGACGGTGTCCATTAACAGCTGATTGGCTGCCCGTGAATCTACATCTACCGACAGTAACAACTGCCAAAAGTGTTGCAAGCACAAAAAATTCGAATACAAATCTAATAATCGATTCAATGTGAATAATCGATTCAGCGGAAATAGTCGATTGGAATTATTAAGTATAACATTTTTGCAACATTAGCCAACGAGGGCGTTACTTACAACTACAACGAAATAAAATAATTCAATAAGTTGATGTAGTGTCTGTATCTATTTAATAGATATAATACACTGTCTCATGCACACAAGTGGTAGGGTAGTTGTCTATCTGTCAGTCGTATGAGCGAGCTGGACAAGGTAAGACGTGTCCCGTGTTGTAGACCGACTTGGTGTGACAGTGAGCCAGTGTACTAAATAGTGGATCGAGGTGATCAGGGACGAGGTCTACAGTTGGAAAATAGATTTAATAAATTGGAAAACAGATTTAAAAAAATGGAAAATACGTTCTTCGTTTAGACTAAGTTAGAAATGGCACCGAGGAAAGTAAAACTGACCTGCTTTGTTTGCAAAAACGAAATTAAAAATAAATCATTTCTTAAATGTTCAAAATGTGGTAAGCATTATGAAGCGTCGTGTATGAAAATGACCCTGAAAAAATTTGGGTCCATGACAACAATCCAGAAAACCGCATAGAAGTGTCATTTGTGTACATCAACAATTGACTCTCGCAATCAAAATAAATCCACATCATCAACCAGTATAGAAAGTATCAGCTGTAACAGAATGAAGAAGATTGATAATATAACACTAGAGAAACCAACGACAAGTCAAGATAACTCTTTTATACCATCAGACTCTGACTCTGAGAGCGAATCAGAAAGAACACTGCTCGACGAAACATCGAGGAGTTTGCCAAATTTATCGGATACGGAACACACTCAAGTGATCGACTTAAAAAGTGAAATAAACTCACTAACGACACAACTAGCCTCGGCCCACGGAGAGGTCGATCGGCTTAATTCCGAAGTAATAGAATTGAAAAAGAAGCTAGACGAGAAACAGAAAAAAAATGATCTCCTTAAAAAATTAACCACCGAAAATGTCCCATCTTATGGAACAACACCGCTAAAAGTAAAATCCAAAGCTCACTTAATAAATCGACGCCGTTCCCTAAATGGTGACACAGAACCAGAAACAGGCCCGTACAGTGATGCTCCATCAAATAACAATAATACTAAAAGCATGTGTGAGGGAGACTCTGAAACAATTAATAAGCTGCCTCATGATCAAGATCAAGCCGCATTTAGCGCGAATCAGACATCTCAGACTTGGAAGAATCCAGAATTAAATTCTTACCCATCAGAGAACTCAAAAATCTGCATCATAAGTAGTAATAATAAAACAAAAGTATTGAACATTGCGAGGAATGTTTTTGTGAACAATGCCGAAATATGCCATTACTTACTACCACACCGTGGTCTAAAAGAACTTGTTAAAGACATTTAAAAAAAGACGAAAACGTTTACGCTCCATGATTATTGCATCATACTGGCAGGAGAAACAGATTTCACAACCACAATAGATTACTTTGAGTTGATATCCCACATCAGAAAGAAACTAGAAACTATTAAATGTACGAACGTTATAATCTGTGTTCCAACTTACAAATTCAACACAAATAGCTCTTTGTTTAATCGGAGAGTTGAAACTTTCAACAATCTGCTACACCGTGACAACGAAACTCACAAATATGCATACCTCGTGGGTTCCAATCGCACTCTATCTACAATATGTTTGCAAAAAAAAATGGCATCGTTAATAACTTGGGAATAAAAAACATCTTTATGCAACTGGATATGATGATATTGATGTTAGATTATATCAAATGTAGCGTAGTCATCACGCAGCCTACATCGAAGACGAAGACAACAGTAGTACTTCACCAGCTCAGCCGGAGGAAACTGTGTCACACTCGAAACCTCTTTTTCGTGAACAATAAATTTTGTGTACTACATCAAAATATTGCTGGTGTACTGGGTAAATTGGAACAGCCAAAAATTGCATTGAATGAATTAGGGGATCAAGGAACCTATCCGGATGCAGTGTGCTTAACAGAGCACTTTATTCCTCTCGGCCATGAAAATGGTCTACAACTTGACGGATATGTTTTAGCAGATTTATATGCTAGGAAAAAGGCTACGGGTACATCTTGCATGAGGAAAGTCAGTCAAGGTAGAGGAGGCTGTTGTATCCTAGTGAAAAATAATATTGAGTTTAAAGTTTTGAATAATGTAAAAGATCTCGGTTCAGATAAAAATTTTGAGTGTTGCGGAATTTCACTTCCAGTTGAATTTGTTACAATAGTTTGTGTGTACCGTACTCCGGACAGCGATGTTTTCATATTTTTCAAAAAGTTAGAACAGCTACTGAGTAGAATAGGTTACAAAAATAGTAATAAATTACTCTTATGTGGCGATTTTAACATAGATCTTTTGCCTAATAATAAAAATAAGCCCATAACAAGATAATATTAAAATCATTCAATCTTTATCCGAGAATTCATGAACCTACTAGGATTACGCACAAAACACAGACTTGCATTGACAACATTATACGTAACTTTAAAAATGGATTAACTAAAATCCACCACCTTGCACTATCGGATCATACAGGTCAAAGCATCACAATAACATTTGAAAGAAAACAGATTCCAAAATTTTGGTATACATATAAGCGTGATTACTGTAAGGATAATGTAAGAAAGTTTTTGTGCTCATTGAGTGCTTTATCCTTTTCAGAGGTATTTGAGAAATTAGATGTAAACTTAGCGTATAACCAGTTTCTAGACTTGTTTAAATTGTTTTATGACTTGTGCTTTCCGATGAATAAAGTAAAAATGACGTCGGCGTGCAAAAGTATTGATCATTAACTTTATTCTAATTTATTTAATTTGATTGTTTTTAGTTTGATTATGCATTGTAGTGACATATTTTAATATATTTTAAAATATTGTACACCTGAAATATGGTAGACTATGGCAAGAATCACCAAAGTTTTTTAACGTCTAATTTATTTACCTGTGGTCTTACAATAAATTATTTGAATTTGAATTTGAATATACCAGAAAGGAAAAAAGGTCAGTGATTCTTGCCATTAATCTCTGTTGCAATAAATGTATAAACCCGTGTGATATATAACTACAAAATAAGCTATATTTACTAACAAACTAAGTGCCAGATAAGTAGAGGACCATGTGTCGTTGCCACGATTGGGCAACAATGGGATAATGATACGATTTATGTGCCTCGTAAAGGGCAACATACGGTCACTATCTAAACTTTCCTCCCTTATTACAAGGGAAACAAGGCTGGATATACAGTTGTTATACGAAGTAAACAATGGATTGATGGAGCAACATAGCCGATTTTACGACGAACTACAAACTAGTTACAAGTGTTACAACACGCCCACGGAAATTTGTTACGTCTGATTAGCCACGTGCTGACTAAGCGGACGTTTGCCACGCAATGTTCACCTCGCGAAACAGGCTCGGACGTTTGCCGCGCAACGTTAACCTCGCGAGGCAGCCTCGGACGTTTGCCGCGCCACGTTCACCTCGCGAGGCAGCCTCGGACGTTTGTCGTGCAGCGTTCACCTCGCGAGGCAGCCTCGGACGTTTGCCGCGCCACGTTCACCTCGCGAGGCAGCCTCGGGTGTTTGCCGTGCATAGTTCACCTCGCGATGCAGCCTCGGACGTTTGCCGCGCCTTGTTCACCTCGCGAGGCAGCCTCGGACGTTTGCCGCGCCATGTTTACCTCACGAGGCAACCTCGGACGTTTGCTGCGAAAAGTTCACCTCGCGATGCAACCTCGGACGATTGCCGCGCAACGTTCACCTCGCGAGGCAGTCTCGGTCTAATCCTCTAGTGTACATTTTTCACGTACTGGTAATTTACTATTCTCATAGTATTTGACACGTTACAACCTATGACACCAGCCATGCTTGCTTAGGGTACTCAGGACTAGGTATATGTGTCTATGCCTTCGTGAACCAGTTACATTAAAATTACTTAGCACAATACCAATGAGTACACAGACAGCGCCATCATGCAACCATCTGAAAATCAGAAAGGCAATCGCACGCTTTCCGAACACATAACCCACCCAGGCTAAGAGATGGCGCTTTTATCAATCGATAAATCATTAATTAGCTTTTTAAGAATCTTTGGTTTGTGAAGTTTTTCTGTTTTTAATTTAAAGAGCTTGTACGGTTCCTCGCGTTCTTGAGCTGCGTCTTAAACACGGACTCATTGACACGAATACCTGTTCACCCGTTACTAACCGAACCTTACTGGTAATCTAAGTACACGTGTACGTATAGACTTCGGCGTGTACCCGTTTCTGAGGTTGGTATGTCGCACCTAAACATCAGCGTTCTGTCGCAGGCTTATTGGTAACCCCATATCTATCAGTTCTCACACAGAACTGTCTACGAGTAAGAAGGTAATCATAATATGTTTTTTAGGGTTCCGTACCTCAAAAGGAAAAAACGGAACCCTTATAGGATCACTTTGTTGTCCGTCTGTCTGTCTGTCTGTCCGTCTGTCTGTCTGTCAAGACCCTTTTTCTCTGGAACGCGTGAAGGTAGGATGATGAAATTAATATCAAATACTCAAGCCTGCGGTCCCTTGAAGCCGTGAAAAAATCAACCTTCTAAGTCAACGCCATCAAAAGATACAGTCATCAAAAAATCTATTTCCATACAAATTGCCGATTTCCAAAAACCTAAAGGGTACTTCCAGATGTCCTAGAAACTTGAAATTTGGTATGAAGGTAGCTCTTATAGTACAACCACTCAAAAAAGTCTCAAAATCTTAAATTTTTATGTCTGTCTCTAGATTTCGAAGACCAATATAAGTTGACCCCACACTGCTTACATTTGGCTTAGGAGCAGGGCTCTGCTTACACTGGACTTCTTAAAACACTGGGGAAAAGCGTTGAAATATTTCCACGGAACCCTCTTGCGCGAGTCCGACTCGCACTTGGCCGGTTTTTATACCTATAAAACAGTACGGTAATTTCCTTCTTCCTTATTTTTGTCCTTTTAAGGATTAAGGTTGCCTTAACTAACTTAGACTTTAATAAATTTATTTTTATACTTAATTAGTTTATTTTAACTTGCACACGTTTTTAAGAAAAACAAAGATGTCATCATAGAACCGTGTCAACTTGTATGCTCTGAAAACGTAATAATTAACGCTAATAAATGTTAGTACATGTATTTTTACCCATTTCTCTTCGAATTGCCGAAAAACGTGTTGGTAGTTTGACCGCTAACAAATGTTGAAATAAACAGTGTAGTTTCTTTATGTAAAACAACTTTATGTACAGAAAACCCATTTCATTTTATCGCGAGCACGCGAAGTACAATGGGTATTCTAAATTGAGCATATAATTTATAATGTCTATCATCTGACTGTAAAGATTAAAAGTTGAGGAAAATAAACTTCAACTAAGTGTATAACAAAGCAGACATCTAACACGTATAATTCAACAACTGCAAAGAGATCGCGAAGCCTCACGGCCGACTTGAAAAGTGTTTGCCACCTTGTAAATAATTCAGCTATCTGCTAACGAGCTCGGGAAGACGAGTGCTTTGGATGCAGCTTCGAGTTATATCGACTATCAAGATTCGGTTGATGTATCCCTAACATTAATATCGCTTTTAAGCGATAAGACCGCCTATTGTCTACCATACCTGTTTTTTCTGTAATCTCCTTGTACTGTTTTATGGTTTTGAATAAAGAGTATTTGTACTGTATTGTATTTATACTTAGGTTAGTCAGTAACATTGATATACAAAAATAGATAGATACGCCAATGCTTCACCGCGCGTGGACAAGAAATTATAGGTGATTAGGTGATCGGGTGACAAAGTATCTCTTGATGTTTGACATTGTCAGTCTAATGACAGCTAATGAGTGAGGGCCGCAGCCGCATTTTGTCAGCGCTGAACAGTTGCGTGGCCTATCTTTGATGTTTATATATCGATAGTTAGTAAGTTCATGTTTGTGTTGAGATGAGATGAGATAATGTTTATTTGCATAAAAAGGGTTAGTTACATGTCTTAGTGTTATGTTGGTTCATTGAATAATTTTGAAGTTAACTGGGGTGACAACACAAGACATTAAGATATATTAGATTGATGTTTGAGAGACAGGAGCAAAGTTTTGGATCATCGACGCATTTATTTCTTTGAGAGTGATTTTTCTTTTACTGTACGAGTATAACTAAATAAGCTTAAAAATACACAGTGAAACAAACCATATACACAAATCGAGTTTATCCCGACATGTTTCTGACTAATTCGCAGTCCTACAGAGGGTCGAGCACGACTGTACGAATGTTGCATAACGTAAAATCGAATAGTAAACGTTGTCGAGTTTGTATGACGCTTGGAACAACGCCCGCCCGTGAGCGTATTTGGAACTAAAATTTAGTATGAGGTTTCTCGATCTTGATACGATAACCGTAACGTTACGCAGCATTCGTAAAGTCGTGCTCGACCCTCAGAGGTCCGAGTACAAATATACGAATCCTGCGTAACGTAACGTTATCGTATCGAAATCGACAAACTACATACAAAATTTACTAAATTTTAGTAACAAATACGCTCACGGGCGGGCGCCGTTCCAAACGTCATACAAATTTCTCGATAACGTTACTTTACTATCTACTCGGCGATTACGTTACGCAGGATTCGAATATTCGTACTCGGGCCTCAGGGCTTTTGGTAGCGAAACATACACGTACACATTGTAGAGGCTAAAGTCGACTTGTATACGTTAGTTGTCCGTTTATATCGATATGATTGAATCTCCCAGTAATTTCATGTTAAAAACTTAAAATGTGGTCCGTACTCCGTACCTAATCAAAGAAGAGACTTTAAAATTGGACCTCTACTATCTATTTATTCGAGCAACTGTCTGAATATTCAGAATGCAAATTTTCGTCTCTAAAGGATTTTTCCATTTAGCGTAAGAATATCACAAGAACGTCATTTTAGTGTGTAGTTACAACATTGGGAGAAGTATTTGAACGCCTGTGGCCGTAATGAAAAAGTAAGAGAGGTCATTGTCCTGTATTGGACGAGGTCCTGAAAGTCTGTTAATTCGAGATCTCGCGTAGAGCCAAGTTTACTTTTCTTATTAATCCTAGGAATGTTATTTGTTTCTATGTATTTTTTGCTAGTTACACATAGTTTTTATAATCATTAGCAATTACCTATTCACAAAAAAATTGAAAAGATATTAAGCTTCAAAACATACTCATCCATCTGTCACTTAGTAAGTATACTTGCAAGTTTCCCAAGTCACGTACTGGTAGACAATCATAACACAGTACCCAAGAGCCAATAAGTTACCAGAAGCGAACTTATTTAAATTACTTTTATTAGATTCGCGCGAATAAACCGCTCGTTCCGGTCCGTATTTTTCCAACTTTTGTAATAAATCCCCATTTTGTGGATACCTCGTTCGTACCTGGTTCGACGACGTAAATCTCCAGCGCCAGTCAAATAGGAGGAGACGCGTAAATCTCTCCACCGAAGCAACGCGCGCGCATAACCAACTTAACTAAGTAGCTGACTGTGGCGCTGTCATCGTCAAGTTGCTTACAAATTGGTATAGCAAGCCTTTAATTCCACCTTTGCTCGTCGGCACAGCTAACTTTGTAGCGCTATTGGTTGTTAAAGTTTTGAAAACAAGTCTATAGTCAATACCGAACTTTATTTCCTGTTGCGGGCCCGAGCTGAAAAGCAACATTATTGTCAAGATAATTTGTTTCTCGGAACCACCCTGGAAGATAAAATCCTGTGAATTTATTTACTGTTGTTTGATGGCTTCAGATCTGACTTTTGTTCTACTGCGAAAAATTTCCTCAAGGGAAAAACTAGTAGCCTTCGTACATTATATATTTCTTCGATCTTTATGTAGGTAGATGTAAAATAGTCTTTTGGATACGTACCATTTATTCAGCCCAAATAACCGTGACCGTTACAAAAAACAAATGAAGCGCGAACCGATAGAAACGCCAGTGTGCTCTATGGTTTTTACCCCGGTTTGGATTTCGAATAGAGCAGAAAATGAACGTGAATTTGTTCGTTCATTCGTTCTTTCCGGCTGTGTAACACTCTGTGATCGGGAATGCTTGACGCACTACCATTGGCTATAATTCGAGTGGCGAGTTAGGATAGAAGCCTTCTCCTAATTGTTTCAGACAAATACTCATTCCAGTCGGTACCAACTGTTAGTCATAGTGATAATTACGATTACGAAGTTTCTCAACACGGACGTATAAATATAAGTTTCGGTCTCCATGCATAATAAGGCATAAGGCTGTCTCCGATGTTAGCGCGACCGTCGGCTGAGCACTGTTTTCAGCCTAACAAATTGGTGAGAGAGCGCGCTGTTGACTAAGAGAGGTCAACTTTCACTTTCGACCATGTTGAGGTAATTATGAATCGAGTTCCAGAAGTAACGCCGCATCAAGTGAGTGCGGAATGAACGAATGAACTGTAATCACTCCCGAGCGCGGCACTCGGCGTGAGCACTCTCACGCAGAGAGCTGTGCCCTAAGCACGACTTTACGAATCCTGCGTTACGTTACGGTTATCGTATCGAGATCGAGAAACCTCATACTAAATTTTAGTTCCAAATACGCTCACGGGCGGGCGCTGTTCCAAACGTCATACAAACTCGTCATAGTTTACTATTCGAGTTTACGTGACGCAGGATTCGACAAGTCGTGCTTAGGGCACTGAACCGTTTCATGAGCGATTTTTGCAATGTTTGCGATAGGGTTTTTGTTAGCACTGGCTGCGACGTCACACACTCGTTAATTACAATCATGTTGAGTTTGAAGTTGTAGTTCGTAAAAATAAAGTGGGTAGGACTTCGGAGTTTACAAAAATACTCACCAAATGTCCTAATAAATTGATAATCCTAATTTAGTCGTGTTAATTAGATAAACAGGTGCAGGTATACAACGTAAATTTTGGCATGCTTTTATTTAGATCGTCTTTCAGCCGTTGTGTTAAATCTCGCAACTGGGTTTTTAAGTAGTAAGGTTACATTAGGTTAGGTTAATTTACATAGTAATTTTTATTTCATAATCATCATTATCACCAGCCTTTTTTATGTCCCATTGCTCTGGGCGAGTGGGCATAGGCCTCCTCTCAGAATACATATTTTATTTACATAGGTTTATTAGAACTTAAGCATAGAAAAAGTTAAAACATTTCAGGTCCCGATTAAATAACCTAACCCAACCGATTCAGATTAGTTGAAAAACCCCGATATTGTCATTTCAGAGATTAATATTTCAAAAACAAGTGGACTGATTTCAATGAAACTTAGCTAAGGACCATCTCGATTAAACTAGCTTTCGATTTAAAAAACCACATCGAAATCGATTCATCCGTTTGGGAACTATGATACCACAGACAGGTATACAGGTCAAACTTATAACACCCCTCTATTTGTCGGGGGTTAAAAAAAACCATATCAGGAAAATTTTGTTAAAAAAATGATTCTAAGTTACATATAATTTTAACCCAAACTTAAGATGAGCTTAGCAGCACAGCATCACGAAAAGTCTTAGTTAAATCAAGGCAAGGTCGCGCATTGTCGGCCGTCTTTTGTCTACCCTCGTGCTAGTAGGTCAACAGCCACGGCACTCGAGTCAATGTCGATGCAACACCGCCGTCCCGCTCGCTCGTGTAGCGAAGGAGAGGGATGGTTGATATTGATTTGATGACGAAGTCGATTGGGCGGATGATGGTTGGTTAACGGAGATTAATGGGTCGTTTGATGTTGTTACAGTAGTTTAGGGCTTGTCTATATATTGTTATGAGTTATTTTGGTGTGCCTGTCGTATCTGTCCAAAGGTACGTACTTGATAGTTTTTGTACAATACCGCATTAACACATTTTTCAGTTGCGTATGTCGGGACCTTTACTTGGTTTTTTCATTAGAAGGAAGGTAATAGGTAATTGAACGTTATGTATAAAATCATAGCCGGTAATTATACATATATCATAGTTAGTTAATTGTTAGGTACTTGCTATTACTATGTTGAAAAAGTACATAGTTTTCAATAAAAAGACAGGTCATGCTTGTTTACCTTACTAAACTAAGTCGTTATACATATATGTGATTATAAAATAACAAGGTACATAAAAAGTCAGTTCTAACTGTAACTTTATTTGCAATTGATTGGGGGAAAAGTTCCAACAGCAAGATAGTTTAACCCTAAATAAAGCTAATTTTAAACCTAAATTCCTGTGCTGCCACGAATCTAAATAAATTACGAACTCTTAAATAAGATTACGAAATTACTGCGAAAAACCACCACCAGCAAATGGAAAAGCCTTAACAAAATAACGTTAATATGTTTAAACTTTCGCCAACTTTGTAAACTCTGTGTTTCGCCGGAATTTAATATCGCCGCGGGCGCGTGCCCTCCATGTGTAACGAATTTAATACTAACCAAAATCATCGATAATATGCATTATACATAGTTAAGATAAGACAGAACTGCTACCTTCTTCTTGGTGTGGTCTAACTATATACTCGGGCTGTCTCATCCGACTGGAAGGAATGGTATAGACAAGAATCTAACTTTTAAATATTTAATGAACGAATTGCAAAAGAATATGCGATAAGTCTCGGAAAGAAATGCTTGATAGCACAGCACCATTACGCAAAAATTGCCCAATTTTTCCAAGCAGATACAGAGCATATAAATTCGATGAGCAGCCTAGCACGCCGTAACGACCTGAGAAATACCCAGCAATTTTTAACCTAAAACGCAGGACTCGCTTGAGTAACCAAACACAACCTTGAAGATTCAAGGAATTTCTTTAACAATCACGACACCCCCGATTTGGGGATATCTTGTCCCTATTTCCGGCATTCCCTGCATTCCGGGGCATGATTCCCGGATATTTTCGGATATTTTCGGATATGGGACGTGTTGCAACCTTAATCGCGAGAAACTGGGTCGTTGAAAAATATGCGGACGCGGCGAAGTCTCCAAAATGGCGGAGACAAACTCTGTTTTGTTTAGCACTTACTCGACGAGGGCTCTCACCGGCTGTCAGAGGGACATCATTGGTGTAATAAGTTTTAGGGGATAATAAGCTGATTACATGCGGGATTCAATCAAAAGATAGTTGATATCTGTCCGATAATTAGGCATCGGGATTTACAGTTGGACTAGTCGTGCATAAATCACTCGATTTTCCCGCGAAGCCAAGTAGAAAGCGTAATTGATATTAAGTTGATTCAATTGTGGAAGCGTTACATAAAATCATATTTTATTTCAATTTATTTTAAAATAGGCTTCGAACAATTTGTCACAAACTCAAACTAATTAAGCATGCGTTGTATGAATCGCGCTACCTCAAGACATTGGTCACATCAGCCAACCTGTACAGCATCAAGTGTCGTCTGAAGCCGGGTGAGCTAAAATGCCTAGACACATTTCCGTGTCGTGCTTGTTCAAATTTCTTGCTGCGACCATAAAAATAATATCATAAGGTGCTAAACAAATGACACTGCTAAGAAAGCTTAATACACAGTACACGCTTTTTTTCCTTTGGACAGTCGTGTATAAAACAGCCAGTAAGCAAGGTGATCTCAGATTACAGTTAAATATTCTCTGTCATTAATTCTAATGATAACGTTTTTGTATGTATACCCAATTCACATTTAAGTAGGTACATTGTCGATTGAATCTAACCTTTCAATTACCACAAACATCGATATAACCGTCCCATTTAACACACAACTAGGCCACGCACTGTGTTTATCGACAGCTTGTACTTCGAGCCAGGGAAGGCAAGGTAAGTATAACTTCCATACCGTGTTTACCGCGTCTCTGCCTGCGTTCGAGGTTGCCCCGATCATGTACAGGCTTGTAGCAAACATGCCCTGAGGGACTCCATAAATACAGAATGTAAACAGAGTTAATAACTAACCGTTTAGTGAAGGATAGGGGTTCTGTTGTGTCAAACAAACAATGTTTATCTTAAGTATGTTGGTTTTGGAGCAGCTAGAGAATAGCCTAGTAGTTAGGGAACTTGGCTACGAAGCTTGAAGTTCCTGGTTCGATTCCAGGTCGAGTCAGACATTTGTATGACGAATAGGAATTTAGCTTTCAGTATGTATCTACCTACTCGTGTAAATAATATGGTTATCCGTTGTCCAGTACCCATAACACGACCTTGCTTAATTTGGGATTAGCACTGTCCCGCGGTATTTATTTATTTTAAGTAAACTCTACCTCTGATGTATTTTATGCCGGAGAATATCTCTCACGCCATGATAACATTTGCTTCATGTTTGATTTCAATATGCAGCAAATGACAATGGCACAGTTGTCTATGCAACTAGAAATTCAATTATCATTGTCATCGGGATGCATTTGATAAATCGTGCGATATAGACTATATGTATTTACTAATTGAATGTGATTTCGCGATAGAAATTAATCTCGTCATGACAGTTTAAGTTATATGTTGCAAGCAATTATAAATCAAACATAAATTATAAAGCTACCTCTTTATATACATCATCAGCACGCCGAAAATGAAGAGCAGAAAGGCTACAATTGTAGCATCTTTGGTCTCAGTCGCTCTCGAATAAGGTCCAAACTTGCGCGCAGATGTCAAAATGTTCGGAACATGTTTTCGTTTGTCTTGTGAGCATATGACGTATCCTTAATTATAATATCATTGATTGCAAGGTACTCGTAGTATTCATAGAAAACTTTGCAACAGAATGACTGTTATTTTTCCAGTTATAAAAATAGTCCTAAGTACAAAAAGGTCCCACTGGAAATCAGCGCTCAGTTATTTTACCTCTGCATCATGCTGATGAGTTAAAATGTCCTAAGTTTCTTTCTTCTGTTTGATTTGTTTTGGTCTTATAAAGCAGCAGCAGGTATTAATAAGGTCGTTAATAGCGTAAAGGTTTGTCCGTTGGTTAGCCTGCTGGCTTCATTTATGTACTTTGGGTATAAGTCGTGCGTTTATATAATGATTAACGTTTAGTGCGAGGTCCTATCGAGGACTAGGTTCTGGTTAGCAACAATAACTCAAAAAGGATCGCGAAGGATATTTCCTATTGTTTGGGTTTGGTCATTCCAGGCGTATGAACCTCAGCTCTAGAACACGAGGATTGAGAAGCTCTAAAAACTCAATAAATGGCGCGGATGTTAGCTCAGTAGATTGGAGCGGAGAAAAGTCGTGCTGTTTGCCGATCTTTAGCCACCGCTGTTTGCTTTTGATTACACCACTTCTGAGAACTGGGCAGCGTGAGTGGTAAACTAGCAAACTGTAAATATTACATTACATACATACATTGTCATAAAAACACAGTTTCATGACGAATAAACTTACGGGAACACTACGGTTTTTACTATTTAATTATTATATATATATTTTTTTACTATAATTTTTGAACAAAGACCCACGAGAATTCGAAAGACGAATATCGTTTAATAAACAATAATGGACACAGTTAATTTTATTTTTAGAATCACTGTGTTATGTGAACGTAATTAAAATTGCGTCACAACATCCCGCTTATAATTCCATATTATCATGAAAACTGCGTGCAATTTCATCCCTTTCGTCGCACAATACATCAAACTTGGAGGCCGATGAGCCCATTGATAACCAGCTGCCCGGGATGCAAACTATTTGGAAATGAAACCTATAAATTGACCCCGACCGATTGGAATTGTCATCGAAATACGCAAAACTCTATTCGAGATACAATAAATGGATTCGGCTCTAGTTTTTTTGAACTAATCGGGAAGAAAAACGAGCACGTGGGCCATCAGAATAGCGAGTGAGAACCGGTTCGAAGAAGAAAGATGCTCGTGCCAGTAATTTTTCCCGGTCGCACTACACTCAAAGCCAAAACACAACGGTGCAAGCTGTTTAGCGGCAGTAATAGCGAGTAAGATTTGGGGAGCGGTAAGACCTTGTGCGAGTTCCGTCCGGATCGCTACCGCTATCTTTCTCTATAATCCTGCGGCTAAGCAGCAGTGCTTGCACTGTTGTGTTCCGGTGTGGAGAGTAAGACATCCGGTGTAATTACAGGCACAAGAGACATTTCATCTTAGCTCTTTAGGTTGGGAACGCGTCTGCAAACCTCCCGGAGTTGCCAGTGTCTATGGGCAGTGGTGATCACTTACCATCAGGTGACCCACTTGCTCGTTTGCCTTCCTTTTCGTATAAAAGAAAGATGCTACGATAAGGAGTGGGACTAACATAAGCCAGAAAGCTACAAAAAATTTACATAATTATTGCAAATGCAAACTTTACACTTTCGTAGCGCCTACGAGCGGTACTACACGCTACAACCGCTACGCCGTAGACAGCCTACCATTCAATATTAATAATGAATAAATTTTAAGTACTTGAAATCGTGTTTGCTGACAACGTTCATTTGTTTTTATGTGAAAGCGATTTAATTGGACGAAAAATAAACGCAATATCACGTTATTTTATTTTCTTCCTGCATTTTGAAAAAAATCTTTGTTATTTGAAAATCGTCAGTGAATTTGTGTTTTCATTCGAATGACATGTCGTTTGATTCTAGATTATAAAGAAAATATGGAAACGATACTTTGCAAAAATGATCGCAATGGTTATTTTGCTGTTTGTGATTGGTTAAAATAAATTTAACCCACAAAAACAGCTCTTTCCTTATACTTATTTTATCTAGCCTGTTCCTTAATCTGCGTAGCTTTTGACATTAATTCTGACATCAGTCAGATGTCTCTTCAAGAAGCGTATCTTGCCAGCCCCACAGGGATACAGGTAGGAGCAAAGCCTAAGCCGGAGCAATTATAGTGAAACCGTTCCAATTGCGATGCGCTATATAAGTCCTTTAAAACCTTGTCGCAGTGAGCAACCGCTGTACTCCTCAAGGCAGATAAAGCTTTAAAAATTGTGCCGTTTATTGCAAAAAGGCATTGCTTTATTTAAAGAGATTCAGAACAAAAAAAAATAGTATATTTTTAACCTCGTTAAACGAACGGGTAACAGAGGCCCGAGTACGAATATTCGAATCCTGCGTAACGTAACGTCATCGTATCGAAATCGAGAAACTGTATACTAAATTTTAGTTCCAAATACGCTCACGGGCGGGCACTGTTCCAAACGTCAAAACGTCATACAAATTTCTCCATAACGTTACTACTCAATTACGTTGTTTGAATATTCGTGCTCGAGCCTCAGTAGCTTGAGCACGAGTTTTCACCAAGAATCGAGTAGTAACGTAAAATACTAATAGTACCGTAATTTTAGTACCAAATACGCTCATGGGGTGGCGCTGTTCCAAACGTCATACAAATTTTCTCGATGACGATACGATTTAAACGTTACCTACTAAGTACCTACTCGATTCTAGGTGATAGCACGTGCTCGAGCCACAGATAGTAAAGTACACGAAGCACCAGAGGGTCGAGCACGACTTTATGAACGCTGCATCACGTAAAATCGAATAGTAAGCGTTGTCGATTTAGTATGGCGTTTGGAACAGCGCCCGCCCGTGAGCGTATTTGCAACTAAAATTTAGTATGAGGTTTCTCGATCTCGATACGATAACCGTAACGTTACGCAGCATTCGTAAAGTCGTGCTCGACCCTCAAGAAGCTCTCTCATTGAGTCTTCGTGTGAAGGTTGTTCCCGAAGCTCTTTGAGGGCACGCTTATCCCGCTTTATGAATATATCAGCGCGAGAGTTCTGTTATCAAGAACCGTTGAGATTGAGCTGATCGAAATATATTTTCTATCAATCAGACCATTGGCTTACTAACACCATGGACTTTGGGTCTAGTACAAAATTAACGAAAAATCCCAGTACAACACGGCGTTTTTCGATGACAGCTGTCATCGGCATATGGCTAGCCATACGTCATAGCGCTGTCGTTCCGACCTAACTAAGACTGACTGATGCTAGATTAGTGGTATTTTTTGCAAAATAGTGGTCTTTTGGTTCGGACGTTTTCAAGCGCTAACCCGAAATTCATGGTGTTACCAACAAGTCGATGAATCAGACGTGGTTTTACAAGCTTTTATTTAACTTGCCGTTTTGGTATGTACTGTATGATTCCGTTTCCAGTGATCGGATTGACATGTTTGGTATTGGTATGTAATTTCGATGACAATACAAGTACAGTTAACAAAAAGTATAGTCGCCAAAAACGATTGTATTAAAAAGTATTTTTAAACAGAAAAAGTATTATTATGTTTTGATTAATCTTAATATTTATGTTCTTAATTCAATTGGGCTCTAATGTCTGAAAATAAAGAATTTTTATACTGCAGATTGTATTGTAACGACGGAACCAGTGAAAATCTGATAACGACCGGCTTGAGTCTGGACTCGAATAAGCCGCGAATAAGATGTACGTTTTGATATTTATGAGCAGCTATTATTTATTTATGAAAATCACGTGTCTTGCGCCTTTGCCGCTTTTTTAGAGTCTGGCAAACGAAAGTTTCATATGCAACACTTTGTCTCTATGTGTGTCTATCTGAGGTGTCATGTCGTATGTCAAATTGAAATTTATCTGAGAAAATTGCGGCTGTGTGAGTGACCCTGTGTTCATGCTTTTTTGAAATTGCCGCGTTTTTCCTGGTTCAGCTTTCATTTGCCAGACTCTAGCGGTGCGAACAGCACAAACGAAGAAGGTATTACATTGTACTCTTACTGTGTATATGTAATGTAAATGTCCCATTGCTGGACACTGACCCAACAGTCAACCTTGTATGTTATAGCGACAGAGGTGACGGGTGTCAACTATTGCCAATAGTTGCCACTGGCAACGACTTGTAGCATTTTTATAGCAAACACATCCATGACAGGACTTTGTAGTTGTCCTTATCCGTTGACAAATATGAGAAGCATTTCCATGGCCGACAAGACAAGAAAGAGGCTTGTATTCAAAGGGTAGAACCTACCGACGGAAGCGAAGCAATGTAGCAGCAATCCGGTGGCACGTCCCGCCATTTCCGAAGCCGAACGACGGTACGTGCGGGGTTAAGGCTGACAGGGGCACCATTCATTGGGTGATAAATGATCACTTCTATGAACTGGAGAAATTACAATACAATACAATACAAATATTCTTTATTGAAAACTACAAAACAGTACAAGGAGATTACAGAAAAACAGGTATGGTAGAAAACCAGGTATGGTGGTCTTATCGCTTAAAAGCGATCTCTAACAGACAACCAAAATACAGAAACCAAGATGTAGAGGCTAATTTAGGTGGCAGAAATGAACGGAAAGGAGAAACTTAAAATTAACAACAATTTAAATCAAATTAATAACTAGAAATAAATATACTACACAAGTAAACATATATACAATACATACACTAAGTACTTATACAAAACATGAGTGAAAATGTCAAAAAGGCCACAGGTGAAAAGGATTTCAAAGGAATAGATATAACAGAGACAGTGAGAATGGAGACGGACCGAAGACAGAAATAAGTCACTAAATTAGTGACAAGTTTTAGTAAGCTTTAAGAAGATTTTTAAAAATATGCAGAGATTTCGCTTGCCTTGTGGGCAAGTTGTCTAACGCGCACACATCACAACCGCATTTAACCTGACCATTTCTTTCTGTCAGACGATATAAGATGGTGATGAAAAGAGACGGTGAGTGCGATTGCGAGCCTAGAGCTACTACTAGACTTGGCGAGTTACAGCCGGTTGTGTTTTAATAGCCACAGGCTCTCCTAGCGGCCGGTAACCTGTCAAAACCCCGAAAAACGTTTCACCTTCCCTTCGTTTCACCTTTTTTTCGTTTGTCCGAATGCATTTCTTTGTGAAACTGTAAATGTTGCAGGATTTATACTTCAAGACCATCGTGTAGAACCCTTTAGGTTAGGTTAGGTTTGTTTTATAAAAACCGGCCAAGTGCGGGTCGGACTCGCGCACGAGCGTTCCGTACAAAGATTTCCCTGCTTTTCCCCAATGTTTTAAGTGGTCCAGTTGTAGCAAAGCCCTGTTCCTATATTTTGCTAAGGATGTTACTGCCATCTAGTGGCGAGTAGGGGAACAAGCGTCGATGACCCCGCGCCCGCGCGTGATCTCGAGCCCGCGCGGCATCCACAAAGTTGTCCTATTCGACGCTAGAAGTCGGTAGCAGTGGTAAACGGTGTATACACTGTGTGTGTGACATACACAGACAGACATAAAATTTTGAAATTTTGAGACTTTTCGGAGTGGTTGTGCTGATTTACCTTAATACCAAATTTCAAGTTTCTAGGACAACTGGAAGTACCCTTTAGGTTTTCTCAGTACTGCGATTTGTATGGAAACCACCTTTTTAATGACTGTATCTTTTGATTGCGTTTACTTGGAAGGTTGATTTTTTCACAGCTTCAAAGGACCGCAGGCTTGAGTATTTCAGCATGCTACCTCCACGCGTTCCAGAGAAAAAGGGTCTTGACAGACAGACAGACAGACAGACAGACAGACAGACAGACGGACAACAAAGTAATCCTATAAGGGTTCCGTTTTTTTTTCCTTTTGAGGTACGGAACCCTAAAAAGGTGAAACGAGAAAATGGTGAAACGTTTTTTCGGTCAAACGATAGTTAACCGTAACGGCCAACGTTTCATTCCGCATTGCGATTTATGAAGTGGACGTGCGCATTCTAGATGCTGACTTTACGCTATAGCTAAGATCTTATGGACTCGTATATTCGCTCGCGCCCTTAACTTACTGGATCCCGGAGCTAACTACCGACATGGACATAATCTAATTTAATACATCTTATAATATTCTAACGGAATAGATGAAAGTTTTTTTTACAGACGTTTACTCTTGATGAAGTAGTCATGGTAGATGAACGTACAATACGTTAACAAACCTTTTTTTTATACGACGAGGAAGGCAAACGAGCAAGTGGGTCACATGATGGTAAGTGATCACCACTCTGCCCATAGACACCCGCAACCCCGGAGGGTTTGCAGATGCGTTGCCAACCTAGAGAGCTAAGATGAAATGCGTCTTGTGCCCGTAATTACACCGACACCTGTCATTAACATATTGTTATTTCACTTTAATCCTTTGGATCTCTAGCGTAACTTGACTTGTTGTTTTCCTTCAAACCTTGAACCTAGTTTAATTACAAATAGCTGTTTACCTACTCCAAGTTCCCTGATTTCCATACCTCGCGGCCATTGATGGAACTTCTGGCGTCTTACAATGTAAGGCAAAAGGTCGGGTCTGGAGTTTACCTGGAATTATGCACGAAGGGATCGGGGGTCAATTAACACGATTGGAATTTAAATCTGTATTATCATAAGGTTCTATGTGGAGTTTTGGAGCAAGCTAAAGTTGAGCTTAAGTACTTACTTGAGAGTAAAGTTCAAGATGCGTGAAAGTGGAACATGTGTCGTTTTAGCAGTGAGTTTATTGGCATGAAAATGAGCGGAGTTGGAATAATGGGAAACTTTGGTATAGATGGAATGTTTGAAGGGTCACTTTGCTATACTAGGGCCACTAGGGGTCGATTTTAGAATCCCCATAATAAGAAATATCGATAGCGATTTTTACACCTATAATTTTTTTACGTCATCTCTTTGTAAAAAGATAATAAGATTACACATTTGACATTAGTCAGCCTCAGAAGTGATTACCAGTCTTACCATCATGTGGCCCAATTTCTCGTTTACCTTCCTTGTTGTATAAAAAAAGTATGTAAAAAAAAGTCTAATACATTTTATTACATTAGAGTACATAGAAATTCCGCAACATGGCCCATCTCATAAAATAATGGTCAGGCTATAATACACCCATACTGTTATTTTACAATAAGAAGTAGTTATACAAACATCAAGAAAATCATCCACAAAAACAGCTTTTAGGTATTCACCGTATGTCTGCTGGAGCGAGATCTGAAGAGCTTGTTTGATCTCATGTTCCGTTCGTGCAGTGATAACCGAAACTATGGGATATCCGAAATAAAAATGTATCAGTAACCGTAGTCGAATTCGATATTAAAGTTTCGAATAATTTCGGATGGGGGCGGAGTCTAAATAACAAATGAGACATGTTATGATGGGTTTCTATTTTACTTTTACATTTCCTTAACATTCTAATATTCGTAACCGAAAGTATCTGAATCTAGGGGATAATCCAAAGTAATTTCATGTCAGGAACCGTACCTGTTAGGAACTCTCCTGGGCGATGGAGAGGGCTATGCTCGGGGTTTCTCTGCGGGATAGAATCAGAAATGATGATATCCGCAGTAGAACTAGAGTTACCGACATAGCCCGAAGAATTGCGAAACTTAAGTGGCAGTGGGCGGGGCACATTGCTCGCAGAACTGATAGCCGATGGGGTCAGAAGGTTCTCGAATGGCGTCCACGGACCGGGACATGAGCTGTCGGTAGGCCTCCAACACGGTGGAGCGACGACCTAGTAAGCATTGCGGGACCGCGGTGGATGCGGAAAGCACAAGACCGGTCTGAGTGGAAAGCCTTGGGGGAGGCCTATGTCCAGCAGTGGACGTCTTTCGGCTGACATGATGATGATGAACCGTACCTGTAACCGGTATAACATTATACTTACATCTGCATTCGCATCCAGGTCTGAAATGTCATATCCTTAACATCCCTAGTTCGTGTGTGATATGCACGTGAAGTGGCCGGCCCTTACGAGACTGGAGTGTTCGATTCTTCTCATTCAAACGTTCGAGAATCTTCTATTGATTAGGGTCTTTGAATCAAGTGAGCTCAGTACTTGTGTACTGAAGGGAAATCAATAGGATTTGTTGCTTAGATCAGATTTAGAGGAATGTCACTAGCAGTAGAATTTGATAATACAGCGAGTACAGTCAGCGCCAGAAGTAATTTGTCACTTTTGATTTGATTTTGTCACAATAACACATTTGTCAATCATGTATGTCGTTTTGTATCTGAATGTAAAGCGACAAGTTTCAAAAGTACTGCTTGAACCGCGATGTTGTGCAACTAACTGATAATGGTTCTTTCGAAATAACTTCTTTCTAGAGCCATGAATTTGGTACATAAAATTTTAGAGAATACGCCATTTTAATGTACCTAGGTCATATTTAGTACAGGGCAAACGTTCGTTGACGGTACCTATCTATTTTAAAACCAGCCAGACGTCTGTTAAAACATTGAGTTAGATAAGCTTAATAAAACAAGAACAAAGCTTAATTTCATATGAGCTGAAAAAATATACGAAAGTTTCTGTAAAAATTTTAGAGCATTTTTAAAAGGCGCAGTCAGCTGTAGATTTTAGAGCATTTTTAAAAGGCGCAGTCAGCTGTAGATTTTAGAGCATTTTTAAAAGGCGCAGTCAGCTGTAGATTTTAGAGCATTTTAAAAAGGCGCAGTCAGCTGTAGATTTTAGAGCATTTTTAAAAGGCGCAGTCAGCTGTAGATTTTAGAGCATTTTTAAAAGGCGCAGTCAGCTGTAGATTTTAGAGCATTTTTAAAAGGCGCAGTCAGCTGTAGATTTTAGAGCATTTTAAAAAGGCGCAGTCAGCTGTAGATTTTAGAGCATTTTTAAAAGGCGCAGTCAGCTGCAGATTTTAGAGCATTTTTAAAAGGCGCAGTCAGCTGTAGATTTTAGAGCATTTTTAAAAGGCGCAGTCAGCTGTAGATTTTAGAGCATTTTTAAAAGGCGCAGTCAGCTGTAGATTTTAGAGCATTTTTAAAAGGCGCAGTCAGCTGTAGATTTTAGAGCATTTTTAAAAGGCGCAGTCAGCTGTAGATTTTAGAGCATTTTTAAAAGGCGCAGTCAGCTGTAGATTTTAGAGCATTTTTAAAAGGCGCAGTCAGCTGTAGATTTTAGAGCATTTTTAAAAGGCGCAGTCAGCTGTAGATTTTAGAGCATTTTTAAAAGGCGCAGTCAGCTGTAGATTTTAGAGCATTTTTAAAAGGCGCAGTCAGCTGTAGATTTTAGAGCATTTTTAAAAGGCGCAGTCAGCTGTAGATTTTAGAGCATTTTTAAAAGGCGCAGTCAGCTGTAGATTTTAGAGCATTTTTAAAAGGCGCAGTCAGCTGTAGATTTTAGAGCATTTTTAAAAGGCGCAGTCAGCTGTAGATTTTAGAGCATTTTTAAAAGGCGCAGTCAGCTGTAGATTTTAGAGCATTTTTAAAAGGCGCAGTCAGCTGTAGATTTTAGAGCATTTTTAAAAGGCGCAGTCAGCTGTAGATTTTAGAGCATTTTTAAAAGGCGCAGTCAGCTGTAGATTTTAGAGCATTTTAAAAAGGCGCAGTCAGCTGTAGATTTTAGAGCATTTTTAAAAGGCGCAGTCAGCTGTAGATTCCCTCGGCAGTTTTTCAGTTGTTTTGTGTTAAAGTTGCAGTATTTAAATACAAGGCGCAGAGGGTTGTTTGAAGGGTCCTGGTAACGTACCTACCTACTGCAAAACGAATTACAACTAAGTGGAAAAGGGCAAGGTGTACTCACTGAAAGTCTAAAACAGAGTCGTAGTCGATAGTTTTTTGTTTTTTTTTATACGACGAGGAAGGCAAACGAGCAAATGGGTCACCTGATGGTAAGTGATCACCACTGCCCATAGACACCCGCAACCCCGGAGGGTTCGTAGATGCGTTGCCAACCTAGAAAGCTAAGATGAAATGCCTCTTGTGCCCGTAATTACACCGGCTGTCTTATTCTCCACACCGGAACACAACAGAGCAAGCACTGCTGCTTAGCGGCAGGATTAGCGAGTAGGATGGTGGCGGTGTTAAAGTTGCCATGCAATTTTTTCTGTGCTTTGTGTTCATGATTTTTGACCTCTTGAAATAAATAAATAAAAGAATATTTATTTACACAAAAAAACGATAACTGTAACAACAAAATCACATACCTAACCAACTTAAAAACTAACCTAAACAACTTAAAATTAAAAATAGGAAACCCGACTGCGATTCCGGGAAACAATATACCCTATGTCGCTCCCGTAACTGAGACGACTCTAATGACACCTCATATGTTGAAATCCGTCAAACGGTTTAGGCTGTAGAGAGTGCCAAAGAATTATACATACATACATACGCTCGAAAAACATAACCCTCCTTCAGCAGTCGGGTAAAATACAATTTGTGAGAAGGTTATGGACTCAGCAGAACTGCTGGTTTTCACTCTTCACCTCACCACATCTTCTACCTAATTTGTCACCTACATGGGAGCATACGGAGAGCTTGAAAAGGAGTATAATTGTTGTCACCCGCAACCTTGTAATTTTACTTAGCTATCCCGCGGAAACTATGTAATTTCCTGGGACAAAAGATAGTCTATGTGTTATTCTGATGCATAAGTTCTATTACTGTGAAGGTTCATCAAAATCCTTCCATTCGTTTTTGCGTAAAATAATAACAAATATCCTCACAAACTTTCACATATTAAATAGTAGGACTAAACTACGCTCTCAGTGACAATTAAAGCCGATGCTACAGTTGTCCTTAATATCATATTATTGAGTCCTTAGTGCCTCGCGTTCGCTGGCTGGGATAACAATTTAACCAATTAAAATAGCATACTGCTCAAAGACTTTCAGCTCTTTTGTAAATAAATTACTTATCTTCAAGTAATCTCTCGTTGAAAGGCAATTTGAATCCATCTTATTTTGTAACAATCCAATATCAATTTCCTGTTAAAACTTTCGAATAACATCCGGCACAGAATCAACTTAATTTGTTATTCTCTGGCACTGTATAAAGGCAATATTTCAGGTGTTTCTGTGCACGAATAACCAATTTTCACCTCTATCCGATAGACTAAAGTCCTATAGTTGTGTAAGTCTACAGTATACATATTTGATAATCTAAATTTGTACACGTCGTGCGTGAGTCTATACGGAAATGTTCTATTTCCTTTAAATTAGCTGACACGAAAATGAAAAACGATTCAAGTTCCCAGTTACGTTAAGTCATGACTTTTGATTAGTCGCGGTGCTTTTAAAATGGTGACACGTGAGCCGAGCCCATCTTTTGATGATAACGATTTGTTTGTAACTGCCATGAAACTTAAGGAAAGTGTAAACTAGGAAAGTAGTTGCTAGAGCTTTGTAGGATGATAGAGAGCTTATCAACAAGTCACACTTATCTGTAAAACGGGCCTCATAAAGTAGGCTTATTATAATAAACCGCAACTGCACACTACTATTGCTATATTGGTGGCGTACAAGTTTTCTTGCTCTACCTTATACATACGAATAGGTAAGTACAATGTAGAAATATCTTGATTTTAAATATTCGCTCAAAATATTGGAATACACACACTTAAAGGAATCTTTAAACTAGTGTTACTTCGTAATAATCAACCAATCAAAATCAAAACTTTAAATAACAGTTGAACTTTTTATCGCAACGATACTCATCCCCATTAAAAGTTGATGAATGAAAGCCCTCGGGATTAAAACAGTTAATTACCTCCCGCGTACACAGGATGAAGAATCTTAGCGAACAGCGTTCTAATTAACATTATTAAGGGTAATACCTATATGATCGTTATTATACGGTAAGGGCGACCAGCCCTTTGCGGGACTGTTTGGTGGTAACACTGGCCCTTCCGGTAGATTAATCTTCGTCTTGCCGGATTTTCCCAGTTGGGTGAAAATGTAGGTTTAAATGGGCAGGTTAAATCAAAATCAGATTTCGGTAATTCGAAGAGGCTGCCTGGCTGTGGCCTGCGTGGGTTTTTTTACCAGCATCAGGTTTCATTCTTTTCGAAGACACAAAACTAAATCACCCTTCAGGATTTTACTTTTAGCTACACCTTAACGACTGACATAAAAATAAGCACAGAAAAAATTGCGTTTTTTTATCATCAATGCTTCACCCCACGTGTAACGCTTCCTTGAACGACGAAACAGTCTGTCATCCTTTCACGAAAAAGTTAAACATTATCCATTGAACATTAAAGGTGTATAAATTTCTTAGTGACAAGTGAGGTTGGCAGAGATTGATCGGCGTATCAAGTATGACGAGGACCCGGGGGATTCGAGGGATTCGGGGGATTCGGGGGATTCCTGGCACGGCGGGGATTTTACTTTACAAGCGCGGAGCTAAAAAGGGACGCGGATATTGATTCCAAAAAAATTCGGATTAGGGCAATTTTAATTTTTCACGAACGCCCACGTCTGGCCTCAGTCGAGAGTTAAGAACAACTTCAGGCATTTTAACAACATCATAATAATTATTTTTTAATATATCTTTACTAAGTATTTAAAATATGTAACCACAATGCCAAAACCACGGAGCTTAGGTTTCGATTAAATCGGAAGCTATTGGTTTTCTCTCACCTTCTATTGATCTTCCTTGTTACAAAAGGTAGCTACATACATATGTCTATAACAAGGGAATAACCGTTTCAATAAACAATATCTATAAATTATTTTGACAAGGTTCTCGATAACTCTTGCAAAGTGTTAATAAGCGGTCCTTGGGGGGGCTGTAACAGTAAAAAATAATTAACCCAGAGGCTCAATCACCAGTGGCATCGAGGTTCATATTTTGCCAATGGGCCGATATTTTGAGTGAGAAAAACAAAAAACATACAGTCAAATTGAGAACCTCCTCCCTTTTTGAAGTCCGTTAAAAAACATTAAACGAAAACTTCACCAATACTTTTTAGACAGATTAGATCGGTTAATAAATACTGATATTCCGTTATTTGATTATCACCATGTTATAGTCAGCAGCAGAAGTAGCTAAGCAATAGAAGCGGTCACAATGATCTTCACAAGCTATATTAATAGCAAAAGAATCGTGCTTAGATCATTGTGAACGCGTCGGTTGCTTAGCTACAATACAATATGTTCCTTATTGAAAACTACAAAGCAGTACAAGGAGATTACAGAAAAACAGGTATGGTAAACAATAGGCGGTCTTATCCTTTAAAAGCGATCTCTTATATACAACCGAAATACAGAAACCAAGATGAAGAGGCTAATATAGCTACTTTTGCTGCTGACTGTATTGTGAGTTGTATATTATGTCATTATGTCATTCTCTGATTCGACGTCGAAGTGTCAAAATAGCTGTCACTTCGACGTTGAAGCAGGCGTGAACGCAACATTGTCATCTTGGAGAATAACATCTTGTATCTTGCCATGCTCATTTTCAGTATTCAGTATACATTTATTATTGCATTTTTTTATTTACTACTTGAAGCGCGAACCAAGAAAGCTCGACGCCGAGCATGTCTTGCGATGAAACCTAATTCAATACTGTTCTTGACTGTTCTTTTAGAACACTTTGGCCACCCCTACCCCGAACCTCAACTAACTGCGAGTAAAAAAATCTATTAAGAAATAATAGCGCGAAAAAACTTTTTTAATTTTCCATTAGGCGCGTAAGCACGCACAATATTCGAGGGGCTCGATTCCGAATTCGTTTAAAGGATTCGAGCGAATTTTAAAAGGTGTCTTATTAAGTTTCCGCATCGCTGTCACTGAGGTTGTTGGCTTGTCGGTTAGCTATCTAATTAACGCTATCGGGAATTTGAACAAATTTTAAGATTCTGAGTTAAACACCTTTGACGTGCGCCGTCTTTACGTTTTTGATTACTCTATCTGAGAATAATGTATGAATATGTATGAATTTTACTCGCCCGACTCAAATAGAGGGATGTTTATAAGTGTGCAGCTGCGTGACTCTGTATCTGTCTGTGGCATCGTACCTCCTAAACTGAACGGATGTAGAGTACTGATTTGGACACGACTTTTCATATAAGCTAATTTAATCGAGATGGTAGTTGGCTATAAGTTTCATCAAAATAAAATTGTGATATTGAACTTTGAAATAAAAAAATCGGAGGTTTCAGCTTAAGTTACACACAGATACACAGACACACGCAGATTACACAGCCACGCAGTTAGACACACTTTTTGGGTCGGGTCTGAAGTTTAAAATCAAAATAAAGTTACCTCTCCATCGCTATGAGCCGCCCTTAGCCTCGATGTTCTGGCCGACCACGATGATCAGGATGATGAAGACGAGCAGCAGCACCAGTATGCAGCATATGGCGACGGCGAGCATCGCCGCGTGCTCGCCCAGCGTGTCGGCGCGGCGCCCGCGCAAATGCTGACCGGCAGTTTCAACTTCGAATTGGAACGTCTTAGCTCGTTTTGTTTTCCATAGGTTCTATACGGCCAGTGTGAGGCGATGTCCACCGCCTTTTTGCGTGAGCTAAGCTTGAGCAATTTCGAGGGTTTGAAAATGGAACGAGTTAGCTTTTGCTTTTTTTTTCATAAATTTCTAGGCTGCCAGTTTGTACACGCGCCGCAAACTCTTTCTTTGTTTGCTTGCAGTGGCAGATTCTTTTTTTAAAATTGGAACGTTTAGCTCGTTTTATTTTCTGTTGATTTTGAACTGCCAGTTAGATTGGTTAGATTGTGGTTAGATTGTCCAAATAGAACGCCTTTGGCTGTGCTGTTTCTAGGTTGGCAGGTTTAGAGACAACACTCACTATTTTTTAAATCACAAGTACCTAAATATTTTTGAACACTTATCGAAAACTATATTTTGGTTAATATGACATTATTTTGCAGACGTGTAACTTGCTAAATGTCTAATATTAATGCAATAGTACCAAACCGCACTAAAAAAAACGGTATAAAACTCAATTGTACTCAAAACCATTTGAATACTTTATTATCATACTTCACACAGCATATTAATTTCTGAGATGACGAGTCATCCAAATTAAAGTCGTTTCTAAAAAAATGAGAGCGAGAAAGCTTTTACAATGACCATTTCGAAATTAAAATGCGCTCTGCGTACTCCAATTCCGTCTGGCGTTTCCTCGACGGATGTTTTGAGCCTCGGCTCCAATTAGACAGAGGGCCAAGTTAGCGAGAGCTGTATGTAGCGCCACAACGCTCACCTTGGGACTTTAATAAATCCCTGTTAAACCTGCTCCGACTTTAAATAGAACCGTCCTCTTACCAATCAGTGAAGCGACACGTTTATTTTATTTTGTCATGTAGCATTTTAAAAGAGAAAAGTTGCAAACAAGCCAGTCCTAATTATTTATAAAAACGAGACTAGCGAAGCATCATCAGATCCTCATTTTCCCATTCACGGTCGAGAGAGTCCAATCTGGAACAGCGGGCGAGCGCTTTATGGTAATACCCCGTGATTTAGCCGTAGACAACGCCGATGTTTTTTTCCCGGTGGAGATGGAATCAATATATACAGCCGGCTGCTGGTGACAAATGGCCAGTGACAATGGCAGTCGGCATTAAGGGAAAGTTTAGGCGGGAACCGGGAAGACAGTTGGCGGTGATCGCGACGCAAATGACTTTTGTTGTAAGCGCGAACGAATTAGTTCGTTACATGCTTCGTCGAGTTGACACTATTGCTTGAATTGAATAGGCTTCATTTGTTTGGGTGTTAAGAACTATCTTTGTTGCTCAATTTATTCACTTTTATTTTTAGGCCTGGTTGCGCAATCAAAAGACAGCGTTTTATAAAGAGTATGGATCAAGGCTCATTCATTCGATAATCAGAAAAATATTATACATATTACATAAATGGAATAAGTACAATATTTTTAAATCTTACTCCGCTTTCAAGGGATTGGCTTGTCATGGTATGTTCGTATTACAATAATTAATAACGTAGCTTTTAGGCAAAAAGCAAAATGTTTAAACAAAACCTTAATTTATGATTTCACGTCATGTCTGCATCAAAAGTATTTTGTCAATTTTGTATTTTATGGACGTGTTGTACCTGACTGTAGAGCGAGAAGGTACAACAGTGATACCCACTTTTGATGGTAACTGTAGGTAAAGTCGTGGAATTTGAATGCTTAGCAAGTTGAAACATTACGGAAATTTACAGTATTATAAGTTCATACATAAATGTCAACTTGATATACATTCTCTGAATCCGCGACTGTGTTTACGCTTTGCGCCCAGGGGGTCGTAACGTGGGCCGGATCGGTGCTTGTTTTACAGCTCTTGGTGACCCAGTGCCAACAGTTTTAAAAACAGCACGTTTTGTATTATTTTTATCTTTGCAGGCTGCAGCTGTGCTGGGTGGAGGGATTAGGATTACCCACGCTAAGGATTCACGAAGATAATGTCTATTTAATGAAATTTCTCAGTATTTCAGTATTGTAGAAGTATTCATAGAAAATGTACTCAAATTATAAAGGATTTACTATGTTTGTTGAGAAATTCGATTTATTCTTTATTCTTTATTTTTTATTCTTTATTATTTAGACGTTTACTGTTCTTTTTTTATCCGTTGTTAACTATAAGTATAAAAGCCATAGCACAGGTCACGGTCATTGAATTAGGTGGCAACTACGTGAATTTTCCGATACATTTTCACGTGACAAATAAATAATAATCTTCGTTGTGTCTATTCCTAATTATATATTATCTTTTTTTCACCTCAATTGGATTTAATTGGAAAAAGTTACGAGTAACTTGGCCTTGAAGAGATTATATTACGTACCTACGTATTATAAACTAGGGAAAGTATAAAAATATACCTATCACATAAATATGCGCAGTTTTTTTTAACAAGTCGCAAAATTGAATTTATTGAATTTGACAATACATAGAAACTTAAACAAAATCAGAAAAGTTTTAAATCCAAAAAGAGCTCCCCCGCGGCGTGGTCCCAAAGATGCTGGCAGCATTTCCTCGCTATATCACAAAGTTGATACGTTCTGCGAGGAAGCGCCATCAGCGACCGAACTTGTCAGGAAGGTTTCCGTCAGAGCTACGATTTCATATTGGTTAATTGTGAGAGTAGCATAGAATATCGATGTTTTTGTTCGAAGCCCTCTGACGTTCTGATAAAAAACATGAAACTGCTTCGACGGGTTATGCAGTCCGGTCGATGGTTTTGGGACGAAAAAGCTGCCTCCATGGCTTGATACAAATATCCTCCGCCCAATTCTCTGGTGCATGACACTATCAGCGAGTCTTGCGGGTAGACCCAACTTAAAAGAAGAGTAGCTCCCCCGAGATTTCAAGTGTTCCACTGTACAGGAGTCGTAGCCGCTAACGGACCGAAGGTACGCAAGTACTTCTTCGTCAGTAGTCCCCATCCTCACATAATAAAGATGCAAGTACCGCCATCTTTCAGCTGCCTCCAGTTTAGTCGCACCAGGAGCGGCAGTACCGCGCTTTGCTCCACTGGGTAAGCTCCGTGTTCGCTTAGACTTTACCTTAGGCCAAGTGCCGTCATCGCTATCTGCATCGTCGTTCACGACGGTATCCGGTTTCGGGTTTGGTTGTTGTCTTTTGGCTCCTTCGAAGGCTACCAGTTTCCTATCCGTGCTGGTTTGAGTGTTGGCTTGAGAACCTTGATGCATTCTGCGTGTCTTTTTTCCTGATTTCCTCTGGTTTTTGGGATGCTATGGTGTTGGAATTGCTGAATCCGCAGATGTTCCAGGCTTTGGGGACATAGGAGCTATTGGATCAACCAAATCATCCACATCAGTAGAAGAGTTTCCTGTTGGTTGACGATTATCAATATTGTCGCTAATCAGTTTGAGTTTGATGACTCTTTCCAGAGCATCTATTCTCTCAACAAGTCCCGCCACATGGTAATGTTCCCTTTAGTATGCCGAGGTTATATTAAGGCACATGAAGTGATAGGTTAGTCTACATTTAGCACAGCATAGCATCTCACCACGCTTTATCGCCGTGTTGCAGCCATGGCAGTTCATTTTATCAACAAACACTTCGATTTTTATGAATATATTTCCATTAGACAGACACCGGGCACACGTCAATTCGGACCGTACTTTCGAAGCAAAGATATTATATGAAACATTTTCTACGAAACAAAATTCTACGAAATTTCTGTCTGTAAAACAAGGGAACACCCTCCGAATGGTACAAAGTTATATATTAAGAGCCCAGACCTCTGTATTTATAAATAATGGCTTTTATTTTTCAATCAATTAGCTGATCCGCGGAGGTGTGAAGGGGCCTTCCCATATGCGCACAATTTATTTATTTCTGCTTTTATAACAAGTCTCATATAAATGATCTATAGCAACAATATGTATGACGCTGACTTTACAGCATGACTAGGTCGCTAAGACCAAAACATCGATGTAACCAAACCTAAGCAACAACATGAGTCCTTCCGTCTTCAACAACATACACCACCAAATATACAAACGCTTCGACATAGTCACACAATCTCACCGTGGACACTAAAACCATTATCCCACTCATTATTTTTAATTGTTCCCTAACGATACCTCGAAAACTCGCGTTCCTCCCATTCCCTCCTTTCTATGGCCACTTCATCACCATACGGAGTGAAATCCAATAAGGCGAGCGCGTTAAGGCTGAGAAGGCTTTTAAGACCTGCTATACGGTTTTACGAGTACCGAAATACTCGGTCACCGTACGTAATGTATTCGTAGGGTTCCGTGGGGTAGGAGTACTACGAAATACGTAATCTGAAGCACAAGTAGCAGTATATAACGCTTATTCCAGAATAATGTTCAATATATTGGCTACAATTGTGTATCATTTTTCAAGCAAAAAATATCAGATTTTTTATTTTAAAAGATGTCGTCGGATCAGGAAAATTACATTAAGGAATATTGTACAAATACCTATGCTAGGTAATTGAGAAGTTTCTGCGATAGAAGTGGCATTGGAGTTAAAGACGTCTGTGAGAACCGTGCAAAGTGTGTTAAGTGAAAATGCCTGTAGTTATAATTATTATCACTTAGGTACTTAAAATATCTATACTTATTCAGTTTTTAATTAATAAAAAACAGGCCAAGCGCGAGTCGGATTCCCAGGGTTCCGAGACATAATAATTAAGTATATAAACTATATAAAAAAATTGTTAAATTGTACTGCATTTCATCCAACATTATATAAGCGTTATTTTTTTCTGGGAGAAGCTACAAGCACCCTAATAATTTCGTCATAACTTCGTCAAACCTTAATTTTATTTTTATTTTCCCGTTACGAAAAATACGAAAGATGTTAAACATACCTCGAATATTTCTTTCGGTTAATGAAAATTTTGAAAAAACTAAATAAGGTGAGAAAAAATATCTGAAACTCTAAAAACGATTAGACAAAATGAAGCATTGCTACCTTGTATTTTCTTTGTGCCTTATTTCTTGTTTTACCTATTATGTGGTGTCCAATAAAGAGTTATTGTATTGTAAGCACAGTAAAACCTGCCATTGATTTCTATATTCCAACTTTTCCACGTCTAAGGCGCTTACTTTACAACAAAATAGTCTTAAAAGATAATGGAGACTAAAGTGCTACAAACTCATTTCCATAAACTAATCTGCCAAGAAAATTGTTATTAACCATGATCCACTTACACCTCATTTTCAACACTTAATTTTAATCTCCCACTTTGCGCACGCTAAGTGCGTCTCCCAAAATAAATGGTGGGAGTACTCATATTTAAGTCAGATAGCAAAAGTGGTGACTTTGCAAATGTGTGAGCCTTATAAGGCTATAAATATATAGGCTTACAAATACCTCAATTTGCAATGTGGATTAATGCAGTGTTTTGTATTTCTACTAGAGTTTCTAAGTGTCAAGGCAAGGAATTGAGCTGTACTTGTAAAGTAAAGCCGGATTGAACTCCGGACTGACTCACTTCCAAGCAGACAAGACAACGCACAGGCCTAACCTGCCTAAAACACTGATGCCAAGACTTGAAATTTGACCTTTTGCTTGAGTATACCTAACCTCTCATAAAGATGTGCGGTCGAGAGAATTTACATTCTGAAATTTTGTGAGCAGTTATTATTTGTCGATTCGTTTTTTTTTGGAAACCTTTGTAAAGAAAAAAAACCGGCCAAATGCGAGTCAGACTCGCGCACGAGGATTCCGTAGAAAGATTTTAACGCTTTTCCCAGTGTTTTAAGAAGTCCAGTGTTAGCAGAGCCCTGCTCCTAAGCAAAATGTACGCAGTGTGGGGCCAGCTTATATTGCTCTGTGAAATCTACAGACAGACATAAAATTTTTGAATTTTGAGACTTTTCGGATTGGTTGTGCTATAGGAGCTACCTTCATACCAAATTTCAAGTTTCTAGGACAACTGGAAGTACCCTTTAGGTTTTCGGATTTCGGCAATTTGTATGGAAATAGATTTTTTAATTACTATCTTTTTGATTGCGTTGACTTAGAAGGTTGATTTTCACGGCTTCAAGGGACCGCAGGCTTGAGTATTGGATATTAATTTCAGCATCCCACCTCCACGCGTTCCAGAGAAAATGGATCTTGACAGGCAGACAGACAGACAGACGGACAACAAAGTGATCCTATAAGGGTTCCGTTTTTTCCTTTTGAGGTATGGAACCCTAAAAACGAAACATTTTCAAAAATTACCCGATCTTCTTGAAATTTTGTGATCAAGTTCGATAATTTATCTAGAAGTTTTCTGTCGCTTCGTTTTTTTGGATTTCGTTTTAGGATTTCTTTTTTAAGAGAAAAATAACGAAAAATGTTCAAAAATTAGGTCGCGAGGTCAAGAGTTCACAGAGCCACTAGTTAATTACTCCACGGGAGCAAAGCCGCGGCATAAGCTAGTACGCCTATAACGATGTGCTGATTCAGTATCCGCGTAGGTATCTAGATATTATTCACAGCCCGAAACTATGGCAAAAGCTATTGATTGCCGCGTACCGCCCGAAGCGATTGTTAATATCCCAAATGCGATTATGGCCCGATAATTGTGCTAATATGGCCTCCGATAAATGCTTTACTGTAGTTGCTATTTCAAATAACGCGTGAAAACTTAATGCTTCGTTATAAGCTTAATGTTTCATTACAGATTGTATCGGTACGTTATTATTTCAAAATGTCGCGACTGGTTACGTGGTTGTTTACGCACATGTTTATCGTATTTCCTAGTGAATTTTGCTTGTAACAGGATATAAAAACGATCAAGAAAATCCTATCTAATCGTAGTATATAGGGCACCGTTTGCACGTGATAAACTTCAAGGTCTATTTCCACTGTCAAATCAAGTTACAAAAAGTGAATGAAAATTTCACCTGCAATAGTAAGTGTCAGACTAACAGACGTCATTTAATCATAATGATCCTCAACTGGGTATTTTTTGTGGTAAAGCGTCGCAAGGTGTTTCATTCCAAATATTAGTAGGCACTTAGAAAGACTTTTGTGAATTGCGCAATTTTTACATGTAACCTATCACAACTCCGAAAAAACGTTCGATTCATTTCACCTTTTTAGGGTTCCGTACCTCAAAAGGAAAAAAAGGAACCCTTATAGGATCACTTTGTTGTCCGTCTGTCTGTCTGGCAAGACCCTTTTTCTCTGGAACGCGTGGAGGTAGCATGCTGAAAGTAGCATGGTAGCATAGCATGGTAGCGTAGGTAGCATGTCTATATCAAATACTCAAGCCTGCGATCCCTTAAAGCCGTGAAAAAATCAACCTTCTAAGGCAACGCAATCAAAAGATACAGTCATTAAAAAATCTATTTCTATTAAAACCTACAGGATACTTTCAGCTGTCCTAGAAACTTGAAATTTGGTATGAAGGTAGCTCTTATAGCACAACCATTCCAAAAAGTCTCAAAATCTTAAAATTTTATGCCTGTCTGTAGATTTCAAGACCAATATAAGTTGACCCCACACTGCGTACATTTTGCTTAGGAGCAGGCCTCTGCTAACACTGAACTTCTTAAAACACTGGGGAAAAGCGTTAAAATCTTTCTACGGAACCCTCGTGCGCGAGTCCGACTCGCACTTGGCCGGTTTTTTTTTTTCGTTTGTCCGAATGCATTTTTTTCTAAAACTGTAAATATTCCAGAATTCTTTCACGACCATCGTGTAGAACCTTTTAGGTTTGATTAGGTTTGTCTTACAGTTTCAGAAAAAAATGCATTCGGAGAAATGAAAAAACTGTGAAACGTTTTTTTCGGACAAACGATAGCTAACTAAATTTACAAAAGATGAAAAGCACTTTTCTTGCATTATACTTACTTGTTGCAACGACAATGTGAACATACTATTAAGTACTCGTAAATTACTCGTATGTTTCAATAAAAAGTGGTGACAGTTTAGTTTACGATCGCCTCAATTAACTTTATAAGGCAACAATATTACGTTCACAATTTCTTTTCTAACATGAGCCAAAAGTGTAGTAGAGTAATATAAAAAAAATTACACCATTACTCGAATATTTTTATGATTATGACTTGATTGATTGATTTTCTTTATAATTTTTATAATTGTTTTTATATCGAGCCGTATTTATCGCTCATTTATAATTTAAACAATATCATTTTATTTTGCTTGTGTTGAAGCTGAAAGAGTTCCTTCAGTTGAATCAATCGCTTTTCAATTGTCATTGATCTCGCTATCAATCGCAAGTCAATATTATATTTTCATCAATTCCTTCGTATAGACCGCCTCTAGAGTACAACCAATTTCATATACCTAGGAAGAATGTATAATTATTTAGGTGAATGAATTATTATTACATATATTATAAGCGAAAACATTATACAGGTTGCGTTTTAATGAACCGTCAAGAATTCGGCCAAGGGTTGAGTAAGTGTGTAAGCACCCCTGTGAAGTTTAAAAAAAACCTTCTTCCATATATATATTTTTAACCAGGAGAGGCAATGAAAGAATGAGAGATATTTTTAGTAAAAACTTCACAGAGACACCCCTGAGGAGTTGAGTAAGACTAAGTGAACACACACTTAGGATTATTAAAACGCACCCTGTATACAACCAAGTAGTTCTTCATAACAAACGGTGGTTTTTCGAACAAAGTATTACAGTTAGTTATGTTAGTCTACTCGTGCGCAGTGCCGCTGAAACATCAAGTTAATTTTAAAAACATTTAAGTACGTTGTGATTGAGTGCTGAAATGCGATTTCGCTAGTTTAAATCGCTCTATGGCATAGCTCTAGCTAAGGCACACAAGGATGGAATACGATAAAATGAATTACAGTTTAATGATGGCAGAAGGAACCATCTCATTTATTTATCCATACGTTTCTTTCGCATCTCATATTTTGTAAACCTGGGGATCGATTTTCGAATGTCACTTGGTGACTAAATTCTCACAAATGACATTGATATCACATGGATATCACTTTTTGCCAAAAGCCGTATTTTTGAATGTCATACCCATCTACTAACATGCAGCTAATTTGCGTTTATGTCGTACACAAGCGAGTCAACATAGTGGATTGAGGTTAGCTGTCACTGCCAGTGGTGAAGAAGTCACTCAGTGATCTCGTTTACGAGTGGTTGAGGGTATTCGTTTTCGATATCATGGGCATGAGAATTTTAGTCACCGGTGAGATTCAAAAATACGAACTTTTTAGAAATCACTGAATTTAGTCACTGGATGAGATTCAAAAATGGATACCCAGCCCACGCGAATTCAATGCTTATTTTCGTTTCGGTGTTACGGCACGTTACTAAATATTATTAATGGAGAGAGCAAATGTTTTCTACCCATCTATTGTTTTATTTCAACCGGATATTGTTAGGTTTAGGTTTAAAGATCATTTATTCTCAAAAGAATTTTACAATTCACTTATATGAGAAATTACGGGTACTTATAAATAAGCGTTAATATAAAACTAATATTACGAGCGCAAAGCGCGGCCGCCGCGACTCACACATCATTTAGAAACAGGGTAGAAATCTACTAGTCAAGAGAAGAGTACAATATTATTTGTTGCCTAGCAAAGTATCACTAAGGTACCACTTTAATAACGTATACATTATAGTTCTTGTGGTATTGACACAAAACACATTTTTGCCTAACTAATGAGTTAAATAATTGTTTGTAATGCTAACAAATTATTTCGTTATCGCCGCGAGTGGACCCAGCGTTAATAATGTTGTAATCTTTTGGAGTACCTGATAAAGGATTAATATACAACTTAAAGGCTCCAGGTTCAAAATGAAGTTGTCGGGTTTAGTATCTTCCTGATGTTGGAATAAGCTGTTATCTCGACATTGTTAAATAATACCTGCTTTTATTCTTTCTTTTTTACCCGACTGCGAAACGCCACGCAGGGTAATGAGTTTATTAGCAATTTTTAACCAATTGTATATTTTAACAGCGGAAAATGATATTTTGATGTAGAAGCTGTACCACTGTGAAGTTCCTCGAAATCAGTCCAGTAGCTTTTGCGTGAAAGAATAACACGTGCAAACACGTGCAAATACAAACTTTCGCGTTTATAATATTAGTAGCTGATATGAAACTTCAAAGACACATTTACATTAAGTACATCATTTACGCGATATTTTTTCGTTACTAAGAAAAACTACATATACCTGCAGACTTACTTTCGGATAAACAAATCGTCCATTACCTGTGATCCGTCTTTATCTCGTATCAGGCAAAACATCATCAAACTCTTTTGTCTCGTAGAAATTTTTTAGTCATAACATAATCATAATGTAATGTTTGATAAAATTTGTTTGTCATAATATTTTCGTAACTGAGACCGAAAATATTTTGGAAAATAATTTACATAGGTTACTTACATAGAATAGGTTAAGTTAGGTTAGGTTAGGTTATTTTTATTAATATTAATATTTCTATTTTCCTGAGAAATGGATATTTTCAAAAGAATTTCAATTACGATAAAAAATCGTTCTATCTAACATTACATTAGGACAATTGATAATGTATGCGAGACAATATAGACCCAAAACATCGGCTTCACGAACAATGACGAGAAAGCAGAAACCAATGACATGGAAAAGGGGCCCGCTACTGTAGTATTCCAAATGGACGGTCATACGGAAATCTATGCCTATTCGAAATTTACAGTGTTATGGCAATCTACTAGCCATTTGCTAAACTAACAAGATAGACTATCGCACTATACAATCGTAGCTTGATCTTTAATGCACGGCTAATGTTAACAGTTGTCCAAGACTCTGCCTAAACTATAACAAAACTTGTTTCACAAACATACCAAAGTCTTAGCCTTTAGGCTGCGGGCGTGGTGAGTCAGTAAATCATTTCTAGATATCGTCATACCTCGACATGCCTCACAAACAAATATTCCCAAATGAGTCACCGAATTTACAATATTGCTTAACCACACTTGCCTAGAAAGTAAAAATCATAGTACACCTTTACAACATTATATTTAGTAATTAGCCCGGTAGTTGAAACTCAAGTTTTATTTCAGTTTTAAAGTTTTTTATAGAGCGTTGCCTTCCTATGTGGGGAAGAAGTTCAAACGTAGCTCGTCACAAGAGATTTGCGAAGTAAAGAGAGTCGTAAAAAAAAAAGTAATGATTCTTCTTTATTTTTCCGACTCCGACTAGCCCCATGGACTAATTTCTATTTTCTACTCTACTTATTATTCCTTCTTCGCAGTGCTCTTGTGGAAAACGCCCCTAAACTTACTAATTAGCTAAATACCTTCGCCATTTCATTTACAACATCAATTAATTACATTAATTGTCATCCTTTAATTACAGCCAGGAACTCAACAAAAGTATACACATACACAGAATCGCATGTGATTCGAAATTTCATTATGCCAGTACGAAACTGTACGTAGATATTACTTATAAGATAAGGAATAAGTCGTCAATTGTCGCCACGGAAACTTCTAGACTACGAGTGGTTTATTAGTACTAAAACTACTAGTTCTGTACTAAAGTCATTAAGTTTAGTTACGGAGTCTGGAAATCTTAATCGCACTTTGAAACTGCATGTAAGTGTTTCTAGTCAATCGAGTAGAGTTTGCGAACTCCAGTGTACACACTAACATCAAATTAATAGTTTCAATAACCTCCTGTAAAAAAATTGCAGATATATACCCATAAGGTTAACGGCCAAATTTTCGACAACGCAATTTCAATAATTGGGTTGGTACATATGACAAAATAATATAATTTTACACTACTTGTTTACTACTTGACCAAACTTTCGAAAATGACTTTTAATTTAGCAAAAACTAATTTAATGACATAATTCGTTACAAACTTCATACTAATCGCTTATTTTGACATTTCAAAAGTTGTTGGCTTGATCAACTACCTACTTAGCGTCTCCATTGACACCCAGCTTGACACCTTCGAAGGTTTCAACAGTTGAGGCAGTGTAGGGCACTGCGACATTTCCTTTAGGCGTTTGATTCAGTGGACGCCACTGCATGGTCGGTAGACCGACGCGGAGATGGCGGACTTTAAAAGCACTGATGTCTTACGTTTAGAAGGCCGTCAGTTGCCTTTCTTACAAATGCAGGTTTATAGTAAACATAAGAAAAGACTGGAAAATAAAAAAATATGTAAGTAAAAGTACTTGTTTTAATGTGAAATTTATACTTATTACCACATAAACTAGTGTGTCTTGGATAGAGACAGATAATTTTCTTGCATACATTTGTTATTATGTCAAGTATATTGTTTGTCTCCATCCACGATGTACTATTTTTTTTGTGGTCGTGCTTACAGTAAAGAGCGAACCTCAAGCGAATTTTGAATCGAGCTTGCTTTCCCGCCTTTTTGGCAAGACAGCCATTAAAAAAATAAACGTCACTTGACATATTAGCGGGGCTCGGCATAAGGTTGAGCACAGATGTAGGTAAGATGGTCGTCTGATACGTAGTATCTCTTAGTAGTCTGTGATAGCGGGATGACCGGCCAGCGTATCCAGCAATTATTGAAAATTATGCCAAGTAAATACAGTCAGCAAAAAGTATAATCAGCAAAAAAGAATTAAAATACATTTTTGAATACAGTTTCTCAAAAAGTGGTACTTTTTGTGGCTATGTACCGTCGCACTAGTGCTTTTTACTTTTCCAAGGCGCTAGCGGGTGATGACAGGCCCGCGCGCAGCTGGCCCACCGCTTTTCGTTTCGTTGCAATTTTTTTGGCAAATGTATTAAAAATTATCGGTCGGTACACGTGCGGAAGTGTAATTTTTCGCACTCATATCAAAGTACTATTTTTACAAAAAACTTGTGAATTTATATTGATATTCGATATGTAGGTACCCATAGGTAACTAAAGGCCCCTTCGCATGACCCCCATTGACCCAGACAGCGGCGACCACAACTCACAGATAAGTTGCCGTCACTATAAAATGTACAGATTGGTAATGTATCAAATTCTAGTGCTGACAAGGGTTGACATTCGATTGTGGCCCGTCCCTCGGAATGCCCAGCCAAATTAAACCGAGCCCGTCGATAGATATGACCAACGGTAATGAAGGAATAATACAGACCTTTGAAAGAAATCAATGGTAAGTTATAATGGTCAGTTTCTCTTATTTCGTTCTTAGATTTGAGTGAAATTGACTCGCTTTTGCCTGACCATGTACAGTAAGCACCAGAAGTGGCTAAGCAACCGAAGCGGTCACAATGATCTGCACAAGCTCTTATGTCTATAGCAATAGAGTCGTGATTAGATCATTGTGAATGCGTCGGTTGCATAGTTACTTTTACTGCTGACTGTTTTAGGTATTCAGACAGCGGTTCTACTCTGGACATGTTAGACCGGCTCTATTGGTATTGTATTTATCTAGAAAGTGGGCCTAAAAATGTATTTAAAATTATAAAAAAAGCTGAGTGTAATAATTTGTCAATGCCAGAGGTATTTATTTGTCAATAATTTGTGAGAGTGATAAACATAACTACCCATTGACCCACCGTCTCTCTGAGAAGATTAAAATAGATAACTAATAAATAGCAGCGTTCTTCATATTTATAGCAATTTAATTTGTTTGTAATGGAATATCGCTGTTTGGTTGTTTATTATAAGACTTTAACAAAAAAAAGCAATTACGTCTAAAATGCAGCAGGCTTCTTTTAAACTAGATTATTGACTCTAAATTTGAAGACCGTCTGTTCTTGGCGTGCTATTACCAAAGTAGTGATAAAGTAGCCAAATGGTTTAGAAAAACATTAACATTACAATATCCGAAAACCAACTTACAAACCAGTACAAATTTGACCAACACAGAACACCTTAATAATTTAAACTTTAATTTTATTCAACGTCAACACTAGCTATAACAACAACTATGGAGGTATAATTTTGTAAACCACAATATCTAAAACTACACTACTTTCAAATGTCCACGTTACAAAAAATTCTAAAAATTCAAATCACGAACGAGGTTTTTTTTTATTATCAAAATTGTGCTCGAATTTCGAATTGCGCGTATTTCAGTTGCTGCGGGCGGATGCGACACCGTTACCGCCGGGGCTCTATCGGGCACTGACGCGCAGCGCGGGGCGAAGGCTGTACCACTGTACGGCTCGGTAGGGCCAGCCGCCTCCGAGATGAATTAGCCGAAAACACTTATTTCCGCCCACATGTATTAAGTATTTTAATACGGAAAAACACTCGGGAGGTATCTGTTATTATTTGGGGAAACATTTACTGCTGCGGTGACGCCGCTTCGCTTTGGTTTATATTTGTTTTGGATTTGCGTAATAACCCCATTACGTTCTTATTTGTTTACTCAACATTAGGCCGAGCACGAAGTTTACGAATCCTGCGTAACGTAACGTTATCGTATCGAAATCGAGAAACCTCATACTAAATTTTAGTTCCAACCACGCTCACGGGCGGGCGCTGTTCCAAACGTCATACAATTTTCTCAATAACGTTACTACTCGATTACGTTACGCAAGATTCGAAAACTTCGTGCTCGACCCTCAACGGAAGAAAACGCAAAAGGCAATCAAAATTTAAGCGTGTTTCACCAGACACTTTAAACTCTGCTTTGATTAGTTGAACATGTTTCGAACATGTGCAGTGACATCGATCGTACATGAGTGAAACAAGACAACAAATTGCCGCCTTACAGGAGCTTAGTGTAAAAGTCTCGAGGGCAGATTCGCCCGAGATTAACGGGATGGGCGGGGATTCGGGAACCAAGATCGCTGCCAAAGGGCGCTTCTAAAATCGCCGGGCACGTGAATACCGTGGTCGTCCACAGGGAAACCGTAGATTTCCATATAAAATGCCTTTGTACGGGATGACTGAAAAGTGTAGAAAATAAATTTTGGCGACATTTTCTACGTAACTGTCACATTTTTGGCATAATTTGCTTGACTATGGCAACAATTTTGTATAGAAAATTTTTGTTCCTTTTTGTACGTTTCTCAGACTTCCGGTTCGTCTACAGAACGTCCATTCTTTATTAACATACACTGAAACCTGATACACACAACCTCATTTCATTAATAGGCCAGGCATTGAATGCGCTAACAAATGTATAGTGGGAAATTCTTGGAACACAATTTTGGACTCCGTAACTTTGTTTGGACTAGTTAGGAGGTGAACACATCAAAAGTCCCCGCTCGTACCCCTTGAGCTGGGCGGGAGGGGCTGCTTCGAAGGTCCAAGTTTTCGGTTTTTTGCTTAATTCTCGGAAACTATGCATCCTAGCGACATGACCACTATATACAAAAGAAAGCTGATTAAATTTGCTACAAGTTTGACTCGGTCAAGTTTTTCAATATACCTTTATAACAACACCTTGATTGACTGACTTGCTGAATGACTGACTGACAGAGAACGCACAGCCTAAACCATTCGACCTAGAGACTTGAAATTTGGCACACTTATTGCTTATGTATCATAGAGGTGCATTAAGAAGGGATTTTTCGAAATTCCCACGAGATAGGGAATAAGTGGGATTTATATTTTCGAATCAAAGTGGCTCCTCCATAATTATAATTAATTAAGATTTCACATTAGGCGTGTGAGTAGGTGATAATAGCAGCTAACATCTCCTGCTAAATGCTATGAAAGCAGAACAGCTGATGAGCTGAAATTGGACATATCAAAAGTCCCCGCTCGCTTTATCACCGCCCGCTACATCCACTTTATCACGAAAAACTGCCACGGAAGGAGATGTACTATAGTCTTTGACGGATTTCTCATCAACCTCAAGCACGAAAGTAGCAAAGCATCAAAGATCAAGCAATATATCTGTAAAATTAGCTAGTCAGCCGCTAGTCAATTATTATGAAAATAATATGTTTGTTCTTTATCGCGTTGGAATTAAGAAAAATCCTGGAAATGGTTTTTAGCTGTTATTATTACATATTATATTATATTATGTTACCTACTTGCACGCCAAATTAGAAATCTCAATTAATTATAGTTATGGAGATAGAGCCACATTGATTCTAAAATATAGATCCCATTTATTCCCTATCCCGTGGGAATTTCGAAAAATCCCTTCTTAGTGCACCTCTATGAAACATAAGGTATATGTGTGCCAAACTTCAGTCTCTAGGTCCAATGGTTTAGGCTGTGCGTTGTCTGTCAGTCAATCACGGTATTGTTTTATAGGTATAGATATCGAAAAAGTTGACCGAGTAAAACTTGTAGCAAATTTAATCAGCTTTCTTTTGTATATAGTGGTCATGTCGCTAGGACGCATAGTTTCCGAGAATTAAGCGAAAATCCGAAAACTTTGACGTTCGAAGCCCCCCTCCCCCCCCGGCTCAAGGGGTACGAGAGGGGACTTTTGATATGTTCACCTCCTAACTAGTCTAAACAAAGTTACAAAGTCCAAAATTGTGTTCCATGCGTTTCCCTCTATACCTTTTCATTGACTGACCTATAAATAAATATTAATTTTTCGCATAAGCAGTTATTATTATTACAAATCTCACATATCCCTCGTCTACGGGAAATAACAAACAACGAAAGACGAGGATTAGAAAACAATTGAAAAACAAAGCGAAGAATACACGGAATGTTCGAGAAAAACAAAAGAAGAGCAATCATTCCTCTTGCGGCGGTTGCTCCATCCTGGCGGTGCAATTTAAATGCAACGGTCGGGTGGAACACACTGAGTTGATTGGAACGCAGAATAAGAATAAAGAGCTCGTTTGGACTTTTTAAAGGTTTTCTAGTGACCTTAGTTTTCTTGTTGTTGAAAATTATAAATCTTTCATAAAGGTTTTTGATAAGTTTGCGAAGATGCCCATTGGCAGTATGGTCTCCACCAGTGACTTATTCTTTTTCCTCCTATATTAAATAAAAGAGTGCTCCCAATGGCTCGGAATAATTACATTCCACATTTACAAAACCCTCATGATAAAAGTAAATGGCCAATGATATTACAGTAATATCAGTCTTAAAAAAGTCGGACTAAACCCTGCAATTTTTCTGTCCCGCGTTCCCCCCAATGAATCATCGTTACAAAATAAAAGATAGCAATCCCAACTCGCAGATAACTCGCTTCGAGGATTCGGTACACAACAATAAAGGACTGGGGATAAAGCGCCGCGGAAAAAACAAACAAGATCTATAAAAAGACGCCGTAAATAACAAATCGACGGACTACAGAAAGAAATTTGAAAATAACGTCCTTCGGTACATCCGGCCGCAGCTTTGTCCCAGTAAATAGTAATAATAAGAGCTTTATTTATTACCACAGAATACATAATTACTATTTTTAATCTACAAAAAATCCGCCTTTGAAGGCCATCTCGAAAGATGTCTAAGTAATCAGTGCCCCAAGCACGACTTGTCGAATCCTGCGTTACGTTACGGTTATCGTATCGAGATCGAGAAACCTCATACTAAATTTTAGTTCCAAATACGCTCACGGGCGGGCGCTGTTCCAAACGTCATACAAACTCGTTATAGTTTACTATTCGATTTTACGTGACGCAGTGAAATAGACTGTAGTGGGGACAGTACCAGAGGCCCGAGTACGAATATTCGAAACCTGCGTCACGTAAAATCGAATAGTAAACGTTATCGAGTTTGTGTGACGTTTGGAACAACGCCCGCCCGTGAGCGTATTTGGAACAAATTTTTTTTATTAAGTTTCTCGATTTCGAAATGATAACGTTACGTTACGCAGGATTCGAACGAGGAGTAGAAACGTTTATCTTTCGAACACGAGCAAAGTTATCTATGAACTAAAAAACAATTACTTTGCTCACCCGCGACCACTAATGACAAATAGTTATATCTGTGCGGCAAATGTATGTTTCCATGCAACACCTCCACCTCCACTGCTACACGAATCAACACATGCCACACAGACCCAACTATCACCACCACCACTATACTAAACGCTGACGCGTTTCGGCACTCTCCACGAGGCCATTTACGAAGCACAACAACAACCGCTCAACATGCCACCACTTCCACTACTGACATATGTAAACCATGTACTCAACTTAGTTAATGACAAAACCAACGTACCCACTAATATTTTATAAATTCCAAACTACCCTTTTATGTAAGTCCTAAACTACCCTTTTTTAAGAAATGAATTCCAAACTACCCTTTTTATTTTTATTTTTAATCTACGCCAGGTACCCCGTTATTTTTAACCGAGTACGGTAAAAAGAGAAGTCATGTTCTCATTATTACTATGACACATTATTAAAATTAGAACCAAGTCGTAACAAAGGCGAAGAAACCAAATTAACTTGTTCATTAATAATAGACCCCATGTTGTTGTACCTAATTATTTCCAATTGTTCTAAAACCGATAGCCGCAAACCCTTATCACAATAATGTAAAATTTCGTACGTATCTGAGTCTAACAACGAATGATTCGTTTCTAATAAATGCTTGGCAAAGTTTGATTTCTCTGGATGATCATGCCTATATGACGAGACATGCTCTTTAAATCTAGTATCAAAGCTTCGACCGGTTTGTCCAATGTATACTTGACTACAGTCGCCACAAGTGAGTTTATATACGCCCGACCTGTTCCCTTTATCCACCTTTTCTTTGTTATTACAAAGTCTAGAACGTAAAGAATTAGTAGTCTTAAAGGCAACATTGATGTTATTTGATTTTAAAATATTATAAATCTTGTCAGACAACCGGCCAACATAAGTAATACTAGATCTAAATTTGTTAGTAGGCTGAGATGGCAACGCTGAGTAAAGCATGCTATTCACTATCCGTCCCTGCTTCTTTTGAACCAGACTATTAACCATTGCTGTACTATAACCATTTGTTGTTGCTATCTGATATATAGTATGTAACTCAGAATCATAATGCTCTTTCGAAAGAGGTACAGTTAGTAGTCTATGTACATAACAATGGAAAGCAGCCAGTTTATGCTGCCATGGGTGAGTAGAATTTGCAGGTATGACAGTATCTGTGTACGTAGGCTTACGGTAAATTTGAAACTGGTGCCTATTATTTACTCTTGTAATAGTTAAATCCAGAAAATTTAATGAACGATTTTCCTCTAATTCTCGTTTGAACTTTATTTTTGGATGTTTGTTATTGAGAGCACTAATAAACAAATCTAGCTGCCTCATACTCCCCTTCCAACATAAAATTAAATCATCAACATACCTATAATAATATACTAAATTGCTGTTCCCCACTATATATTGTTTTTCAAAGTTATCCATAAAAACGTCAGCCATTAAAGGACTAAGAGGTGACCCCATTGCTAAACCATCACTCTGCAAATAATATTGACCATTATTATTATTATTATTTCAGATATAATGGTCAATATTATTTGCAGAGTGATGGTTTAGCAATGGGGTCACCTCTTAGTCCTTTAATGGCTGACGTTTTTATAGATAACTTTGAAAAACAATATATAGTGGGGAACAGCAATTTAGTATATTATTATAGGTATGTTGATGATTTAATTTTATGTTGGAAGGGGAGTATGAGGCAGCTAGATTTGTTTATTAGTGCTCTCAATAACAAACATCCAAAAATAAAGTTCAAACGAGAATTAGAGGAAAATCGTTCATTAAATTTTCTGGATTTAACTATTACAAGAGTAAATAATAGGCACCA
>OY829515.1:3854133-4017324 GCA_963691665.1 Clepsis dumicolana
CTCTCGTTCTCGAGTCCAGCGTCCGCGTCGCCAGCAAAGTCCGTCGCCTTCCAGGAATAAACGGTCCCGCTCCAACTACGCCAAGTTCCCGACATGCTGGTACCATTATAAATTTGGCAGCCGGGCTAAACGATGCATCAAGCCCTGCGATTACACCCCGGGAAACGGGCAAGGCAGTCGATAATGGCGACTCACGATTGCCGAATAAATACTGGTCGCCTGTTTGTCACCGACTGCAGATCGAAGCTACAATTCCTGGTCGACACTGGAAGTGACCTGTGTGTTTTCCCCCGATCAGCGCTTCGAGAACGACGAACGAAGACCAGCTATCAATTGTGCGCGGCTAACGGAACACCTATTGACACTTACGGTTATGTGCAGTTTAATCTCGATTTTGGCCTTCGTCGGGACTTTTTGTGGCGATTTTTAGTGGCTGATGTAACTAAGGCCATTATTGGCGTAGATTTCCTTTCATATTATAGCTTACTTGTAGACATTCGCAGCCAACGATTAATTGATCAGACAACAAATATATCAACCATGGCTTGTGTCGCATCATCAGAAATCGCAATTTCGAGCGTTAAAATCGTGACTGGTGATAGTGTATATCACAAAATCTTGTCAGAATTTCCGGAAATAACACGGCCGGCAGGTACACCACACAACATAAAACATAAAACCTTACATCACATACGTACCACACCAGGCCCCCCAGTCTCTTGTTCACCCCGCAGGTTAGCCCCCGACAAATATAAGATCGCTAAATTAGAGTTCGACGCAATGTTATCATCCGGTACAGCTCGGTCATCCGACAGCCCTTGGGCATCGCCACTACACCTCGCGCCAAAAAAAAGACAACGGGTGGCGTCCCTGCGGCGACTACAGGCAACTTAATTCCAGGACCGTCCCAGATAAGTACCCAATTCGACACATCCAAGATTTTGCTCACAATTTGTCTGGTTGTAAAATATTCTCCACTCTAGACCTTGTAAAAGCTTACAACTCAGTACCAGTGCATGAACCGGATATACCGAAGACCGCCATTACCACCCCCTTCGGTCTCTTTGAATTCCCCTTCATGACATTTGGGTTAAGGAACGCGGGACAAACCTTTCAAAGATTTGTCGACGAGATGACTCGAGGCCTAGATTTCTGCTACCCCTATTTGGACGACTTTTTAATATTTTCTAAAACCGAAAAAGAACATAAAGATCACCTCCGCCAAATTTTTCGCAGAATGAGGGACTACGGAGTGCTCATAAATACGGCAAAATGCACATTCGGAGCCTCAGATGTTAAGTTTTTAGGATACTACATATCTGAACGCGGCACCAAACCCCTTGAAGAAAAGGTACAGGCTATCAAAGAGTTTCCAGTTCCGAAAAATGTCAAGCAGCTTAGGAGATTTTTAGGCATGATAAATTTTTATCGTCGATTTTTGCCCAACGCAGCGCAAATTCAAGCGCCTCTCAATGCTTTGCTGGCGGGCTCAGTCAAGGCTTCCCAGCCTGTGCATATAGCGGGAGACTCATTAAGGGCCTACGAAGACTGCAAAAATAATCTTTGTGAAGCAGCTTTACTGGCCCATCCAGATTCAAAAGCAAAACTAGGGCTTGTTACGGACGCGTCAGACTTGGCCATTGGGGGTGTCTTGCAACAACTGAAGGACGGGATTTGGCAGCCACTAGCGTTTTTCTCGCGAAAACTTTGTCCGTCTCAACAGAAGTACTCCCCTTATGATAGGGAGCTCCTTGCAATTTATGAAGGCATACGACATTTTCGGCATATGCTAGAGGCTCGCCATTTCACTGTCTACACCGATCACAAGCCATTATGTCACGCATTTAATGAACGCAAGAACAACTGCTCGCCACGTCAACACAGACACCTCGACTTTGTTTCACAGTTCACAACTGATATTCAACACATCGCAGGCAAAGACAACGTAGTCGCCGATGCACTTTCACGAATTGACGCACTGCAATCACCGATCGACTTGGAAACCTTAGCTAAAACACAAAATTCTGATGTTGAATTGCAACATTATCTTCAGGCTAATTCCTCGCTTCGAATTAAAAAAATGAATATCCCCGGTAGTCGATATGAACTATACTGCGACGTCAGTACAACGACTCCCAGGCCATTCGTTCCTACTCCACTACGAAGACAGGTATTTAACAGCCTACATTCATTAAGCCACCCCGGTGCCAACGCCAGCGCTAAACTCGTTTCACAACGTTTTGTTTGGCCGCTGATTAGAAAAGATTGCCGTGAGTGGGCTCAGGCATGCTTAGCCTGTCAGAAATCGAAGGTAAATCGACATGTATCTTCTCCTATAGGTACCCTCGAATTACCTGAAGCGCGTTTTAAGCAGTTGCACATAGATCTCATTGGACCCATGCCACCTTCTTGTGGATACCGGTACTGTTTGACCGCGGTGGACCGTTTCACGCGATGGCCCGAGGTCGTACCTATCGCCGATATCACTGCGGAAACGGTTGCCAAAGCCTTCGTGTCAACCTGGGTCGCCCGATTCGGCTGTCCCTCAGATATCGTCACTGATCGCGGTAAACAGTTTGAATCAGTTATTTTTCAACACTTATCAAAAACAATAGGATTTAAACACCGCAGGACAACTGCTTACCATCCTCAGTGCAACGGGCTCGTAGAGAGATTTCACCGCCAATTGAAAGCCGCCATAATGTGCCACGCCGATGGCAACTGGAGCGAGTCGCTGCCTTTCATCTTACTTGGCGTGAGAAGTGCTTTCAAAGACGACCTTCAGGCATCTTCAGCCGAACTCCTTTATGGCGAACCCCTCCGTCTTCCAGGCCAGTTCTTCGGAGAAAAGCAAGACCACCTCACAACCGATATTACGGATTTTTCTGCGCGCATGAAATATTTTGCAGAAAAATTACAACCAGTACCGACGTCAAATCACAACAAACAAAAAACCTTCGTTTATAAAGATTTGGCAACCTGTACCCACATCTTTCTGCGAGAAGACGCGTTACGAGGTTCCCTACAACCGGCATATACTGGACCGTATGAGGTACTGACTAGGAGTGACAAACTATTTAAAATAAGAGCCAAAGGAAGAGATGTCACTGTGTCAATAGACCGTATTAAGCCTGCCTATATCATATGCGAGAACATCGAAAACCCGGACCCAAATACAACCACTCGGACTTGCCCTAAAATGGTAACGCGGTCAGGACGCCACATACATATTCCAAATTATTATCGCCCTTAGATAAGGTCTCTGGGGGGGAGTGATGTGGCCACCATTTCATATTAGTACATGATTATACTTAAAATTATAACTATATTTATCTATGATAAAATAAACATTATTACACATAAATACATACTACATACATCAGTAGAAATAGCTTTCTTTGTATATAAATAAATAAATATTACCGTATTAATACTAACTAAATATTTGTCGTATCGTGTTACGTCACGCGCGCCGGCCGTGCTATGGACACTCGATTGCGCGAGGAATAAGTATTGTTACCAAGCAGCCGCGCGTCCGCCGCCCGACGCGGCGACGCGCCAGTCACGATTCGACCGTCGCACGCGCAACCCGTGTCGCTTTGCTTGCCTTCCAACTTACGCGCGCATTGTTTCTGTACCTAACATCTATCCCTTCTGTTTCTACGCTGTGTTCTTTCCTGTTTATCTTTCTGTATATGTGCCTTCTGACTTTCTGTGAATGTGTTTATGTACCTACTATTGTGCTTCGAACCTTATTAAACGTTAAGTGAACTCTGCTTTTCCTCTTTTGATTACGGAACCCTTGGACTCTCAAAAAGGTACGTCCGAAATGCCTGGTTCCCACAAGTACTTTCAAAATTAAATTTTTGGAGGGTTTGCTTTACTAATGTACACATCAATTGATAACTTTGTAACCTTTGTAAGTATACGATAAAACGTAAATTATGCGTCTGCTTGCTGTTCTGTAAGTCTGTAGGTCTGTTAACTATGTTAGGGTCATAAAGGCTACCTATCCTCTTAAATCTTTCTTCTTCTCAATTCTACGCTATCTCTATCCTACTATCTACTACGACCGAATAGTCTAAATAGTGGTCAAGGAACCTGACTATGAAGTTTGAGGTCCCTGGATCGATCCCCGGTCGATTGAACGAGCCTTTTAGTTTGTGCTGTACTCTGAGGGACTATCTATATTCTTAAATCTTTCTTCTTAATTCTCCTACCACCCTATCCTTAAGCTATCGCAATATCAAACAGACGTTACTGTTACTAAGTGTCGGAAAGGAGAGGGGGGTGGGGGTGCCCCGTGTGCCAAGCAACAAAGTGTGACAATTCATTAGTACCCACCTCCAGCGAAAGAATGCGCACAAAATCTTCCTCTAGGTGTTTTATTTTAAGTAGGGGAGCTCAATACCAAACCGCCCGGGGTACCAATCTATCCTATGCCGCCACTGATATCATCTTCATGGTTTCCAGCTCCCATGGCACACTGCAGCGTGGCCCACTGCTCGCTGCCCTGTCGTGGTGCGGCGCCGCCGCCGTCGTGTCCCGACACACTTCCTCAGTGTGCCTCGGGCTGTGCCTGCATGGCTGACTGCGAACAGCAAGCCATAGTCTGCTTCGAGACCAAGCACTGCGTGCAACGGAAGAAGTACTACGCGAGGACTATCAAGCATAGGACAGTTTAACCTTTTCGACGACAACGACTCGTATATTAGCACCGCAGGTTCATTATTACCAGCACCGCAGGTTCAACTCCAACGACTGATATATGGGCCATAAGAAGGATAGCATTTGGTTTCGTGCAAGAAAATGACTTGGCGTATGAATGAGTGGCTATTTTTCACTTGTGGTCGCGGGTGAGCAAAGTAATTGTTTTTAGTTCATAAATATGTACCTCCGCAAAGTAACGCCTGATTCAGTAAATTATGAATGAGTGCTTTGACATTTGTCTTAGCGTCGAAAAGGTTAATGGGACTGCTCGTTTGTATTCACATTGGATGCGAAATTGGAAGTCGAAATTTGGATGTTGGGTGGTACAGTTTGTTGGCACAGTCGAAAGCTAACTGCATACCTATAGATTTTTATTGTGAGGCAAATACTCGAGCACCTTCGTAATTTTTGAGTACCTGTTCTGATTCGATAACGTTTAATGCTTGTTTAATTTACTGAGCTTCGTTGAAACCAATGTTTTAATACCATTTTATTCCGAATAACTAACAAAATTCACATATTTAAATTGTATCTTTACAAATAAATTTTAATTTATTATAAAGTTTTAAAGTAAAGCAGCTTTAAATAATTCTCATTTGCTTTGACTTTTAACCTCACACATGTAGTTTAAAATAGTCAACACAAAAGTGTACATATTTTAAAACTTCATTCCTAGCGCATGTCATAATAATTATATTAAACGTGTTGGATGAGTTCATATTTTCAAAGGCAACATGGCGGTTGATACGAGGCAATTTCCATAATGCAAACCAGTGCAGTCTAATGATGTTTGCAAGGAGGATTGAGGGAATTCCGCTGCAAGGAGCGATATTATAGCTCGTTATGGCTCCAGAGCTTTATGAGAATAGCGCCCATGTTGAAATAAGTATTACATGGGTAATGCAGAAAATCTTGTAGGTAAAGGGAAGCGTTAGAGAAAGCTGTTTTTGGCAATATTCAAATTCAAAATTTTATTCAGCAAATAGGCAGTTGAATGCTCTTTTACACGTTTTTTCTTTAGTCTACCAGCGCTGTTGGTCGGCGCAACTCGACCTAAGTATCGAAAACAAATTCCATGACAAAGCAGTTTTGACATTGACATAAGATTTTGTCTCGCCTATGGAGAAAGATTTTCACTATCGATGTGTAGGTTGTAGCTCTAGAAGATGATAAACACGTGATGGTAAAAAAAGGTATTTTTTTTTCATGTGTAACTCTTTCACAGTAGCACCGATGTAATACATTTTTCATTTTCTCGAGTACTTTAGGTAAACCCAAAATATTATTCAGCAAAATAAGCAATTGAATGCTCTTTTACACGTAATTGTTTTGAGTCTACCAGCTCTTTCGGTAAGACCGCGATTGTCAAGATGAATGCGCCGCGCCGCAAGTTTTTTTTCACAAAGTATTTTTTTTAACATATTACATAATGTATGTAGATAAATAATTTGGTGAAAGTCAAATGTATTTAAGCAGGGTTATTGAGCTTTGTGGGTTTTTACGTGGTCTTATGCTATACTAACTTCTTTGATGCCCTCGGCAAGTCAGTCTATATTATAGCAACAGGGTTTTGATAAAGCCGCCAGTGGTGTAGAGTAACTAAAGAATCGCTTTCGTCGTGGCTGGAAGCAACTGATAAGAGGAAACAATAGGGGGTAGATCGAATAAAGAGGGAACCGTCTGTTCTTGTGTACGCTCATTTAAAAACTAATTTACTGACTCAGTTGTATATAGAGTTCACGTCAGAAGTGACCTGATACTTAATGTCGCAATAACATATTATTTATCTATTTATATTTATTGTAAGTACATAGATATAACAATTGGATAACAAGCTACTTTTGAAGCTTACTGTTATAAGTACCAATAAAAAGAAAATAAGTCAACGATGCTCTCTAGGTTGGCAACGCATCTTATATTATTTTGTTGGGTATTGTCATAAATCAGAGTGGTGGCATTCTTAAACAATACAACTTATACAATTCTTATAAAACATCCTTAAACAATAAACTTTAAAACATTAAAATACAATGCTAATGCTAATTAATTGCCAAGCAATCAGTCAAAATAGGCTGAAATTGGAAGAGCCTTGTTATCGTCTTTGATTTTGTATGAGGTGATAGGTCATGCGTATAGAATTATGGTCTAAAGTCTAAATATAAATATAATTCTAGCTTAAAGCGATTTTTTATGAATTTTACTCCTCTGTAAAAGCACTAATTTATATTTCATTCACGGCTTCGTCAAATTGGGCTCAAGATTTCTAAAAATATGGCGCGCAAGCTTTACGTCTTGGAGAACGAAGAGAATTATTTATTCTAACAGCCCAATATAAATGCAGATTTTTCTGGTCCCCTTTCATACTTTTTCAAAGGATTCGTGGCACTAGTAGAGTGAAAACTTGGTTACTGAGAAAGATGTAACCATCTGTATTCAGAATCCTCAGATGGAGTGCCTAGATTAGTAAGTGTTAAGTCAATATCGCTCCATACATTACACTTTCGATCCGTCGTTTTAATCAGAGCGCCTAGTGTAATCGCCGACCAGGCCAAGAAATACGTCTCGATTGCGTTGCGTTTAACAATTCTCATACTATTTGACACTTTAACGCAGACGCAATCGAGACGTATTTTGTGCTTTTTGATTACACTAAGGGCACAGAGGAAGCGTCGGTCGTAACGACGGATCGTACCGTATATGGGGCCCTTTAAAGTCTCATAATATGTGCTGTTGCTCCTACCACGCCACCGACATTGGTAAGTATAATGCTCGAATGCTCATGTCATGTGGCAAAGTGCCACCGCTCTAGCTACCACTTAAAATTCAAGTTGGCTTTTGACATTATGATGACGTTGGCGTGTAGGTGACGACAACCTTTCTTTACTTCTATGGCGTTGAAAGGAAAGAGTTAATCAATTACAGTTTAGGCCAATTAGCAGCGTGACGTTGAGGAAGGTTTTTTAAATTAATCCAAAACAAAATTCCTTGGGAGTAAATCTTGTGAATTATGCCACGGAGGCTTAAATTTAGGTTCTCTCCGTTATCTTAAATGAAACACAAATTATGGTTCATCGTAATTACCTAATTACTTACCTGTGGCGAAATTAACACTTGGGTTTAAATTCAGACGCATATTTGCTCCCATTCCCATACAATTATGCATACTTCATTTTATACTTGCCAGAATATATTATTAAAGATCTATTGCCTCCATTTCCCTAGACAAAAAAAAATCGTTAAACTTGGATCGTTTCGAGAAGTACTTCGAACTTATTACATAAAATTTTACGCAAGATTGTAAGTGGCCTTGTACTTGGCCTGCAGTGTATAATTAATTTACTTTACGGACTTTGAACTCCGGATTCTAATTAGTTCTCAACTCATAATGAAATATGACGTACGGATCGCAAATATTGTCACCTGTGCCTAACGCTTTTAATAAGCGGCCCAACCAGTGAGTGAGATTTGACTCTTGACCTCAGCACTTTCCATCAGGCGAGATTTTTTTTTATATGACAAGGAGGGCAAACGAGCAAGTGGTCACCTGATGGTAAGTGATCACAACTGTCCATAGACACCTACATCCCCGGGGGGTTTGGAAATGCGTTGCCAACCTATAGAGCTAAGTTGAAATGCCTCTTGTGTCCGTAATTACACCGGCTGGCTTACTCTCCACACCGGAACACAACAATTCAAGCACTGCTGCTTAGCGGTAGGATTAGCGAGTCGGATGGAGATAAGGGAAAATCACTGATCACTTTTGAGAATGAGTGTTTCCACTTTGCACTGTTTTGTTTCGGCGAGGAGAGTAACAAAAGGGATTTCCTTCTGATGTTACGGGTGTCCATGAGCAGCGGTGACCACGTACAGTCGGTGCCCTAACATAAATATCCACTTTTACGTACAGTTAGTATGGAAAAGTGGATACTTATGTTAGGGAACCGACTCTACAGTCAGCAGTAAAAGTAGCTAAGCAACCGACGCGTTAACAATGATCTTAGCACGGCTCTATTCTTATAGAAATAGGAGTTTCTGCAGATCATTCTCAACGCTTCCGGTTGCTTAGCTACTTCTGCTGCCGACTGTACCGTCGAGTCATCGTTTGCTTTCCTCGTATAATAATAAAACAACAACATGATATTGGAGTCCATTACATCGATAGCTATATTTCATTGGTTACCCCATTACCCAAAAACGTTTTAAGCGAAAGAAGTTTAGCATTATATTTAATAGATGTATATTTCGAGTGAATAATGATAATGATCAGCATAGCTATTTCTAGGCTACCGAGAATGAATGAATTTATTACGTAGAGTGTTTGGTGTTAAAATATTTACTCTCGACTTGAGCATTTTGTAGCCGTGTTGATTGTTTTGCTAGTAATAGAAGTTGTTGCTAACTAGTTAGTTAGTTAAAGTGGTGTTTTAAACTCTCAATGTCTGGCACCTTCTACGATTTTTATTTATTTGTTTGTAGATTTTTGACCACCTTGTAGTCTAGTGGTTAGAGACCGTGACTATGAAGCTTGAGGGTTCGATCCCCGGTCGGGGCAGATGTTTGTATGATGAATACGAATGTTTGTTCTCGGGTCTTGGATGTTTAATATGTATTTAAGTATGTGTTTATCTATATAAGTATGTTTATCCGTTGTCTAGTACCCATAGTACAGGCTTTGCCTAGTTTGGGACTAGGTCAATTGGTGTCAATTTGTCCCATTATATTTATTTATTTATTTTATGTCGCGGATAAACGTTAAAGTCAGCGGGTCAGAACGAAGCAGGGAAGGGAGCGTTAAGTAATTTTCACGCACGTCAAATGCTGCTACAAAATTGCGTTCCCCCTTATCGATACGTAAGCATCGTAAGTATCGATATGTAAGCATTTATCTATATCTATGTAAATTGTCCCAGTCCCATGATATTTATTTAAAGCAAAATTATAAGCGAAATGTACCTACTTAAAGTCTCAACTGGATAATTAAGTTTTTTTCTAGTCAATGTATTACTTCACGCTGGCTTTACTCGTTCAATTGCGTTTCTGCTCCTTTTGATGAAAGCAAACGAGCAAGTGACGTACCTGATGGTAAGTCATCACCGCTGCTCATAGACACCCGCAACACCAGAGGAATTGCAGATGCGCGCCGGTAATTTTCACAGCTGTCTTTTTATTCACACCGGAGCACGCCAGTGCTAGAACTGCTGCTTGGCGGTAGGATAAGCGATTAAGATAGTGGTGGCAATCTGGATGGACCGAGGTGCAAGCATGAGGTTCTACCACCCGCGGCTTAGTTATATAATTATGTCTATAATGCGTTCGTGACTCTTTATTCGTAGACGAAATGTCTTTAAGAATTATTTTTAATTAGTGTGTGCTTTAGGATGGTACCTTCTCGCAGCGAGCCGTCGCATTATGTATCAAGGAACTCGCTAAGATCTTAATTGTGGAAGGGATCTACTGCAAACTTTTTTTACTTTGTACCTACCAAATTTCTTTGCGACGCATTCTTCTTAGCAACCATGGACTTTTCGAATGCGCTGGTAGACTCAAAAAGAATAAGCAAGGGTAAAGAGCTCTCTTTACTCCTGTGGCCCATTGGCAAAATGAACTTTTTGTTGCCATTTTCATTTTCATCCGAGTCCTTTGGCTATAAATAACATCATTATGTTAATTAGGTGAATCATTATTCGCCTACCCAGCACGGTTGTCTACGATCTAAAGATACGACAGCTAACGATGCAAACCAGTAGCAACCCCGTGCCTGTCAACTATCGGGCTTCAAACAAGCGTCCATTGTTCCAGCTTAATCCGGAATATTCCAGATGCTCCCACGTCCAGTGCAAATCAAGCAACCTTCGCAACATCGTATCTCAATTTACACAGTCTTTGTAATTACAACCTTGTTTTGTGGCTTTAAGGTTTTATGGGCAAGACTTGCAAGAGTGATATGTGAGGTTGGAAGGTTTACTAAACATCAATTGTGTGTAGGTTCAGGTATACATGGAAGTCGTATCGTAGAGTCGATTCGTTATTCCGATGACGTAACATTGTCTCTCGTTGCGTTGCGGTTGGTTAGCTGAATTTCGCTTGAATTTGGAATCCCCAGAGAAATATAAGTATCATAGGATGGCACAAACTATAAATTCGAAGTTAGTCATAAATTTGCAGTTTTAACAACTGAAACGTCCTTTTCCTAAATACCTACCCAGTAGTTCGGAATCTTTTAAGTAAATAACATTATGACCAAAGTAGGTGTACCTATCATTAAAATATCTTCTTGCAGAGCTTACCTATTCGTAGTCAGTATATATAGTTAGTCACGTCCGAAACTTGCATTGCAAGAAACTGTCTTGAAAGTTTGGAAACTTCTTAATCATCATATCGCTACGTTAATGATCTGGAAGTTAAATGCCAGTCTTACACAGTTGAAAACAAATGAATTTCACGCCCATGGCATGAAAAAAAAAGAAGTAAAAAATACGACGATCTCGATTCAAGTAAAGTAGAAGACGATTACTCTAAGCTTACCACTGACAGATGTTTTGCCTTCATTTCATTTTCAAATTTAATGTCTTACTAATAAGATACTTATTACAAAAGCTGTAAACATGTTACAGTTAGAGTAATCGTTCTCTAGTGACGAGAACTTTTTTTTTTATCATGGGACAAATTGACACCAATTGACCTAGTCCCAAACTAGGCAAAGCCTATACCATGGGTACTGGACAACGGATAAACATACTTATATAGATAAATACATACTTATATACATATTAAACATCCAAGATCCGAGAACAAATATTAATATTCATCATACAAACATCTGCCCCGACCGGGATTCGAACCCGGGACCTCAAGCTTCGTAGTCAGGGTCTCTAACCACTACGCTATTCGGTCGTCATAAGATTGTTTGTTGTAATTCGACTGAAGTTATCTGTTTTGACAATTTGTTTCCGAATTAGTATCAATATTGCAATCTATTTATATTGAAATCAATAGTCATAACTGATGCATAGAATCGTAATCGTATTGAGAAAGGCTGGATATACTTACTTAGTCTGTTGGAATACTGTACCTACCGCGATATTGAATCTGTCAAAATCCAACTTTCAGCTACTAGAATTATTAATTACCTACATAACTGGTTGGAAACTGCAACTGTCGTATTGTTTGTTTGCTCTCATTCTAGAGTTTATTTCTACCGCTCAGAATCGGGTCGGCAGTTGGAAGGCGACTAATGAGTTCTAGACTTTATTGCACCAATGGACGACGGCCCTTGTGGTGTGTGCGATGGGAGCGGCTGTGACACCTGAATGGCATAGCTCGGCCAGCCATATTTGTACTTTGTAACGGACTACTTATCCGATAGAGAATGGTGAACTGATTTAAAAGTAAGTATGATTATTTAAAATATCTTAATACACAGTATTTTTCACTTAGACTCCTTAGCTTTACAGCTAAAAACAACCTCATGTCGCGTGTACTCTTATACTTTAAAGTTAAAAGGTGATGCAAGGCAAGGTTGACTTTATTTTCATAATCCGGTTAGGTAGCAAAGAACTTCCCTCAGTAGAGTCGACAGGTAAAGGATGGGGATTCCGAGCCGGCATAACACCATCGACTCTACCCCTATAAGGGGAGGACCAAGTGTTGTGATCCTCCCTTTAAGAACGGGAGCCCTGGCGTTTAAGCTAGGGCGACCGGAGGGGCGCCGCTGGTGCATCCCTAGGGATCCCCCGGTGCCTACTAACCCGAGAGAAGGACAACACCGGTGGATTTTACCAAGTTTTAGTGGGTATACCTCCCCTCCCCAACCCCCCTTTATGGAGGGATGTTCCGGGGGTATGCGTTATGAATTTCCCATCGTTAAAAAAGAAGGTGCCAAGGACTGGTGACATCTGCTCTCATGCTTTATAATTAGTAGAGATGGGCAAGATTTAACAGAAACGAACAGAATAGAGTCGAAAAAAACATGACTTCACAATTGGGAAAACACCGAGGCACTGATTTCCCTCCAATAAATAGCACTGTTGTTGTACACTACTTAAGACGAAGTCTTTTCCATAACAGAGTGTCATTTTCCTACTAAATGGGTCATAGTACTTGCAGAACGGGTAAAGCGCCTTTTCTTGTACTTACTTCATTTCATTTCATTAACCCTCCTTTACGACCAGAGCGTTACATTTTCACGGAATTTATTGCTATTGCCATGTATTTCACTTCGGCATTCATTTCTTCGACGTTTTAATGTTTCTCGTGCTTTGAATGGGGATGTATATGTATCTCCATAGGAAACTTAAGGCTGTTACGACATTTAACGTCAGCAGGGCAGATTGGCAGTAGACTAATATGCTACGAGGGGCGGCTGAAAAGTAATCTACCTAACAATTAAACAAGAGACTGACGTGGCTAAATTTTTTTTATTTTTCTATATAGTCCCCTGCTAGTAAAATGCACTTATTAATTTTTTCAAATATCGAATTAAAACCATTAAAATAAAAATCTTTCGGTTTGTCGTCAAAAAAGTCAGTAACCGCAGCCTTCATTTCGTCATCGGTCATACACCTTCGCCCCCTGAGGTCTTTCTTGAGAAGTCTAAACAGAAAATAGTCACAGGGGGCTAAATTTGGACTATAAGGGGGGTGGTCAATGGTTTCGAACCCATTGTCTTTAATTGCTAGCTTCGTTGTGCGGGCGGTATGCACTGGTGCGTTATCGTGCAAAATCAGAATTCCTTTGCTTAGTTTACCTCGCCGTTTTTCTTTTATTGTCTCTCTTAGTTGATATAGTAAGTTTGAGTAATAATCAGCATTCACTGTAGTTTTCTTCGGTAAATAATCTATGAGCAATATCCCTTCTGTGTCCCAAAAGATTGTAGCCATAAGTTTACCTGCCGATGGACAGACCTTGAATTTCCGAGGCGGCTTCTCATCCTTAAATTTCCACTGTAACGACTCTTGCTTACTTTCCGGGTCCCATTGTCTAATCCAAGTCTCATCACATGTTACAATTCTAGAAATTATTTCTTCCTCTTTCCCTCGACTCATGTCCAAAAACTCTTCGCAACATTTGACACGCCTCTCCATGTCAAATGCAGTCAACATTCTGGGGACCCAACGTGCACTAACCTTGGACATGTTCAAATGCTCATGAATTATTTCATTGACTCGCTCTTTACTGACGCCCACATCTCTAGCTATCTCCCACTGCTTCACTCGTCGGTCCTGTAATATAATTTTTTTTCACCCTGGCTACATTTTCATCGGTCACGGCCGAAACTGGTCTTCCGCTACGAGGATCATCTTCCAGGCTCTCACGACCTAACTTAAACTGCTTTGACCAAAACTTTATAACAAATTCGGAAGAACACGAACTGCCAAACACACGTAACATACGCTGTCTGATCTCCGAAGGCGTATTACCTTCTTTAGTCAAAAACTTAATCACCGCACGCTGCTCGATTTTATCCATTTTCACTTTTTCTACCGACATGTTTGAAACAATTGTAGGAGACAATTAAACGTGATGCAATAAACAAATGAATGTAATACATTTTGAAAATAGAATAACAAACAAATATAAATCCATACCAGCCAGCATTATTTTTGTATATATTTCTGACCAAGGAGATTATTTATCAACTGCCCCCTCGTATCGTATTTAGGTTTTGTGGTCATTGCGTTGCGCTTCATATTGAAGAAGCATTCACGGGAGATCTGTGTTCTGCAGACGACGAGTACGGTTTGAAAAGAACCAAAAGAAAGCTCTTGCATCTCCGTGGCTCTCATGATAATCAGTTTGAGTGCATTTCATGTGCTCTGACGAATATATGACGAAGTGACATGTATTTGAATATACCAATGCGACTAAGAATGATGACGGTGAACTATGACTACCAAAGAGGTTTATCGTCAAATTGTAGACACATACGTTTCATAGCTGTTTCACTTCATCGCATTTTCATTTCATCGAAAGATTCTTCTTCTGATTTATTTTCTAAGGGTCTTATTCATAAACGTCACTCAAGCCTCCATTAGCTAAAATAGGGTTTGCTTTTTCTTACTCACGGAAATGTCAATGCAATGTGACAAAAAGGACAAACGAACTTTAACGGCATTTTAGCAAAGAATTTATATACTAACCTAAAAAGAAACGACACGGACGCATGTGTGCAGTAAACTAGTGCGTTATTATTGTGTGCGTGTCAGGACACGAGCGGGGGCGAGCGCTGGTCGCGCGGAGTGTGGAAGGCGAAACGCAAACGCCAAAACGGAGGGCCGCCTAGTCGCGCCGTAACGTCGTTCGCTCTCGATCGACCGGCGGCAATAATTTTGCAAAGTAAATAAAATATCTATGTCTGGAGATCAATATTATTGTGTCTACGGCTGTCGCAATAATACAAGAAGCCACAGAAAAAAAAGCTTCTTTAAATTACATACTGACCCAGGAAACTAAGTTTCTTGCATAATTTTATATTAATAATTTTGATTTCACATAATACCTATTGTATAAGTGTATTCGTTTGGGAACGGTTCCTTCGGACGGGTCCCTTTGGATTTTATGAGAGAACTGTTCGCACGATTTCGAATATTCGCGATAGTTAAAGAAAATAATAAAATGTTTAAAATATATCGTAAAAATAGAAAGCATATTAAATCAAGTAATTTATAAAATGTATGAACATCTTCAACAACAATATTTTAACATTAGATTACATAGATTCCTTTATTTCTTATTGAAAATTATTATATTTTGAATCTCAAAAATATGAAAAAAATCAGAAAAAGATCGTCAAAAAAACAAAAATACAACAAAAATTAATGCAAGATACAGTAAAATAAGATGTCAAAGCATGCACAATATTAAATTTTACGTAATATTTCATTACATAATTAAACTTCTTTCATTAAGTATTTAGTTATCATTTCCTTGTGCCGCGGTAGCTAAACTATCAACCCTATGTGTACACGTGCCATCGTAAGGTCGCCGGCGCGCAAGCTTACACCGACAGGCCGCTATCGCGCCTGTGATTTTAGTTAAACTAGGTTAATGAATAATAGGGTTAACCTTTTAAAAACTAACCTAACCTATACAACAAACAATAAAATTATCCTAAAATAACCTGATTTTAGCTGAAAATAGCTTTCGATGAAATGAAAATGCGATGAAATTAAACAGTTGTGAAATGTTTGTCAACGATACATGACACACATGTCACACACATGTCATGTGTACGTGTAGCGATACCATGACAGAGGTGGGTGTGCACGGTTCCATTATTGGGCGCCAACTATGCAATTATTTGGTGTATTATTTGGTGTTCAATTATTACAATGAGTAGTTGTTTTCAACAATTTGTTTCAAAATTTTATTGGGGATTCGCCGACGGTTTTTTTAATATGCTCACGTTCAAAGGAGTTGGCTACAAACGGACACCAAAACTAAACTTTGCGCGCATTCTGCACTGTAAGATCACTATCAGTTGACAACGACACCACAATGAAGGCTATCGCGAGTCAAAAATCCGTTAGGATCGCTGGTGTGGAGTGGGGCCTATCTGTTAATTTCCACCAATCGTAGGCCAGTAGCTTGTTTCTCATTGGTGGACAATGACAGAATATGCTTCACTCGACACTATGTACTTACGTAAGTACATAAGTTCTTTGAAAACTCAACGAACTGAATTTTCCCCTTGCATATTAAAATAAATCACTAAATGCATATTTCATACTTCAGTATAGTTTGCACTGAATCCAATTTTAAAATATCGCCGCTCTTGAATCTTTCAAAGTATCATACTAGTTCCAGAGTTCCGCAAAATGGGTTATATTTTGTGATCGGTAAAGTTGAGAATCTTTTGATGATGCGACCTTTCGATAACGGACTGTGATTTTGTGCAAACATTATAGATTCGTGGGTCGGAAACATTTTACGATTCGTTTTTCGTTTACCTTCCATTCGTGAATTCGTTATTAATGAACCCTTCTGGAGAGATGATTTCATTTTAAAAGGCACGATTGGATTGAGCGAGAAAATGTAAGTCTGTATACGGGTAAAAGGTGCTGCATATTTTAACAAAAGCTTTAGGGACTCGAAAGAACTTTTCAGGTTCTGTTCGTAATGGACAAAGTCTTAAAGAAACTGCTTATACATTCTTGGCAAGCCCACACTTGGCCTATATTCCTGTAATTTATAATTGCACTGCCTTTGAGATACTCTACTTACCAACTTTTTAGGACCATGCGTGATACTTTGGATCCGCAAATCTTTCTTCCGTTTTTCTGATGAAAATATTTTGTTTGCAACTCTAAGTTTTATCGCACTCGCCGTTCTCATACGAAACGTTTTCCCTATTTTCAGAAACGGAACATGAGAAAGGACTCGTACTTGATTAAAATGGTAATGCCATGTCCGCTCGGGCATTTTTTGTTGTCGACTTGTAGCCATACTTGTGACTTGCTTGCGGGTAACCTTCAATAAGGTCTTATAAAGTAATAAAAAATAAAACTTCTTTACTTCTTTACTGCTTTAATTTCATTAAAACTTCATACCCATTGCTACAGCGCTCTATGCTTCCCATCTAGGATATTTTTTTAACCTTTCGCAGTATAAGTGTAAGGTCCATTTCCAATGCCCTAGTAAGAACTTTGAACCTTGCAACACTGAGCATGACATTTAAATAGTAAGTACAAAATATAATGTAGACATTTGTTTATCTATGTAAATAGCATTAGAGCCCCGAGAAATGCTCCGTGCGCGGATTTTAATTAAGTCCCCTACGGTTCTGGAAAAGGGTTTCCAAGTAATGGATTATAATTATAAACATTCAGTTAAGTTACATTTTGCGCCATTGTTAAGACCAAAACCACTTGGCAAAGACTTGGTTGACAAAATAAACACCAAAATGAAAATAACATTTCCATATACAGTTGTTGTAATTTTTTATTTGAGTGTATAATTGGATAAATAACACATAGCAAAACATAACATTGTGTGGTAGAAAATCATATTCAGCTTCTAGCTACCACTGCTGGGCAAAGGCCTCCCACAGTAGTTGTGGTAGAACATAATATTAAGACACAATTTAGGGACAAAAGATTGGATATCATTACAATAATAGGTAAGTAACGTGTTTAATAGAAGAAAATATTGGGTAACTTGGAAGTTATTACGAATACACAACAGGTAATGAAATTCGTATTATCCCTTAGTAAGTTCGTACACAAAAGAAATTACTACAAAGCTGAAGTGGTAAGTATTTATCGTAGGTACCGATATACTACGTATTATTCGATGGCAGAGTAAAATCCATTACATCCGTTACATTACATATCTTATTATAGACCTTACTGGACAATAGCGTGTTTTCTGCACAATATAATAAATGATACTGCAACAATGTCTGCTTCTCATAGAAATAAGTTTTTAATTGTAAATATGAAACACTGAACACAAAGCTGATCTCGTTACGTAAAAAGTCTCGAAGTTTGACATCGCAATCAAAAAGCGATAGACGATTTCAAACGCATTCCCACATTCACTCAATAATTTCACTAGTGGCACATCTCACCCCTTACACTTTTATTAACTTGTACAATGTGTAAACCTCCAGGGGGTTTCAGGCCCCGTTGCATCAAGTGGGGGGTTCCGGGGGGGACTGGGCTTCCTTGCTCTTCTCTTGGGGGCTCCCCCCGGGGTCTGTGGCGTCTCCACTGTTACCACTGTTGATTACAACAGAGGTTAGTGGGACCTGAAAAGAAATGAAAATGAAAAGTGGTAATAAATTCGGCCGTAAATAGGGTACTTTAGTGACGGGGAAGACGCGATCTTAATTCTCGGTTGAAACTTTAAACCAGACTCGTAGGTAGCATTAAAAGTTTGTTTATGTGTTTTTAGAAAAAAAAATACTTTGAGCCAAATTTCTTGCGACGCATTCTTCTTGGCAATCATGGTCTTACCGAAAGCGCTGGTAGACTAAAAAAAAATTACGTGTAGAGCATTCAACTGCCTATTTGCTGAATAAAATTTCGAATGTTTATACATTTAGAATTAGGCATACATTTACTGTTATATTTAGAGTAAGCCCTTTTTGTGTTTTCTTTTTGAGCCTTTTTTAAGTTAAAAATATTTACAAATCTGCACCACGAACACTGCAGCAGACAGCAGATGTTCCAGCTTTAGTTCACTAACTTCCAGAGCATAGCAACATACCATAGACACAGCAGTGCAGGTGTGCATGTCCTGTCGTGGAGGCGGAGAGAGCGACGCGTCATATCGCAGGTCCAGCTGCACCATGAACGCTGCAGCAGCCAGGGTCGTTACGGAAAAGGACAGCTGCGCCCCCGCCACGCCCACACAGGTGGTGCTGCCGCATCTAAGACAAACGAGAATTCAGTAAAGTTTCATTTTGGATCACTGATCATCATCATCAACCTATTTATTAGTCCACTGCTGGCAAGGGCGTAACCAGCTTTTGGCCCAAGGGGGGGAAGTGCTATTGCGGTAAGATTTCTAATGACCGTGGAGGCGTTTTACACCTTTGCTGATTTTAAATTTAGTTTAGATTGACCCTAGAGACTATACATCTCTAAGCTATTTAGATTAAGTATTGTATTATAGTATTGATTCTGGGACCCTATACATCCCTTTGTAATTTAAATTTTCACAGATATTTGACCTGGAGACCCTATACATCTCTTGCTCGATTGAAGCGTGCCAGTGAAGTAAAGTGTTCTGGTTTTGCTGTTCTAATAATTGCTTTTTGCACTTGTTTCTAAAATACGGTATTTTTTTTTTCTCTCTTAATCTTTTAATGACAGAGTGAGGTTTCTTTGTGTGGTTTGTCTGTGGTTGTGTATTGTAAGAGCTAATGTAACTTGTTTTTAGAAAAAAATACTTTGTGCCAAGTTTCTTGCGGCGCATTGACGTGTAAAAGAGCATTCAACTGCCTATTTGCTGAATAAAATTTTGAATTTTTTTTTGAATGATGAAGAAAGCCTTTCGAAAAATACGAATTCATTTATTGTAATTTTTTTCTCGTTACGCCCATGACTGATAGACATAGTCCTCGCCTAATGAGCGCCATAGTGCCCTGTCTTCAGCTTGCAGCATCTAGCACCTTAAGTTAACCAACTTAAAAGTACACAACTTTTCCTATGCAAGCTTACACTGACTTGGATTAGACATTAACCCGGGGCATAAGAATAAATAATAACATAACGGAAACTCCCGCTCCGGACGGGCTCAAGGTCACGATATAAGAGTATAAGAGTATAAGTTAAACAGACTACTCAGTCAGGCTATCACGGCCGGCGTCGGGGTTGTTTATAATCTGGTTGTAATAGTTTTACGTGAGCCTGTAGGTATGTATTTTATTTTATATTTGTAGGTACTTACCTACTATGTACTATACTTACTTATTATGTAATGATTTATAAATCTCATATTTTGTAAAATTGGAATAAAAATAATCATCTCAAAGTAAAGAAAAACTTATATCTTAGTGATATTATCTTTAGACGTAAGTACCTAATATTTAATAGCAAGCAACCCTAGCAACACGCCTGGATGACAGAGGGGTGTAACGACGTGAAGGGGGAAGTAGGTATATAAATGGCGGCGTTTTGGACTCGGTCAAAAGAGATTCAGTACTACTATGTTATAATTTATTCTTATGCCCGGGGTTAACTTGTATTTGTATCGTCTGGTGTTACGTTAACTACATAGTTTAGCGTCTAACCGTGATCGGTGCGAGTCGGCCTTGCAAGTGTTAATTGAGGGCTAGAGATGAGGCAAATTGTCGGCATCGAGTCTCCCGGGCCTAATATCTGATTTTAGGTCTTATATTGTAGGCAGCAATTTATAGGAAAAGGGTTCTCCAGGGGCCTAACGAGCTCATCTTGTCGTAAAATTTAGGCCTTGCTGCGTCATTCCTTCCTTAACTAATTGTAATTACGTGCTAAGAGTAAGCAGATAAGCAGACAGGGTGCTTTTGAGGGGTTTCAAATGTACATACGAGTAGTGTAGTGCATTACAAGCTGACGACTGCTGGGATCATCAAAAGCGAATGAGATAAAACTCATGCTATCTTATTCGCAATTGAAAGACCTTGGAGCAAATGGGAAAATATGAGTTTTGTTTTGTCTTATTAGCTTTCGATGACCTCAGTCGTCACTTTGTAATGGCTTACTATATAACCGTCTTTCCCTATGACCATCTCAAAAGTATCATCATCATCATCATCGTCATGTCAGCCGATTGACGTCCACTGCTGGACATAGGCCTCCCTCAAGGCTCTCCACTCTGACCGGTCCTCTAAAGTATATTTTAGTTTAAAAGATAGAAAAATACAATAATAAATCATAATTAGGTCTTAGGTAGATTGACCATCGCCATTCAGCGCGGTAATGCAGCGAGTGTGATGGGCACCTTTGCACCGGGAACGGTCAGGGGTGGTTTATTATTAGATTAGTATTTTGAAAGCTTTCTTTTTGACTTTTTTAAAGTTTTTATATAAAGAATACCTAATGGATAATCTGGGTAGATTAGTATTGCTAATTGTAACTTACGTATCAAGTCCCAATATTAAACAATGGTCCTTTATACGGCTATATAAAAATAAGCCAAGTAATACCTACTGAAAAAAGGAGGAACAAAATTTGAGGATGCACGAAAACAATATTCTTAACCTAAAATGGCTTTCGGCTCCAGTGGAGTCACAAATCTAATTTGGGAAACTGTCCGTCAAAATTGCGTGCCTTTTCTTTTCATACTCATTTTACCTTGTACTTAACTATATTCGTAAATGCTTTAGTGAAGTGGAAAAGTGGCAAAGCTCCTAGGCAAATTGGATAGAATGGTTATTTGTCCCACTGCGGTAATACGAGGCACTTAGCTAAATGCGTCGTCAAAGGTAATCCGACTTCATTAAACTAAGTACGAGCCGCCTGCTAGCAGTCAGTTGGCAGTAAGTCGTAAAATTATATTAGCTTATAGTTGACTGTATGGAACTGTAGTTTAATTTCAAATGCTCAAATTAATATTTGAATAATGTACCTTTAATGTACAAATCTGTAGTCTTCTCGTTTTGCACATAAAGGTTGCGACTTGGAAAATTATATAACCACATCATTTATTTTGTAGTGGGAGAGCCATGCTGTAGCTATTTGCTGCCGTACGAATGGGCCGGCTCGTCCGGGAAAGTACCACCCTTACGCAGAAAATCGGCGTGAAGCAACAGCACTCAGTTGCGTTTCGTTCGGCCAGTGAGAGTGCCGGAGGCCCGATCCCCCCCCCCCCTTCCTCTATCCCTTTTCCTCCTTAAAGGCCGGCAACGGACTAGTGACTTTCTTGGGGTTGCTGGTTCTCATGGGTGGGGGTGATCGCTTACCATCAGATGACCCGCTTGCTCGTTTGCCTCCCTCTTTTAATAAAAAAAAAAAAATTGTACCTGTGGCGACAGCCTTGTTTTGTAAATGAGTATGTACATACATATTAGTATTAGGTACTTTATCTTTATAAAAGTTATCTGTTGGTTTCCGGTTTCCGCTGGAGAGAGAACCGGGAGCTGACAGAAAAGTCACGCATGCGCGGGCTTTCCTTTCAAAGTTGCTCTATTGGTCAACATAAGTAAGTTGCTCTATTGGTATTTTTATCCTGTATACAGCGTGTTCCACGGCTATGCTATTTGGAGAGGAAGTACCTTAAATATCGTAGATAGAATGATTTGCTCTATGAAGACATTTCTTTATTTAGTAGATTAAATAATACTGCATTCAAATTTTTTTTTATACGAAAAATTTGCAAGTGTAAGAAAATTTTGTTACGTTTACAAACCATGCGTTTTGAAATTGCATCGATTCAACTTGTGCGTTCAGAACTATATTCAACATCAGTATAAAAAAAAAACAAATGTTTCTTATAGAATTATAAGGACTAAAGCTAAATTTGGTATTTTTTATTAAATTCTCAAACCATTTATCATTTATTTAATGATAATTAATATCGAACGAACCATTATTATGAGCGTTTTACGTTTTGTTTTCTGTCAAAAGCTACTTAAACACGCTCCACTCCAAGGTCAAATTACTTTCCCCACTAGTGGATAAAACGCGATTTTACCCGCTTGTATTAAAGGATAAAAGACGGCTTTCCGAGGTAGTGAGGGGAAAAAGTATTTGTATGACACGGAAAAAAGAACAAGAACCGCTCTAAGCTATTTTGGCATAAACTACTGATGTGCCGTCGGAAACTTTAGTCAATTTCTCGATTTTTTTCATATGGGAAAGTTTTAGAAATTTGTCACATTTTGGTACTTATGGGATTTTGAAACTTTCCGAAATTGAAAATGGTTTTGTTTTATATTTCTTTGAAATTTTCAAGAAATTTCGGAGAACTTTTCCCGCTTTTTAGAAACTTTCCGTAACTTTCATCACTTTAAACTATCGTAATAGCAAATAACAGTCCAATCCACCCGTCCCATTTGCGCTGCTTATCCAATAACCAGCTTTAGCGACACCCTTTGTCTCCCGCTGACCCGATACGGGTCAAGGCTTTTTTTTTGTTTTTTTTTTCATTAATAAAAAAACAGAAATTACTTTGAGCTATGCATGGATTTCTATTTTATTCCGATCTCAAAAAATATATACATATAACACATAATTAAATACGTAATTTTCAAAAATATTCCGATAAACGGCCGGCCCAGGAAAGATTAAACATTAACAGTAAACCCGGATATTGTTTAATCGCCTATAAATAACTGAAATCGCTGGAACTCAGCAGTGTATAGTGTACACACTCGCACATGGCTTTCAACAATCTGCCATTAAACGGAGTGCTGTTTCTTGTATTTTGGTGTAACGTTGTTAGAACGTTTATTAGGTCAGTGACGTGACGAGATCATTGGAGCTATGAGTTTATTACGCGTTGTATTTGAAATTGTGACGTTATTATCGGTATAAAAATCGGCCAAGTGCGGGACTCGAACACGAAGGGTTCCGTACCATTATCTATAAAAACGGCAAGAAAAATCATGTCTGTTGTATTCCCATACAGCAGACATGATTTTTTTTACCGTTTTTATAGCGCCACTTGAAATATTTATTCTGTTTTTAGTATTTGTTGTTACAGCGGCAACAGAAATACATCATCTGTGAAAATTTCAACTGTCACGGTTCATGAGATACAGCTAGCCTGGTGACAGACAGACAGACAAACAGACGGACGAACAGACGGACGAACAGCTGAGTCTTAGTAATAGGGTCCCGTTTTTTACCCTTTGGGTACGGAACCCAAGAAGAATGAAAGTACTGGTACGGCGCGATACTCGATAATCCGTTGGAACGCGTTAACCGTAAATGGATTCAATTAATTCTTTCTTTGATTTTACTCATGCTAGTAGGTAACTTTAACTCCTTTATTTTATGGCAATTGTCGTCGAGCCGTCATTAATGAATGATACCTAGTATACCTACTTACTTATAATTTAGTATCAGTAACATTTCACTAATCTTCTATACCTATAAAACAGTACCGTGACTGACTGACAACGCATAGCCTAAACCACTAGACCTAGATACTTGAAATTTGGCAAACATATACATTGAGTATCCTAGAGGTGCACTAAGAAGGGATGTTTCGAAATTCCCACGGGATAGGGAACTAGTTCATTTTTAAATATTTCACGGGGCAAAGCCGCGGGGCATAAGCTAGTACAATAATAAACTTCGAGAAGTAGGACCTTGGGCGAGATCCGTCTGGCTCGTTACCACCATCTTACTTGCTAATTTGGCTGCTAAGCAGCAGTGCTTGTACTGTTTGTATTCCTGCGTGGAGGGTATGACAGTCGAAGAAATCACGGGCACAAGAGGCATTTCATCCACATCTTAGCCCTCTAGGTTGGCAACGCATCCGCAATTCCTCCGGGGTTGCAGGTGTCTATGGACAGTGGTGATCACTTACCATCAGGCGACCCATTTACTCGTTGACCTTATGGTAAGTATTAAAAAACCGGCTAAGTGCGAGTCGGACTCGCGCACGATTGTTCCGTAGAGAGATTTTGACGCTTCTCCCCAATGTTTTAAAAAGTCCAGTGTAAGCAAAATGTACCCGGTGTGGGGTCAACTTACATTGGTCTAGAAATCTAGAGACAGACATAAAAATTTAAGATTTTGAGACTTTTCTGAGTGGTTGTATTATAAGAGCTACCTTCATACCAAATTTCAAGTTTCTAGGACAACTGGAAGTACCCTTTAGGTTTTCAAAAAACGGCAATTTGTATGGAAACGACTTTTTTAATGGCTATCTTTTGATTGCGTTGACTTAGATGCTTGATTTTTCACAGCTTCAAGGGCGGTAGGTTTGAGTATTTGATATTAATTTCAGCATCCTACCTCCACGCGTTCCAGAGAAAAAGGGTCTTGACAGACAGACAGACAGACAGACAGACGGACAACAAAGTGATCCTATAAGGGTTCCGTTTTTTCCTTTTGAGGCATGGAACCCTAAAAATAAAATAAAAATAACACCGTAAGAACAGCTAGGGTGTCAATTAGTGGTCAAGAAAAGAGCTTCAGTTTCAGTAATACCTACTGCAATATGAGCTGTGAGTTATGTAAATGGGTTTCGTTACTGTCGAGTCCGCTGCAGAAATTAGATCTAAGAGCACTAACTAGATGTAACGGAAAGCATTAATATCTAGCTTAAGTGTCACCAGTGAACTCGTGTTTCTATATGAACGTGTTTTTTAGGGCTCCGTACCTCAAAAGGAAAAAACGGAACCCTTATAGGATCACTTTGTTGTCCGTCCGTCTGTCTGTCTGTCAAGACCATTTTACTCTGGAACGCGTGGAGGTAGCATGCTGAAATTAATATCAAATACTCAAGCCTGTGGTCCCTTGAAGCTGTGAAAAATCAATTCTAAGTCAACCCAATCAAAATATATAGTAATTAAAAAGGCTATTTCCATACAAATTGACGAAATCCAAAAACCTGAAGGGTACTTCCAGTTGTCCTAGAAACTTGAAATTTGGTATGAAGGTAGCTCTTATAGCACAACTACTCACGAAAGTCTCAAAATCTTAAATTTTTAATTCTGTCTGTAGATTTCGCAGACCAATATAAGTTGACCCCACACTGCGTACATTTTGCTTAGGAGCAGGGATCTGCTAACACTGGACTCGCAAAACACTTGGAAAAAGCGTTAAAAATTTTCTACGGAACCCTCGTGCGCGAGTCCGACTCGCACTTGTCCGGTTTTTTTATTTGTAATCAAAACGTGATATCTGTTTGTAATTGTTTCTTGTTAAAATTAAACTATTTTTTTTTTGTTTCATTAGGTACCTATAAAAAAATCCAAACAGTCATCCTTTACGGAGGAACAAATTATTAGTCACGTACCTACATTCATACAGGACAAAATTCAGTGACCTTCTGTCTTGGCTACGTCGCGGCTAAGTAAAAACCAAGATACGGCCGATTTGACGGCCGGATAGCCTAGTGGTTAGAGACCCTGACTATGAAGCTTGAGGTCCCGGGTTCGAATCCCGGTCAGGGCAGATGTTTGTATGATGAATACGAATGTTTGTTCTTGGGTCTTGGATGTTTAATATGTATTTATCTATATAAGTATGTTTATCCGTTGTCTAGTACCCATAACACAAGCTCTGCTTAATTTGGGACTAGGTCAATTGGTGTCAATTGTCCCACGATATTTATTTATTTTATTTATTTACTTATTAGTATTCAATTGGTTTAAATCTCAGGGTGCTTTAGATGAAACTCCATAAATGTATAAATGCAGATAGTCGATAAGGGGATTGCAAAGCGCTCTTTGCGTTTAGAAATTCAAAGCTATCTCTGTAGCAAGCGCAGCAGTCTCCAGAACTCGACACTTACTATTCGAATCCGATTATTGTCAGGACGCTTTGAACTCTCTTGATCCTTTCAAAATGAGTTGTTCAGTAGCACTATAGTAGTTTATGCAACTGCTACATAATGAGTGTTTTAAGGCCTAATTATGTGGAGTTGCATACATTACTTTATCTACACACATATTATAAAAATAAAAATATATATCTCGGGACAATTTGACACCAATTGACCTAGTCCCAAACTAGGCAAAGCCTGTACTATGGGTACTAGACAACGGATAAATATACTAATATAGATAAATAAATACTTATATACATATTAAACACCCAGGGCCCGAGAACAAACATTCATATTCATCATACAAACATCTGCCCCGACCGGGATTTGAACCTGGGACCTCAAGCTTCATAGTCAGGGTCTCTAACCACTACTACTACAAGTACTACTATAAGTACTACTATAAGTAGTAGTAGTACCATAAGTACTCTACGAGGGCTGTTTGATAAGTACCCGTTTTCTAAATATATTAATATCACTGGCCGCAAATAAGTATACCACCTTCTTAAGCCATTTTTCAGTGGCAGGAAAATTAAAAAAAAAATGGCATTCTTTTGTTTTTTTTTCTCATTTGACAACGATTCAGTGAAGGCGTGAACTTAAAATTGTTAAAATGGAGAAAGAACAGTATCGGTCTGTAATTAGATTCTTATTTTTGGAAGGAAAAACATGTGATGAAATAAAAGTAAGAATGCATGCGGTTTACCATGAATGTGCTCCTTCTATGACAACCGTCAGATATTGGTATAATGAGTTTAAGCGGGGGAGAACAACCGTTTTTGATAAGGATCGCCCAGGCCGGCCAGTTGAGGTGACTACAGACGATATGGTTAAGAAAATTGAAAATATCGTTTTAGCCGACCGCCGAATTAAACTTCGAGAAATCGTTGATGCTGTAAACGTTTCAATCGAGAGGGTACAACACATATTAGAAGAAAAATTTGGTATGAAGAAAGTATCGGCGAGGTGGGTGCCGCGTTTACTCACGGAGGAGCAAAAACGGAACCGACTGACTACTAGGAGCAGTGTTTGGCCGTGTTCAAACGTAACCCGAAGGAGTTTCTGCGTCGTTTCGTGACCGTGGACGAAACGTGGGTCCACCACTACACCCGGGAAATGAAAGAGCAGTCGAAGCAGTGGATTTTACCGGGTTAACCTGCTCCAAAGAAAGCAAAAACCGTCCCATCGGCTGGAAAGGTCATGGCGACCGTTTTTTGGGATTGGCAGAGTATTATACATATTGACTATTTAGAAAAGGGAAAAACATTAACAGGGCAGTACTATGCCAATTTATTGGATGAATTTGACGCCGCGTTGAAGGACAAACGACCCCATTTAAAAAAGAAAAAAGTACTGTTTCATCACGACAACGCCCCGGCTCATTCGTCCAGAGTTGTGACGGCTAAATTAGCACAGTTACGCTACGAACTATTGTCTCACCCCCCGTATTCTCCAGATTTGGCCCCATGCGATTTCTTTTTGTTTCCCAGCCTAAAAAAAATGGCTCGGTGGCAAGCGATTTGGATCAAATGACGAAGTCATTGCCGCCACAGAGGCCTATTTTAATGACTTTCCAAAATCATACTTTTTGGATGGTTTATTGAAGCTTGAGTATAGGTGGAACAAATGTATGGAGTTAAAAGGTGACTACGTAGAAAAATAAATGCATATATACAAAAAAATATGTTTTTTTTTCCATAAACGGGTACTTATCAAACAGCCCTCGTAAGATGGGTTCAGAAGCCGAAGGCATATATCATACCCATACCTGTCACGAATTTGACTGTTTTTTTTAAATCATAGACAAACATACCGAGCTGACGTTTCGTAAACTGTTTTTTTTTTGTAAAAAAATAATATCACATTATTAATTATATATGTCGGACTGAACTCGACTTATATACGTGAGTGATCCGTTTTATTTCACTATGATTGTAAATTACGTTGGTTGTCAAATTGGAAAAATCGAATTCAATATCGAAAAGTCATTACGACATCGAATTCGATGACTAAATTTACAGCAGTACCTGCTGGTGGTGGTGGTTGGCGGGGGGAGGCGACGGCATGCTGCAATGATGGTCATTTTCTACGGTTTCTGAACCCATTATAGAGGTCTTATGATAGGTGTGTAGATAAAGTAAACAGCTTCACAGTGTTGCATATTTGCACAAAAGGGCAGCGACAGCTTCTAAACTAGAACGAGGGCAGTTTATCAATGGTTGAACCTCATTTCGCTTGTCGCTTCTCTTTTACCGGAGCAAAACGACATTATAACGAGCTCGGCTCGTCCTTCTAGCCGTCAGAATAGATGGAAGTCGCACTAAGTGCCAAAAAAGCCCCTACTTTATAAGTTTGACTCATGGTGCCCGTAACAGAAATTAAAAAAACCGGACAAGTGCGAGTCGAATTCGCGCTCGAGGGTTCCGTAGAAAGATTTTAACGCTTTTTCCTGGTGTTTTAAGTTGTCCAGTGTTAGTAGACAGAGTAGAGTGAGGGGTCATCATAAATTGGTCTGTGAAATCTATTGACAGACATAAAAAATTAAGATTTTGAGAATTTTCTGAGTGGTTGTGCTATAAGAGCTACCTTCATACCAAATTTTAAGTTTCTAGGACAACTAGAAGCACGCTTTAGGTTTTCGGGGTAGGTACGGCAATTTGTATGGAAACAACCTCTGTAATGACTTTATCTTTTGATTGCGTTGACTTAGAAGTTTGATTTTTCGCAGCTTCAAGGGACTGCTTGAATATTTGATATTAATTTCAGCCTGCGATCTCCACGCGTCCCAGAGAAAAAGGGTCTTGACAGACAGAAAGACAGACAGACGGACAATAAAGTGATTCTATAAGGGTTCCGTTTTTTCCTTTTGAGGTACGGAACCCTAAAAACCTGCTAGAAACGAAAATTTTACACCCACACACTCACCCAATATTCATCAGCGATCTAAAACAGAACGCCAGCATGGCGACGTGGGATCCAATAGCGATGGCCCACATCAGGGTGAGGGGCACGGCCGCGCACGGCGAGGGCCCAAGAGCCCGCCACGGGGCCCCCCAGGTGCGGGTGGCGCTGGATCGGCTGGACGTCCAGCCGCCAAAGCCCCGACTATAGTAGACTGAGATTGCTGGAAGATACGGTAGATTAGAGGTCGAAGGTACAGGGATGTGGTTATTTTTCTACCATAGATATGTTAAGTATCATGGGACAATTGACACCAATTGACCTAGTCCCAAACTCGGCAAAGCCTGTACTATAGGTACTAGACAACGGATAAACATACTTATATAGATGAACACACACTTAAATACATATTAGACATCCAAGACCCGAGAACAAACATTCGTATTCATCATACAAACATCTGCCCCGACCGGGGAACGAACCCGGGACCACAAGCTTCATTGTCAGGGCTCTAACCACTAGGCTATCCGGTCATCAAAGGTAGTGGCGCAGGATGTGTATGATACCCACCAATCAGGACAGTTTTTTTCCATAGCCAAAGTTAAGTTTGTCCTTCAATCCAGTTAATTAACTATAGGGTTTTTTTGCGATGAACTTGACTCAAAAACGGAACAGTTATCAATTAATTCGACTGCAAATTAGATACACCAAGATAGTAAATTTTAATTACCTACTTAAAATTGCACGACTATTTCAATTAAATACTAAGTAAATTTCCATCAAACAACAGTGCATTTATGTTACGCATTCCAAATATTTAATTTAGAAAGTAGAAACAGATCGTTTATGTTTCACCACGCTACGTAAGCTCGTGTATGATTCCTCTGATAATCGCAAGACCTGAGATAAAAATATCTAATTACGGATCGTAGAGACAGTGGTCCTAAAAGGCCAACTATATTTATGACGTAGGTATAGCCAAGACCATAGGTTAAAGTTACGTTGTACCTTAGATATGTGATTCCCATTTAGAGCGGCTTCGACGGCATTATTAAGACGCCCCGAGGGCATTCTTGGGTTTTGATAAAGCTTTGAAAGGTTACCACAAAACCTCGGGAATCAAAGGATTGCCTATGTATTGACAAAATTATTATTGACAGAAAATATTATCTTTCAATAGTGGAGGTAAAGGATAACGCGTTTTACCTGTACCTCCTATGTATGATATTCTCGTTTTTAGGTAACTATGTTGCTATAGTTTAAAATTTTTGTAATCATGGTTGTTAAACATAATCTTTTCATGAAGTTGTCATAGATTTGTTTGATTTTTACAGCTGTTTTAATTGAGCTTCCTAATTTATCATTTAGTGGATGCGATTCTACGTGAACATCGCCTAAATAGCCTAAACTAAATTTTCTAATTTATGGTTAAAATTTAGACGGCGGATTTAACAAGTGCTATTCCAGAATGTCAAGCTGACTAAATTTAGCCGGGTCTTATCCGTATCCTAATATTTCTAATTTAAATTGAGCGTGTTGCTACTTGAAAAAAATAAGTGAACGAATGAATGAATGAAATTCGTCAAAATGTATTGGATCGTATTTTCTTAAATTTGAATGGGCAACATTTAGCAAAATGGCTTCTGGCATCGTGTTTAAGCTGATAGCCTTGTAGCCAATGCTTTATAATAAAAAAAACTGTCCTGGAGGAAAACTATCTTGGAACTCCTGGGTCGTGTTTTATAAAGCTACAAGTTACAATTCACAAGCGGAAGTCTCATCCTATCACCTTTCATTAGAAAGAGACTTCCGCATGTCATTTGTAAATTGCAGTAGCGCATCCCCTGCACACAAAGTTTAGTGTCCACTACGTGTTGGCCCATATCCCGCGACAGCCTAAACAATTTCCGAAACTTCTGCTCAGATCGGTCAAACGGGTTAGATTCATCTCGCAACCTCATCAAATATTTTTTTTCACCCTCACCCTCGCCATACGCCTCTTCGGCCACCAGAGCAGCTATCACGTATTCGTCATCCATTTCTAATGAATGATACAGTAAAGAATCGATCCGACACAACTTGATTTTAAGCAATTGGGGTTTAAACGGGACTATTTTAGTCGCCGCTAAAATTAGGCAGTTTAGCTTGACTTTTGCCTAAAAAGGACATGCAAAGAATAGCATTTAAACGGCTAAACCTAAATTGAATACACCGCCTAAAATAAGAAACGTCAGATTCAAATTGGTCTAGTCATTTGATTATGACAGCCGCTCATAGAATAGCAAAGGGACTTAGCGACGCCTAAATATAATTAGGAATTTTAGCGGCCGCTGTAGAATCGGGTTCAGTGACAGGTTAAATAATATTGCCACTAGTTCCCGTCTAGTTCTATGCGACAAAAACTAAATTCAGTAAGCGGATTGTCTTGTCAGCTTTACGACTCGAAGGCCCTTCTTTATGTACTTTGCATGTGATCGATGCAGTGGCAAAATGGCCAAGAATCACGACGTGGATTCGAATACTCCACAAAAACCTCTTTCGTTTTCTGAATCCAACATTTTTCTTTTTTACTGTCGTAGCGCGCGTGAACTAGCATAACGCTTTTACGATGGACCCGAGTTTTCTCAAAGCTCGGCGGTTGTAAAAGAGCCTTCATTGGTTGGGATGGATTTGATTAATCGAGTTTACATACGCAGTCAGCCATTTTGTGAACTGTCACCGAGGAAATGAAATGGCGGATACGTGCAGACGATTACGAAGTTCCTGATAAAATGCGGTGTGAGTTGTATCGGGAATGGAAATACTTGATTTACAGTCGTCATTTCAGTAACACAAACGTAAAATAAAACATACACTGTCTATACCTATCTCAGAAAGCCATCTTACCAAAGCTAGAGCGTGTTCATTAGTTTTTGAGTACCTACTTAATGTAGGTAGTTACCGCTTCAATATAATTGATGGCGAATAGGTTTTAATTATTAAGCATTAGCACCTAATAATAAATTTGAAGTGAAATATTTAATTGAATTGATTACACCGCTTTTTCGCGACTTGTAAAAATTGTCACACAGACTTTATATTACGAGTAAATTGTCCAAGATAACGAAAACACTGAACAAAAGTAAAATAAGAAATATAATCGTTTTAAACGTGCTAAATAGCGTGACTTCATGAAATACAAGCACAGTTTTATTGCTAAAGAAAAAGATTCGACGTTACCACGAAGCTACAAGATAAAACTGATAGGTAATGTGAATCCGAAACCATTTCTTTCAACAATGAAATAAATATTAGGGATAAAATTTTCAGATTGGAATATAGAGCGCTAAACATTACTTTGCAGTGCTGAGAAAGCGTTAAGTATATATATTATATTTGTTTTATATCTAAGAATATCCCCATGTCAAAGTCTGAGGGCCGTATTAACAAAGTGAACTTCAAATGCAGTAGCGTACTCCCATTCGAGAACTCATTTGGCGTGTTATTTCGTACCATAATGAAAAAAAGGACCGTAAAAACATCTTCCAGAACGCTGCTGTACTCATGTTCAGTTTATTAATAGCTATAAAGGCCCTAGATTTCCGTTCTTTAGAGTAAATAGAACCCACTCATAACGATCTCAAAGCCAAAATGAGCCATCATTTTCCGTGAAACTTGATTTATCCGTAACTTGAGGCATTTCGGTTCCACTTAAAGCTAACGAGCCCCGTTTGTTGACAATACGCAGCGGATTAAGATCTCGAATCGCTGAGGTTTAATGATGAGTAAAATGAGTATATTTAGGTAAAATTCAGTGAAAACACAGATATATAAGTTCAGTCTTCAGTAATCCTGCGCTGTTTCTAATGTCAACTGAGTTTTTGATGTCAGTTTTATTATGTGAATATTTAACTTTCAAACTGCTTATAAAAGTTACAGTACAAAAGGTTGTTGGCACTTTGCTGGTTGTAAACACAATACTTTAAACTTATATAAATGTGAGATCTTCATTAATTTGCCGTAAGAAGTGTGCTCGAAAGGACATACTTAACTTTGAAAGCTGTTAAAAACTTGTCAAAAATACAACGTTGGTGGTTTAATAACATGTAAGGCGACATGAAACCAACTTCTGTTGTTATAAAACTACTTAATTATTTGACTTAGTACTGGCCAGTTGTAATCTTCGCAACAAGAGGAAGGTTAAGGTGTGGTTGCTGTTACCTGCCGCGAGTACAGTGATGGCCCCAGCAGGCACTCCAAGTCCTAGTTCTAGTTCTTTCCGTTCCTCTAGCCACCCAACTGCTCCTACCACCAGTCCACCAATGCCGCATACGATCTAAAACAAGAGCATAGTTGTATGAATAAAGGGCGGATCCTGACATCAACGGTAGCCACTTCATCATTAGAACGTGCTGCTTACGTAAAATTGCCTTTGTTCATTAAATTGGCAACTAACTTAATAATTATTCTAACAAGCCAATCGTAAAATAACAATTCTCGTGTATGTCATCAGTCGCAATTCTCACTCACTATACTATTATCTTAGAAGAAAACGCCCACATCAACTATAGGCAGTTTGCAACGTTCACATCATGCGCTATGGTAAACGCCAGCCAGTATCTTTGCACGAAAGCTCATTGCCTCAACTGGTACAAGCCAAATTTAGAAGACTTACTTTGTAAGGTAAGCAACGCTGAACAGTATAATGGCATTTAAATTATTGGGATTATACTAATCTACTAACCGAATAATTTTAATGGTTCTTTACCGTTTTAAGCGTTGCTTATCAAAGTAAGTGTTCTCAATTTGGCTTGCACCTGTTGAGGGAAGGAGCTTTCGTGCAAAGGTAGCTGGCACCTACCATGTGCTAGAAGCGAGTCAGCGTCTTGGATCTTAGCCCTTTAATCATAAAGCAGACAGACGGGAGGCTTCTTTGGCTTATCTATGCACTACAATGTTTCTGCAACTTTTTGAGGGGACGAGGAACACACGCGTACAGCACACGTCTTCGCTCTTGTCAAAATTTGTTACGTTCGTTCCAGTTCGTTCCCACAAACTCATGATAAAACGAAACTGTCACAGAAATGCCAAAAACACGTACACAATCAACAGAACCTGTGCATTTTACAGACTTAATGCTAGATTTTTGGCAGCGGGGAAATCGCGCGTTAACATCTCCAATCCTCTCCTGCTTTAGACCTTTAACCATGGCGTCTTGGTGATTAATTATGACCCAAGACACCTGTATCACATGAATTACCTGTAGCACTCGTACTCTCAAAGCTATGGCGAAGGGGTAAATCTTGACGCCGCCAGCGAGAGGCGACTCCCCGTCATCGCCCTTGGAAGCTCCGCTCACGGCGCTACACACCGAATGCTTGCGCGACCACATGCTTGTTTGCGGGAACACTGTCAAAAACAGATAATCGTAAGAAAGATGACCAGAGAAATGCACGTGCTGAAAAGGCTGCAAGTGTCAATGCTAAAAAATGCTCCTACTTACAGCCGTTCCCAATATTAAATCTATCTCTTGTTTTAGTCTACTGAGATAATGGTACATTACTGCAGAGGCCGGGAAGAAAGAGGTTAGACGACCGAGTAACACGAGGCCGGCTATAGTACGAGTCCGGCAACCCCTGTTCCGGCTAAAGCTTGTATAATGCTTTTCTCAAACATTGTAAGGAAATGAAAAAAAAAAGTTTTATCAACTGGCTGCTAGTCGACTATATGTATAGCCTCCTTCAATGATCGGGAGTTGTCACCTAAGCGCTGGCTCTGTCCCGACCGACTAGATGGCGGCGACGCGATTGTCGGCGTGCAGATAATTGCGGACAATGATGGATTTTCATACATATTTTGCTGGCGTTAGGCCGGCAAAAAGCTGTGCTATCCATAAATGTGCTACTTGGTGTCTTCTTTTTTTTAAATAAATGCGAATATTAACTTCCATGTTTGAGAAAAAACATTTATCTATCTTCAATCTGTCGGTAGGCAATCCAATCTCTGCTTGCTACCTATCTTTCGATGGGTTTCCTTACTTCAGTCAGAAAATTCGTCAGTAGGTAAGTATATCAAAACAAGAAATAGATTCAATATTGGAAACGGCTGTTAGTAAAGCGTGCTTAGATTACAAAGAGGATTAGAATTTCAATAGCGCTGTGTAGTGTACTTAACAATATCTTACTTTAGTGGACTCTCCTAAACTTAGCCCCAACATTCCAACTTTGCCGCTTTCAACATGATTTAACAAAAGCCTACAGCATCATTAAACCAAAATAAATTGCTAACTTAAAGGGATAAGACAAGAAGTTGGCAGCTTTTTGTTGCGAACAACCCGATAAGTTAAAACAAAATAGAGGTTCGACTTGATAATAGCAAGATTTGTTACTAAGATTATTCTTGATGTACTTACAATTACGTATTTCGTTGTTGTGTTGCGATAATTATGTACCATAGGTATTTTATTAATAATACCACGAATTTTCCCGCGTGGAAACTATAGCCCAAGCCCTCGCATTCTGAGAGGAGGCTTGTGCCCAACAGTGGGACGTAAAAAAGGCTGGTGATGATGATGATGACTGCGAAATTAAATAGGTACGACTCGTATTGAGGAGACAAACGACGTAAAATAAAATAACAATAAAGTTGACACAAGGATTTGGTGGCACATCTTGCAAAATTGCGACACTTTAATTAATGAATAGCCTACCACGGGGTTCCTTACTGAATTAATCTAAATAGGTCAACGGTTGACATAAAATCGCAGGTAATGTCATCAGGACCGTGTTTTATAAAGCTACAAGTTACAATTTAGAAGCGAAAGTCTCATTCTATCTATGACGACCGGATGGCCTAGTGGTTAGCGACCCTGACTATGAAGTTTGAGGTCCCGGGTTCGAATCCCGGTCGGGGCAGATATTTGTATGATGAATACGAATGTTTGTTCTCGGGTCTTGGATGTTTAATATGTATTTAAGTATGCATTTATCTATATAAGTATGTTTATCCGTTGTCTAGTACCCATAGTACAGGCTTTGCCTAGTTTGGGACTAAATCAATTGGTGTCAATTTGTCCCATGATATTTATTTATTATTATTTATTTATCACCTTTTGTTAGAAAGAGACTTCCGCTTGTAAATTACGAGTTGTAGCTTTATAAAACACTACCCTGGTAAAGCGATCGCACTGTATTTTGATTCTGGCTGCTTTCATTTGCACTTAATTTTAAAAGTGGCATTATCCAATTGGGGTAGTAAATGAACCAATGAAAATAATCGATTTATTGAGGAGAGATCTTCCAAATAAAAATATGACACAAGGCATTGAAAAATTCGTTAGGTACACCAACGTTAAGTATAGCTTAATTGGTGGAGCGTGGTACGGATTACCGAGGTTGCTGGTTCAAGTCCAGCTGCTTAACGGATTTTTCTTTGCATTGTCATTGTATATTTAGTAAATGAACGTCACGCTCCAAGCAATAACTTTAAGTAACTAATAGAAACCCTTTATTTCTGTCTAATAACGGAGGAATTTCTCAATACGTCGTAAAGGCTTGTCCAATTAGTGTCAGGTTTTGTTCTAAGTTCTAAGTAAAAGCCACTTGCATCTTTCCGTCTTTAAAATGTTGTAACTATATACTTTTTTTGTGTTATTTTTTATTATTTATTTGTGGATCACTTTGTTGTCTGTCTGTCTGCCAAGACCCTTTTTCTCTGGAACACCTGGACGTAGCTTGCTGAAATTAATATCAAATACTCAAGCTTGCAGTCCCTTGAAGCTGTGATAAAATCAAACTTTTAAGTCAACGCAATCAAAAGATACAGTCATTGAAAAGGTTGTTTCCATACAAGTTGCCGTAGGTACCCTGAAAACCTACAGGGTACTTACTAACAGTTATTCTAGAAACTTGCAATTTGGTATGAAGGTAGCTCTTATAGCACAATCTCTCAGAAAGTTCTCAAAATCTTAAATTTTTATGTCTGTCTGTAGATGACCCCCACACTGCGTACATTTTGCTTAGGAGCAGGGCTGTGCTAACACTGAACAACTTAAAATACTGGGGAAAAGCGTTAAAATCTTTATACGGAACCCTCCGAGCGCGAGTCGGACTCGCACTTGTCCGGCTTTTTTATAATATCTTTTATCCTCTTTCTGTATTAGTCCTGTGGGCAGACGTCATAAACAAAATGAAATAGCATGTTCAGTCCTGTTACGAGTAGCCCCCGCCCGGTTCGCAAATGGACCTCATATGGCTTTTAACTACATAGATTACATGAGCCGGGTAATTTCCATGTAATAGTCACGCCCTTATGAAGACGTATGTTGCTCTCGGACGAATGATACTTTTTAGGGTTTCGTAACAAAATAATAAAAACGAATTTTACGTTTCAAAGCGATGCTTTAGGGTGCGGAGTCTATTCAGTCAAGCGGGACAACGCGCTATCTGTGCCCTAAGCACGACTTGTCGAATCCTGCGTCACGTAAAATCGAATAGTAAACTATAACGAGTTTGTATGACGTTTGGAACAGCGCCCGCCCGTGAGCGTATTTGGAACAAAAATTTTGTATGAGGTTTCTCGACCTCGATACGATAACTGTAACGTTACGCAGCTTTCGTAAAGTCGTGCTCGACCCTCTGAAACGATACCTATAGGTAAGTGCCGAAGCAGGCCAGGCATAGGCAACTTTAAAAAATATTCATGTCGAGGATTTTGTTTAGGTACAATCATGTTTTCATCTTTAGAGTACTTAAGACATAAAATATTATCATCACCATCACCAGCCTTTTTTACGTCCCACTGCTGGGTATAGGCCTCCTCTCAGAATGAGAGGGTTTGGGATATAGTTCCTACGCGGGCCCAGTGCGGATTGGGAACAAAGGCATATAGGGAGTCTTTTATTATGGGTAAAGTATTTAATACAAACAAAACACGGGTTTTGTTAAATATCGTTTGAAATATTAAACCTTTGTTTCAAATTCTGAACGAGATAAAAATAGTAGCGCCTTAAATATAGGCTTTCACGGGAATATTAATACTAACTAACATTCCCGTTTATTTATTGAAACATTTTCAAAAAATTCCGTACAATAAGTGGCAAGTCTCGATCCATTAGATAAAATCGTGTTCCGCTACCGATATTACAATCCGGCCAGATAAGCGTCAAGTGGAAAAACTCTTCGGCACGATATTTTTCTCTGACATGCAATGAAATATTCACAATTATGTTCTTTATATAACGCTGCAAAGTGTCACGTTTCGGGCGCGGTTAGACAATAGGGAGATTAAGTAAAGTTCCATTCCAGCCCTGCACAGCGATCGTCTTTTGGTTCAATGTATTTTTTAACCCCCGACGAAAAAGAGAGGGGTGTTATAAGTTTGACCTGTGTATCTGTCTGTGGCATCATAGCTCTCAAACGGATGGACCGATTTCGATGCGGTTTATTTTAATCGAAAGCTACTTTAATTGAAATGGTTTTAAGCAAAGTTTCATTAAAATCAGTTGACACGTTTTTGAAATATTGAACTTTGAAATGAAAATGCCGGGGGGTTTTCAACTTTTTTAAGTTGGTTGGGTTATTTGTTATTTCATTGCGTGTTTGTGAAAAGGACTATATTTACATAACCTCGGCGTGAAATGGGATTGCCAGTCTCGTATCCCTATCTGTCTACTTTTATCTAATTGGCCGGCAATTCCTATCTTTCCAACCTTCTATGCATATAACATAATATACATTCAAACACGCTACTTCACCATTCAAAGAGCATGGTCTTTATTTACTTAGGGCTCTAAGTGCTCCTCTACTGCCCTTGGAATAATTTTACCCGGGGAATTAGAAAATCGGCCCACATTTGTATCCGATATTTAAAACAGTTTTAACTGTAAAAGCATCCCCAACGTGTAAGTTGTAATTAATTAATCAAGACATTTCCTTTTTTTACTTTTGCGTGTAATATTTGCCCCGTAATACTAGTAAAACACCTACTCAATACAAAAATATATCGCGTTTGATGTGGAAAGATAATCATTTGACGTTTTCATTATGTTCTAAAGAGAGTCCACATTCTGTGAAAAAACCTTCAATTTCAACTTCACCATGAGTTCACCAATTTATTTCAACACCGAGAACATTTACTTGGAGACGAAACAGCAGGAAACGTAACAAATTACGCTCTCTTTGTTTTAAAAATAAAACACATTATTGTCACAAAAACGTTGGAGAAGTTAATTCGGTTTCGAGTTTTTATTATGTTTTCCCACACGAGCAAAAGTTGACGAAAAGGTGCAGTAATTATGAAACACGTTACCTGCCTAACATAAACTTATATGGCCGTCGCGTCAGATTATACGTGACAAGCATTTTACGGATTGATTGTTAATTTGACATCAGTTTTGACGTGAAGAACTGGTTGGACTTTAGCAGTATGCAACTGACATAATGAGTAATTTAAGGCCTAAGTAATTATGTAGAGTTGCATACATTATTTTATCTACACACATTACAAGTACTCTAAGATGGGTTCAGAATCCGAAGGCATACCATACCCATACCTGTCACGAATTTGACTGTTTTTTTTAAATCATAACCAAATATACCGAGCTGACGTTTCGAATCGACTGTTTTTTTTATTGTAAATCATGTTAGTTTTTAAAGATGTTTCAAATGTGGGACTATTGACGACATCGACTTCGATATAAAAAAAGTCATTGCGACATCGAATTCGATGTCATAATGACTTTTCGTTACTGCTGGAGACAGATAGAATGAAAAGCGGGTAATTTTCTACGGTTTCTGAACGCATTATAGAGGACTTATAATATGGGTGTAAACAAATATATTGTAGGTACATATTTCTATTTTTTTTTCCTAAATTGCAACGAATATCAAAAGAGCATTTTTTCTGGGGCATCTAACATTTTTCAATATACAGCAAATAGTTCTGCTGTTGCTCGCGATTCAATATTGAACTAAGCCCTTGAGACTTGAGCTGTGTGCCAATAAACAGAATCTGTCTAGGAAATTGGCTGCCTACGTCAAAAGTAAATGATGTTTTTGGAAAGTTACGTTGATCTTATCTTATAAGGTAACTATCTTTGTTATTGTACGTGTTTAGACTGCACAGCTTCTTAAATCTACCGACAGTCTAAGCTTAGGGCGTTGCGACTAGTATGTTTCGTGGATATTCGTTTAATAAAGTAAACTCAGGAATGGCTTCTAAAGGCAAAGTACCTACTCTTAGTTTTTCCTTTTAAATTCGTCAATTCGTCTGCCTGTCTCATCTGGTCATGGAAATTTTCAGAGTATAATTTCCTTATCTGTAGGTACTTATTACCTTAGGTAAGTACTTCAGAGATTGTAAGCTTCCATTTCTTGTAAGGTGTAAAGGAATTTTAAAGGCTCTTTGCTATTGCAGGCCACAGAATACTGCGTTTGAATGGTACGTAACAATTTTGTAAGTAAAACCAGCTAATACCGATATTGCTCAAATCGAACGTTTGAATTTTGCGCTCTTCGCGGTCACTGACCTAGATTTCAATATCTGCCTACGAAATTTTAATTAATTAATGACGAGGTACTTCGACGGGGAGATATTAATATTGGTTATGGTTAAAATATAGATAGATCAATGTTAGCTTTAGCAGCAATATTATTTTGAATTTAGTAGCAGCAAAATCTAAATCCTGCTCACTTTGAAACGCCGGGCTTAACTCAGCTTATTACTTCGGAACTGGGATTTGACTTCAACAGCAAACAACTACAGTAATATTCGGTATTCAGTATTCAATCATTTATTTATTATTTGTTGCGTTTATCTAACTTAGGCATAAGTATCACTTGTAAAAAAGATTCGAAAACACAGTGGCTTAGGACGTTTGAGAACCATTTTAACTTCGATATTTTGTTTTTGTTTTATAAGGTTTTGATACGCCCGCCGAAAGCTTCATTCGTCCTTGTAAGTAATACGAGACGAGTTCTAGATGGAGTTTCGCTTAGGTATTAAAAAAAATAGCACTTTATCAATACATACTATTTATCGCATGTTTCATGAAAGCTATACTTTTTATTACTTATTCTATTTATCAAGTACTCGTATCGTTTGGTAGTGAGAGTGAGGGCGCCCCAATGGATTATGCTGACATCGGAAAACTGTAAGACGTAGAGACAAACAACTGTGCAAAGACTAATTTAAACGCTAAAACCTCTATGTCCAGAACCGACTAGTTTCGTTAATTATGATGAAAGTATACAAGCAAAAACCTTAATAACAGGACAAATAATTAATATGTGTTGGGTAAAAGACAATCGAGTCTTGTAGTCAATTTGAACCCTATTCTTCACCAAATAAAGGCCACATAAATGCATAATTGACTCTATGAACCTGTTCTGCTTTATTTTTGTTATGTGGTGATAAACAAAAAGTCAATGAGTTCGTACCAATTCTGATCAGAGAATTTTCATGTCATCAAATAGAGGTTGAAATATTATTATGATTATGACAAAGGAAACAAACTAATTGCATGATTACGTTAAAATTATTAATATTTACGAAATCTAGATCTAGATACATCTCGCCATATTGTTTGCAATATTTAGCAATTGTTTTAATTCAGCCCAGCAGTAGGTACGCTAAATTTTCTCCCGGTCATAAAGCAGATATCCCTTAATAACGGGTTAGACTGTGCAAAAGAAATAAATGCTTTATATCCGCAAGAAATGCTAGTGTACCTACTTATTCATCTCATGACAAATGTACAATGTCCTTTTCAAAGCAAACAAAACACAAACGTAAGAATTATGGCTCACGAGACACAATATGGCAGCTGTATCTCTTGTACTACTTAAAAGATTTTGGGTAGGAAAATCTTTACGGCTCTCTGTCCAGAAAATTCGTTTTCCCAAAACCGAGCTTGCTCGAGCAGGTAGGTGCTTGTGATGAATAACTTATTTCCCAACAAAGAAAATCCCATGCGAATGGAGAACCAACTTAGCAAGACAAATGTTTGGCAAATTAATACAAATGTTTGGTTTGAGGCGCTTCCGCTAAGTCCGTTTTACTTTTGGCATCGTGCACATAAAACTTTAGAATGGCTCGTTATGAACTCTGAAAAGGATTAGATTTAAGGGCCAAGGTAAAGTAATTTCAGTTTTTATTGTTCGAAAAGTTGTCGGTGTATACCTAATTCGAAGTTTCGAAAGTCCTGTTTTATATTTTTAAAACATCGTTATTAGAGTCGTGAAGAAAGTTGAAAGTTCCACTTATTAAATTACTCCTGTAACTTACCCAGACTCTTCATCCAGGCAATATCAAGTAGGTATCGTTTTATTCATAAAAATAATTTATTTTGGGGAATACGAATTTTATGCCTTCATTTATTTTGTAAATATTGAAATCAACTTTCATATCGGATTATTATGTAAGCTAACAATAACTAAGCTATCAGTTTAGCTTTTCACGGTGACGGTAAAATCAAAATAACATGACTATCATTTTTACTTTATTTATGGTAAAGCGAAATAGCACGTTAAATTAAAAAGGGGAGATTAAACGTAACCCTCCTTCGGCAGTCGGGTAAAAAGGGAACATTAAAAGGGCAAGGTGGAATCAAGTTTATTGCTGGCAAACCGCCGTGCTTCGGTAAGGCCACAGTGCTTCGGGAAGCGGAATTAAGGAAGATTTACACAGGACGCGTAAGAGTAAATTTTGCTCAGGACAGTTTATCTACAGAATGGGGTGAATACGTCTCTCCCGGTACCCACATTCGACAATCTAACTGCCATTTTCGACAAAGCTGGAGAGTTCCTTTTGTACTGTGGAATGGAATTCGTATTGTATTGCGCAAAAAGCTTTGAAATGTTAAGGGGTTTTTGATACATGACTTATGAGGATTTCATCGCGAGAATGTTTTTTGTGATCTTAAAGTAAACATTGGCGTCATTCGCGAAAATTAGAAAGGTTTTTTTCATCTTACAATATTTAATTATGCTCGCGGTTGTTTAAAGCTATAAACGCTACGTTAAACGCGATGCGTTTGACGCACTTCATTTTACATCAGATAGGTACTTAATCTAATTACCAAACACTGTTTTACGCGGTGAACGCAGCATGAAACAAACAAGGCAAAAGTTGATCGCATGCGTCTAACATTTAAGGAATTGTAAAACGCATGTATAAAACATAAAAAAAACTCTTAGAAATTGGCTCTCTGTCCTTGTGAGCGAATGCGGGTATATAAATACATAGTAGAAAAACCTTTTCCACAAAAATCAATCGTAAGACAATGTCATAAACATTTTGACACGGATAAGCTTTTCTCACTTTAACTATAGTAAGATCACGTATAGAATAGATATGGTTTGTTCAAATCGCTGTCGCCATAATACTCGGTACGCCTGCCACTAAGCAGCAGTGCTTGCAGTATTGCGTTCCAGGGAGCAGGGTATGCCTTTCGGGGTAGTTTACTAACACAGGTAGCTGTCTATCCCACCTCTCTAGTATTGGCACCGCATCTGCATTCCCTTTGGTTAGCACTCTAAGTTGCATTATGATTGTATTATACGTACCTATAAGAAAGAAAAGAAAGAAGAAAGAAACATATATTTATTAGAAACTAATTCGACACATACACATACAGATAAAAACAAATCAATAATCAACAATAACCAGACAATGCAAACACTATTAACTAACAAAGACAGCTTAGAAACTAACGATTAAAAATATGTGCCGAATAGCACTAAAAGGGTCACCCTCAGCATGATGCTACGGCAAGCCGTATAAGACTAACGTTTAGGTTCATGACGTCTACTTGAAAACCCACATAACTGGAATTACATTCAGATCAAAGTCGTAATGAGCTCTGATGACGTCAGCGAGCCCGAGCCCTTGCAATATATCAAAGGCTCGTTAGTAACCAGTAGCGATTGTGTTCGTAATACACCAGGTTTGGACGGTTTATCTAGTGATTTCCAATCTGATCAGGGGGTCGATATTTGAATCTCATCCGGTGACTAAATTCACTGATTTTTAAATAGTTCGTATTTTTTTATCTCACAGGTGACTAACATTCTCATGCCTATGATATCAATTACGACGAGGTCGGAATAAACTATAACCTAACCAACTTCGGAAAGTTGAATAAACCAGCTTTCGAATAAAAAAAACCGCATCGAAATCGGTCCATCCTCTTGCGAGCTACGGTGCCACAGACAGATACACAGATACACAGTTCAAACTTATAACACCCCTCTTTTTCGTCGGGGGTTAAAAACCCCCGACATTGTCATTTCAAAGTTCAATATTTCAAAAACCGGTAAACCGATTTTAATTAAACTTAGCTAAGAACCATCTCGATTAAAGTAGCTTTCGATTAAAAAAAACCGCATCGAAATCGGTAAATCCGTTTGGGAGCTATGATGCCACAGACAGATACACAGATACACAGATACACATGTCAAACTTATAACACCCCTCTTTTTCGTCGGGGGTTAACGGGGGTTAACATGGCGGCGCTCCATTGAAAGGGAGATTCAATCCCTGGGCATGAGCTGGCAAGAGCTGGAGGTCCTAGCACAGGATCATTCGAAATGGAGGAAAATGCTGAGAGCCTTATGTCCCTGATTAGGGATAACAGGACATGACGATGATGATGATGATGTAAACGAGATCACTGAGTGACTTCTTGAACACTGGCAGTGATAGCTAACCTCAATCTAATGTTGACATGCTTGTCTATGACAGAAACGCAAATTAGCTGCATGTTAGACGGGTATTATCATTCACAAATAAGGCTCTTGGCAAATAGTGATATCAATGTCATGGATGAGAATTTAGTCACCAAAGTGAGATTCAAAAATCGATCCCCTGAAATATATTCATCTGATGAATGTGACCAGAGGCCTTATCGTCCAACGCGCTCGCTTCGCTTTGGCATCCGCCCACTTTTTCTCTCACGATCTTGTACCGTTTGACAGAAAAAGATGGCGAGTCCCAAAGCGATGCCGAACGCGTTAGACAATAAGCCCACGTTCGTGACTGTAAAATAACAAAATGCCAACATCTAAATTCATACTCACAAATCCCCATTCGCAAATGTCGTGAGATTGAATAAATTGGAGGTACCCTTCCCGTTATGAGAGCGGATGAAGCGACACGTGACTGTACTAGGAAAGGCAGCGTTGATTATTGTTCATTTTTTTAACCCCCGACGAAAAAGAGGGGTGTTATAAGTTTGACCTGTGTATCTGTGTATCTGTCTGTGGCATCATAGCTCTCAAACGGATGGACTGATTTCGATGCGTTTTTTTTTAATCGGAAGTTATTTTAATCGATATGGTTCTTGGCTAAGTTTCATTACAATTGGTTTACCCGTTTTTGAAATATTGAACTTTGAAATGACATTGTCGGGGGGTTTTTCAACTTTTCTAATTACTCTGTCAAACAAACTGTCTTTCCAGGTTTCCAGATTAGCCAGGGTTCTAGGTTAGGTTAGCTGGAAGAGATCCCTTTTTAGGGATAAGCTCGCCTTTGTACTAAATTTTTTTTTGTTTTGGTGTATTTATTGTAATTGTTTTATACTATTATGTGCAATAAAGTATTTACATACCTACATATACTTTCTGGATTAAGTAGTCATGATCTCAATTGGAGTATCTTTTTTTTTATAATTTTCCCATTTTTACTTACACCAAGATTAGCATAATAATTTAATTAGCATTATGCTAATCTAATCTTCGTGTAAGAGTATAGCACGCGACACGGAGTGTCGAGGATCTGGGTTCGATTCCCGGGGTTAGCATTTTCTGTTTTTTACGTGTATTCATGTTTCAGTGAGTATTTTAAAATTATAATCAAGTAGTACAACCAGCCTTACCTAAACAACATGTTGGTTAAGCGGCATAAAAGTAAAAAAAACTTTGAGCAATTTTGGAATTTAAGATTTTTTGCCCAACACATTTCTTGGATATGGTTTCTGTGGATATGATACTAGTAGATAGAGAAATTAACGTTTCTAAAGCAATTATAGGGACTTTGGAAAACGAACTCGGCGTTACAAGATAGCGATTCTTGACAACTATTGGGCACACCACTATTTCACCATCTTTACAATTGTCAGTTTTATATGACAATTCGAACTACATTTCTCTGACACTATAAAGCGCACTAAAACAAAAGCTCTTCAAATCAGAGGTTGACACCGAATTGTCATGACAATAGTAAAGTCCGTGAAATAGGGGCAAGGGGTTAGGATATTTACTTCACTACCTACTGTACTGTACGAAAATGTAAACAAAATGTCTCATTGTCGGGTAATATTCAAAAGGTCTCATGTCAACCGTGACTGCTGGCTCCGGGCAGGTTTCCATCGCATTAAACCCTTTGTAAGCCCAACCTGGTAAGTATCTGTCCCTTTTCCTGCAGCGAAAGGGATAAGTGACGCGATAAAATAAGAAATGCTGAATAATATGTATTATTGCATTTTTGGCTACTTCGATTTGTGGCATTAATAGATACACTATTAAGCATTTTGGTCGAAGTTTTGCGGGTGGTAGGACCTTGTACGAGGTCCATCCGAATCGCTACCACCATCCTACTCGCTAATCCTGCCACTTAGCAGCAGTGCTTGCACTGTTGTGTTCCGGTGTGGAGAGTAAGACAGCCGGTGTAATTACGGGCACAAGAGACATTTCATCTTAGCTCTCTAGGTTGGCAACGCATCTGCGAACCCTCCGGGGTCGTGGGTGTCAAAGGCCAGTGGTGATCACTTACCATCAGGTGACCAACTTGTTCGTTTGCCTTCCTCGTCGTATAAAAAAAAAACTTAATTAATTTTAATGTTAAGGGTCTGTTTGATGATCAACCGTCAATAATCTTAAAAGCTCACAAAAAGGTTGCCTTATTTTCATTTTAACATCCATTAGAAAAGAACAAGTGCTTGCAAAGTCGGCATCTACTTACCAGGCATTTAAAATTATCCAATTTTGAAGTTCACATCACAATTTCAAAACTTCACTCCAAAATTATAATTGTAACACCACAATTAACTACAAAGTACTTATTAAATAAAATTCAAAGCATGAAAAAGTTGGGTGGTGGAAAAGTTCGTAAAACATGCATGAACAAGCGCCACGGACGCAGACGTCCGCTCTCTAACCTCACTGGAGGAAAACTAAACTGAAGTCTTTCCTTTGGGAAAGTGGAGCCAAAACTCACAGCCCTTAGTTAAGCTAGAACTTAGTTACACAGCTAACTACATTAATAATATACCTACGAGTATGTGTGAAGCAAAACACAGACGCACACATACGTTATACTGATATCGACCTATTTGTATTTCACACACGGAATTTCAGTTGATATTTTCTGGCTTAAAAGGCACGGGTGCCCCTCGAGACTTGATCTTAGTAGTTTTTCGGAAGATAAATTACTTATTTTCCAATTTCTTTATTCAGGTAAAGCTTAGGTAAGCCCTTTATTTCTTTTGAGAGGAAAGTTTCAGCTCAAATATTGCAGAAGTTGCTGGTCACGAGTTTAATTTTATAAATTTGATCACGTTCCGATAATACTTTTGAAGTATTAGACCATTTTGTTCGTGAAATTAAAAATGTCTGCTAAAATATGAGTTTCTTTTGGTGAAGTCACTTATTTTATTATCGCAACGTCCAACTACTCTGAAGGTGAAGATCGACGTGCAAGGTTTCACTTACAAACAGACGAAAATAAATGAGTAAAAGCTAGGAAAATAGGTGGCTGGTATAGCTACGCAATTATACGGGAACATATATTTCTGAGTTCTGAGTCACTATCGTGTGAACGAAGGTAAATCCTATTCAGTTTCTAATTCAGTTCAGCGTATGTGTCTGTCTAGTTATCCGTAACGATTAGTAGAGAATCTCCAGGACACGTTATTATTAATTGATCATGCTTTTGTAATAAGACTGTAATATTTCTAGATAACAGTTTTCAAAGTTTAATTGTATTTTTAAGAATTGCTTTTTTTCAAACGTCTTCTATGAATGAACGTTACTTACATAATATTTTTTATGCCAAATATCAATAAGCATTTTTTAAAACTATGTATTTGTATACATTAGGTATTTTAGTCTCTATTAGTTTACCGTGTGAGCCCACGGTATTTTCCTGCGGAAGTTCGCGGGTTTCCCGTGGACAGCGAATTTTAAAGCGGCTACCGCAGCTGGTTGCAATGATTTATTTATCAACATCTATTTGCGGAGGTGTTTGTGTTGATTTTGTGATCGTTACAATGCGATTTACACCGGTGAAAGGGGAACAGCAAATATACGATGACGTAATGCTTTAGCGATGGGCGGACATTCCATACTAAATATGCGCAGAGACCCGAGTACGAATATTTGAAACCTGCGTTACGGTAACGATATCGTATCGCCATCGTGAAAATTCATATTAAATTTTAATTCCAAATGAGCTCACGGGTGGGCGCTGATTCAGAAGTCATACAAATTTTCTTGATAACGTTTACGCAGGATTCAAGTATTCGTACTCGTACAGCAGGATACAAGTATTGGGTCTCGTCTCGTAAGGTGCCTCGAAGCATGAAGCTTGAATGATAGCATGAAGGCGCTAATTTTGTGTTTAATATAATTATTAAAATAACATTAAAAATTCACAGCGATTCCTATGAGAGTCGATGCCTCGTCACTAGTCGCTGTCAGTTCCATTTTGACATTATTTAGCAGAACATTTACGAACTTTGCTTAATTTTCTTTCAGCGAAACAGCTCTAGAACATTATTGTATTATCGTTACTTATTCGTTCTTTATTCTTTAAGTACCTAGATGATTAAAATTTCATTTTCTTTTATCAATGTTTAACAATATTCGACCGTCGAACAATAGCATCAATCGACCGGTATCCGTCGATCAGCCAAAGCCATATCGATTGGTGTGGCCGTTGCCATGTAAGTTTGACTAATGACCCTCAAAATAAGCTCAAATGTCTCTGATGCAAATGCGCGTGTGGCGGATACCTTGGCCATTCTGTATGATATATGCAACACTCGCAGCAGCCTCGCTATGAGCGTAGACGCCATTCCAAGACTCGCTTGCTCCATCTCCCGTCGTTTCTGCGACACAATACATCGACGGTACTTTGACTCAACCTCGTACATAAACTTTGACGAAATTGAAATAACCACCTTAGGTTCCCGGTCTAGAGTGGTTATTCCAATTTCGTCAAAGTTTATATACGAGGTTGAGTCAGGGTACCGTCAATATTATGTCCTGCCCAGGCCCAATTTAATTTGGCAACGCGATAGCCAACATCCACCACACGCAAATTGTTGTTTCATTCTTATTTTTTATCCCTTACGCTTATCTCAGTCAAGAGAGGAAACCTACAAAGCAACAGACCCATCGTAAAGTTACGTTAAAGATGCCAGCAGTACGTAGAGTTCACAAGTAATTCTTCCGAACCCGTCTTAAGCTATTGGCCGGGGTCGCATGTGTCCCGGTAAGGGTTAAGTAGATAAAATATAAAAGTGTCCTCTCTCACTTACGGTACCTGTAAAACTACTTTTGTTTTATATAAAAGCATTTTACAAAACGTTCCGTAAATGTTCCGTAGCTCTTTGAAAGCTTTTAATTAACTTGTCATTCAGGTACAGTCGCCAACGCTCTTGACTGACTATTCTCTTTGTATTTACCGAAGTATATTTTTGTAATAAGGTTTACCTGCTCAACGGTCAGTTTAGAGAGTCTTGGTGTAGACGACGCCTATACACACACGTACAGTTTGTCATTTCTTAGATTTAAGTCTGTAGGTAGTTTTAAGTGTGTTGGGTTTTATTTGGTAAATAAATGAGAGTTTGAGGGTAGCGTTAAAGCCCGTACGGTGACAGTGATACCGTCTTTAGTCGCCTTAAAATTGTGATAGCGGCCGCGCGCGCGATACGCTTCCGCCACTCGTATGCTGAAATTCAGTAGTTTTAATAATTTTCCCCAGTGCCTATTAGTGTACCCTTTACACTTGGCTACTAATTTGCTCGGTAGTAAGCCTTGGTCGGATTGACTTACATTTACGGGGACGTGCAAACAGATCACTATAAGTTATAATACAACTGTGAATAACAGTCTTGTCACGCTAGCGATTTGCGAGTGAGTGCTTCATACTAATATCACTCGCGGCGAACACGTTGCGTGATCGCCTCAATACAAAACTTGCTCGCAAATCTCACGACAAAAACTCTTCCATATTTTTTTATATTAGCGCTGAAATAACACAAGTTTCAACAGTATAGTGACACACAAATAAAATTAATTAATTTGCCTTCAGATGAAATATAATTATAATTTCAAAGCGGTTGTGAATGTGAAAACAGCTGGCAATAAATTTTAACATTTAGACCACATTCCCAGCTTCGATGCACTACTTACTCCAATTAGAGCTTTAATAGTTCTTCGATCAAATATAAAACACTTTATTGACGAAGCCTAGCGCTGATCATTAGTTTGTTCATTTTTAACCGACTTCAAAAAAGGAGGAGGTTCTACGTTCCACTGTATGTATTTTTTTTTTATGTATGTTCATCGATTACTCCGTCAATTGTAGACCGATTTTCAATTTTTTTTTATTCGAAAGGGTATACTCCTGAGGTGGTCCCATTGTCACCAAGTCATGATCTGATGATGGGATCTCAGGGAAATCGAGGACAACCCTCAAATTTTCATATTTCGACTTCATATTTCTGCTGCTTAGTGCTAGGCCATAAAACTTTAGGCTTTAGTTTCTGTTGTCCGAAATAAACGCGTTTTATTTTATTTTATTAATTTTTTTGTGATTGGTTGTTTTTATTAAATAAAACACGTTTGAGTTTCAAAATAAATGTCTATTCTGTTCACTCTTGACCTATAGCATCCAAGCATACGCATGTACCGAAAAACGCCGCCTCAAGATAGAAATAAATCCCAATACCGACAGAGTATACAGATAAAAAGTTAACCAGAGACTCGCGATCTCTAAAAATCCAATTTGAGCGCTACGACGGCTCGTGGCAACACAAATCCCTGTGCAACGTTTATCTTCATTGGTCTCGGAGGACGAACCCATTTGGCCTTCGCAATCTGCGGCGGACGCCATTCGCCGATATTACCGCTTTGGTGTCCGCGGTGGAATGACCACAATGTGGAAAAGGAGATTTCTTGCGTTGTTTGAATAGAATTGAAAATTATGCAGATCCTTGACTGTAACAACTTTCTTCAATCTTATTATAGTGAAACGTCGTGACCTGAGGCCCGAGTACGAATATTCGAAACCTACGTAACGTAATGGAGTTCTCAACGTTATCGAGAAATTTGTATGATGTTTGAAATAGCGGCCGCCCGTGAGCGTTACATTTGAAATTAAAATTTAGTGTGAGGCACTGGGCCCGCGTAGGAACTATAGTCCAAGCTCTCTCATTCTGAGAGGAGGCCTGTGCCCAGCAGTGGGACGTAAAAAAAGGCTGGTGATGATGATGATCATGAGGTTTCTCGATTTCGATACGATAACGTTGCGTTACGCAGCATTCGAAAACTTCGTGCTCGGCCTACAGCACGCTCCTGCGAAGCGATTCAATGATGTGTGTGACTTCCCAATCCGCACTGGGCCCATCTGGGAACTATAGTCCAAGTCCTCTTATTATGAGAGGAGGCTGTGCCCAGCCGTGGGACGTATGGAGACTGATGGCGATGATGATTATGCTGATGATTTGGTACCTATAGTAAAATTAGTTTATTTTTGCCTAGTTCTAAATCGTTGGTTTTATAACCGCTTTTTGTAGTGCATGACCTCACTACAGAGGAAATGAACTCATGGTAATAAAAGAAACTCTTGACTCACAATTTTCGTGGTCTTGTTATTTCAGCCAACTAATGAATCCAAACCTAACGGCAGCCAGGCTGGGACTGTTTTTTCAGTACCTACTTAGCGATATAGCAAAAAGTAAATTACAACATGACGTTCCCGTCAGTAAGATTGTCGCATTACGTCTAAAATATTCATGTAGCTTATAGCCATGTATAATTAATTACATGTTTAATTTATAGCTAATTTAATAAAATAAAAATGAGTGTACAAGTATCAACTAAAGAAAAATAATTTGCTCACCCGCTTATCTACGGTTTTTAGTTCATGAATATGGACATCCGCAAAGTATCGCCTGATTCAATAAATTATTTATGCTCAATAAAGTGATGCCCAAAAAGCTGTCCTTCCCGTATTATTGCTTGTGAATTGTGACTGTACATTGAAAAAAAAAAAACTATTAAAATTTATATCGTATACAAACTATTTATACATCTCGAACCTTTACTTTAACACCATGACCAATTTAATGACGTCCAAAAACAATCACGGTTTTCACCAAATGTCAATGTCAATATAATTAGCGAAATGTAATGCAAAGTGGTAGAATTAAGTTTTAATTAAATTATGTTATTATACTGACAAAATGTCGGACGACAAAGAAAAGAAAAAAGAGCCGAGCCCGGACTCTAAGGAGCAGGGTCGTAATAAAAAACATGAATCGGAGTCGGAAACCACTGTATCGGAACTTGACACCACCACATCGGAAGATGATGAGCAGAAAAAAACAGACGAAAGACCACAGGTGCCAGAACAATCAAAACAAGAGCTACAAAAATTACAAGCTGCCTCATCAAAACCGCAACTATCAAAACCAGAACTACCAAAAGTGGAGCCACCAAAGGTGGAGTTTCCGAAACCGGAGCTACCTGGTGTAGAGTTTCCACAATCAGCATTTCGTACTCAAAATCCTCCAACCCCAGAATCACCAACACCCGCCCAAAAAAAAATATCAAGATTGGGATCAGTGCTGTTGAAACGACCTAAGGAACCACCGCCCCCTGGCGGGCCCGGAGGCCCAGGAGAGCCCCGCGTCAAAAAGAAGTGGTGGCAGAGCTGCTACGATAAAGAAAATAAAATGTACTGCGGTAGAACATGTCAGAGCTGGATGTATATCCTCGCGTACTCCATCATGTATCTCATCTTTCTCAGTACATACACAATGATATTTCTTTACGTGTCTCTGCTAGTTATAAAAGCGAATGATGTCTACTTGGAGAAAACAGCAGATTTACAATTTCTGAAAAGCGGTATCGGTATGACTGCCACCCCGACCACTGAGGACAGTTCTCCGATGATTTGGTATCACAAACATCACCCTGTCGAGTATCAGAAATATGTGAATGCTCTTGAGAGGCTTGTCAATCAGAGGAGGAGGAAAGATGCGAGTGATTATAAATATTTGGGACCGTGCGGAGTTGCGCCTTTTGGATATGACGACGCGCCTTGTGTTATTGTAAGGATAAACAAAAACTGGGGTTGGAAAGCGAAGCCTCTGCGGTCTGGATTTTCGTCTAATGTTCCGTCTTCCGTCCAGCAGTGGGCTCAAAAGGATGCGAAGCTTTGGCTGCATTGTGGTGGCCAGCATCCTTACGATGCAGAACACATTGGTAGTATAAAGTACTTCCCCGATCCTCCTGGGTTTGACCCGTCAGTATTCCCTCTGGCCAGGGACAGTGAGTCACCGTTGATAGGAGTCCAGTTCTCCAACTTCACGTTAGGTATGTCAATAGTGGTAGAGTGTAAACTTTGGTATGAACACGGCGCATCGGCAGTAGATTTTGTACTTTATGTTGGTACGTAATACGTTCAAGGAAAAATAAGTTTTATTAAAAATAATTAAATTTACAATATATCTTTTATTTGCTTTTATGATTTAAATTCAGGGAACATCAAAAATAGAGTTTTATGTTTTACCCTTTACTTAAGTGACCGGTAAGTGTTCCAAATAAATTGAAATAATTGTGATATAATTATCCCTAGCCTTTATTACGATATTTCTAACCAATATCTAAAATATTGTAATTGTTGATCTGGAAAAAAATTTTGAGCTTACTTTTATTGTTAAGTCAATCCAGCAACTAGAAGTGTGTCAAATTAAAGTACTAGATTTGACCCGAACATGATTATTTACATACTTTACATACAAACATTGCAAGTTAAATAAAAGCTTGTAAAAAATTACTTCCCTTTAAGCAATGCGACATCAACATCAGTTTACCTTATTTATACTGTACAGTTAAAAATTTGATTCCTGATCCATCATAGAACGTTTCCACAATAAACGTCACGACTTTCCTGACGAGTGCGATAAATGATATTACTTAATTGTGAAAAGGTTTCACGGTGGCTCAAGAATCAATTTGTTCGATTAGTATTACCATATTCAGAATAAGTAAATGGCCGTTTCTGTGACAATAGAACCATCTTACCTATAGTCAGCAGCAGAAGTAGCTAAGCAATCGAAGCGGTCACAATGACCTGCACAAGCTCTTATGCCTGTAACAATAGAGCCGTGCTTAGATCACTGTGACTGCTTTGGTTGCTTAGCTATTTCTGGTGCTTACTATACATTGAGCTACATGTAATTTCTATTGCTTTCCTTAGTAGTGTTCATTTCGCTGTAGCAATTGGGAGTGAATGATGTTATTAGACAAAATACAATCCAATTGGTGTCGCTGCTGGGCGTCTGAAATGAGTTGCATTTGTCAATATTATTATTGCTGCAGACTTGTCTTGTGCGGAGCTGAATTACTTAGGGAGTGTTTGCTGTGTATCACAATATTTAGTTGTAATATTATACACCATACAAATTTAATAACACACATAAAAAAATGTAGGAAAACTGTCGCGCTCCTTTACAGTATGGGATGGGGATTAACCCATATTCATAAACCTATATTTTAACTAAAATGTCGTTAAAGTTCGTTTGTCTTTTTTGTCACATAGACATTTCCGTTAGTAAGAAGAAGACTTAACCTATTTTAACTAATGGAGGCTTGTTTATAAGTAATGGCATATTAGTCGTTATCAGAAAAATCGAGCAAAATCGTAAAACGTCGCCGTGGAAATGTATGGTTTATGCAACGTATTATGAAAGCGTAAACTTTATCATACATTTCGCTCTCCAATTGTGCCTCGACGGTCGACTCATGCCATTCTACGCCGGAATAAAAAAACTAATAACTAATTAAACTCTCTTTTACAACTTTTTTTAGAATATCAAAGCTAAAATGAACCTGTTTATAAGGACGTGAGAGCTTCCTCTACCGCCATGTAAGTATCCGTATTTTGCTCTACGAAAATTAACGAATATTGTCGAAAATTAACGAATATTTCGAATATGATTTTCGGACACTCTGCTCATCAATATATAAGTATAAAACTCTTCCGTTATTGACTTGGCCCTTGGCAATAGAAGGCTGAAATTCTGCAAGATTGCCTTTATGATGTAGAGAAGGACGGATTTGTTGACATTTCCACGAGATAGAGAATAAACATGGTTTACGAAATCCCGGGCAAAAGAATAATTCTACTTCCTGTCGCGCTACAATCCTTGATGGGTCTTGTGCACCTCAGCAACCTGAGGCTTGTTCAGCCGTGGCCAGGTGGTGCCATCACATAAGTAATCATCTACTTTGTAGTATGCTCTTTTCAAGAGAGCGGTCTTTATGTATCTTTTAAATGAATTGTGAGGCAATTCCCATGCATCTACAGGCACTTTATTGTAGAACCTCACGCAATTTCCATAAAAAGACTTACTGACTTTTCGTAGACGAAATTTAGGGACGGCAAGTTTATGCTTATTCCGAATGTTGAAACCATGCACATCCGACACTTTCTTGAAAGATTTGATGTTCTTGTGTGTATACAATATTACATCATATATATACTGAGAAGCTACTGTAAGGATGTCGATTTCTTTAAGGCGTTCTCTAAGTGAATCTCGGGAGCCAAGATTGTAAATAGACCGGACCGCCCTCTTCTGCAGGATAAAGATTGTCTCTATGTCGGCCGCCTTGCCCCAAATTAGGATGCCATAAGACATAATGCTGTGAAAATAACTGAAGTAAACTAACCGCGCAGTGGGTCGAGCACGACGTATTCGAAACCTGCGTCACGTAAAATCGAATAGTAAACGTTGTCGAGTTTGTATGACGTTCGGAACAGCGCCCGCCCGTGAGCGTATTTGGAACTAAAATTTAGTATGAGGTTTCTCGATCTCGATACGATAACCGTAACGATACGCAACATTCGTTAAGTCATGCTCGACCCTCAGTTTCTACATTGGTGAATTGCCGGATTCTTCGTACAGCATAAGCGGCAGAGCTCAATCTACCAGCAAGACCAGATAGGTGTGGGCTCTATTGCAAATTGCGATCTTAGGTAAGCCCGAGAAAAACAGCCTCATCCACGAGGTTCAGCTGTCTTACATTAGGCAACGAAAATTTTATACATTTCGTTTTAGCTGCATTCAATAGTAAATTGTTTGCAGTAAACCATTTCAGCACATCTCTTAGGGTCTCATTGATGTGACTTTGATCTTTCTGTTGCCTGTTGACTTTAAAATGAGAAAGGTATCATCAGCGAACAGTACTATGCCACATTTGTGTTCTAGCAGCTGGGGCAAGTCATTTATGTAAACCAAGAAGAGAAACGGACCCAAATTAGAGCCCTGTGGTACTCCAAGCTTCACCGGTGATCCACATGACTGCACTCTATGTACTCTATACTACTAATACTCAAGCCTGCGGTCCCTTGAAGCTGTGAAAAAATCAACCTTCCAAGTGAACGCAATCAAAAGATACAGTCATTAAAAAGGTGGTTTCCGTACAAATCGCCGTACTGAGAAAACCTAAAGGGTACTTCCAGTTGTCATAGAAACATGAAATTTGGTATGAAGGTAGTTCTTATAGCACAACCACTCCAAAAAGTCTCAAAATCTTAAATTTTTATGTCTGTCTGTAGATTTCGCAGACCAATATAAGTTGACCCCGCACTGCATACATTTTGCTTAGGAGCAGGGCTCTGCTAACACTGGACTTTTTAAAACACTGGGGAAAAGCGTTAAAAACTTTCTACGGAACCCTCGTGCGCGAGTCCGACTCGCACTTGGCCGGTTTTCTATTGCGGAGTCCACTTGGTCATGGTTTTGACAGCTCTGGCGGCATCCATTATTTCCACGTGTGGCCTGCCCATCTAAGCCTCTGCGACTTGCAGTATCTGACGACTGTTTCCTTTCGTGCATGGCTTCCATGTCGTGATCGTACGATCCGCGCACGATACGTGCCATAGACTCTTGAATTCATTGAACTAAAACTAATTCCATGCTAGCTTGCGATCTAAGCTAAGTATCTAGGCCGTTGGGTAAGTGAAAGTCAGTTCATCCATACGAAGAAGATGCAAGAAAAGCTTGATTTAATGAGTTGTTTCTTGTATTTTCTTATTGCCTTATTTCTTGTTTTACCTGTTATGTGGTGTTCAATAAAGAGTTATTGTATTGTATTGTTTAGAACTGATTTATGGAATACGGCTAACATGATAAACGAAACTCTTCGCGGTCTAATTCTGTAAAGAACAAGTGTTTGGGGAAGACAACGCAAAGATTGTTATTTTTGCTCTCATTATTATCTAAGAAGGGTCGAAGAACTCTTAAAATAATGAGATGCCGTTGATTGAAATTTAAATGCCGTTGGTAGGGTAAACAATGATGAAATCGGTTCATCCGATCAGGAGCTACGACACACACACAGACGGGAACTGCTGCGATACATTTGATGACAACAAAAACTAAATTGCGTTCCTCTAACCCTCAGTGAGAAAAGATTCCACAGAAATGCACGATTCAGGTTCTTCAACTGTAATTGTTACTATAAACAAAAAAACAAACAATATTTTCCGCAATAATTTATTGATAGGTACTCTAATAATTCAATAATTTAGTTTATTTCACACTATTTTTATTATAGACTCGTAAGTAGTGAAGACAGTAACTTTTCCCTTGTCCTAAATAGTTTTCACATTAAATAAATACATTTTACAAAATGTATCTAAAACGAGAACTTATCCTTTATTTTATTACTTTTGAGAGTTCTATGTACAGCGTTTTATTTAGCATGTTTACAATATTCGTTTAAAAGAAACTAGGCATTTTTTAAAATCTTTTCCCGATTGGTATATCATTTACTCACCATCAATATCAGTGAGGGAACAACGCTACAAAACATGATAGGACACACGTTATATCAGTATTCCATTCGCATCAAACCGTGAAGCTATATTCTAAATTTTAGAAAATTTGTTTTAAGTCTGCGTAAAATTTCGCTCGCATTGTCGTCATTCAGTGATACTGACCACCAGAGTCCCGAATTCTGAAATAGGTACCAAAAAATCTCCACTAGGTACGTAGTGAAATATTCCAATCGGATAAAGTCTACAACTGAGCTTAAACAATATCTACGATGACCTAAGATTGCTTTTCCCTTTATTCTCTAATCCGTTGGCACTAGCTATCTCTATCACATGGAACCTTGCAAAGTGAGTTAATTTATAATTTTGTCGATGCAAAATATTTTAACGAAGCCATTTTTAACAGCGCATAGTTAGTTCGAGTTTATTGTAGAGTAATGATAATTGTTTCAAGTTAAAAAGCAATCGATGCTACGAAGTTTAAAAGTAGTTTTGTCGTTTACATTTTATAATTTATTTGAACACAATTAAAAGTGAACAACAAATGGTGTAAGATAGGGCATTACACGAACTGGGTCATTGACATGACGTGATTTTATATATTACACAAATTTAATATGCAATGACAGAGTTATTATACTCATTTTTTATATTTATTATTGTTTATAAAAAAATAAAATCTCGTTACGTCCAACTCACTGTCTGTTATGTATGCCCCATATAATTAAATTCAATTCATTTCCGCTCTTTATATAGCTAGCACAAGTTGCTACGATACATTGTGTCGTTATGTATTTATCAGAATGAAAGAGATATATACTTAACAACAAATGACACGCTATGCTATCAGTACTTTCTTCTAATAACAATATACATGCTCATCAACAGAAAAAAGGCTCATTTTGGATGATATGACTATCTCTTTGCATTGAAAGATTTCATGTTCTAATAATAATTATGAGTCATATTTTATGCCGCTAAGCACACATTTTGACATTGACAGCAAATAATCTATAATGATTGACAAATACAAATATTTAAGTAAAAACATTAAGTCTTGGGACAAAATTATTCTTCTAGCAAAAGCTCAAGAAAAACGCAAAGTAAAACTAGATTTTTGTATGGAGAAAGTTAAGATAAATAATTTAAAAGTGAATCGCCATACAAATACTAGCAATACTGCCATGAGCGTTTAATATAGAAATAATTTAGATTCCGAATTAAAATTAGGAAATACCTTAATGATTATCAGATTAAAGAACATTAAAGACCAATTGACATTCAGAAAGCTAGGTACTTTAACATTAAAGAAGCGTTATATTAATGATACTATTTAAATTCAGCTACCATTCCCGATAAGTTCAGCAATATCCGTCTTAGGCATTATCAAAAATAGAATTAGAGTAATATATATCACAAAATATATTCATTGTTACATCGATATTCGTTTGTTTTCAATACCAAACTGAAAGTCGTAAAACATTTAAGTATTTACATGACTTGGCTTAGTCATTATGACAGACTCGAGAAATGTATCTTAGCTGAAAAACCTTTTACGTGAAAAAATCTACACAAAACAGTATGCTTTTTACTATCTGCTAATAGTCTTTTTACTGCGTCCCAGTCACTACTTACCACTCTGATGTTTATATTAAAACACTAAATAATGTCTTCACAAAAATGTTTTACGCGTGAGATGGCATTGAAAACAAAAGTCAACATGTAGGCCTGTCACCGCGCTCAACTGGACCACTGAAGAAGAGGTATACGATTGAAATCACTCACGCTAGCTAAAGTGCTTCAAGAAATCACTAGTCCTCTAAATTAAGTAATAGAAAAATCGCATTAAAAATACATTCGAGTAGATGCAAATCTAGCGAAAACTTGGAAGAGGAAGAAGAACGTGAAATTCCGTCTTCTTTTGTAGAAGATGAAAGAAACAACCAAGGAACTTAAAAGTTTCGATTGTAAACATTTAATTACGCTGTTGCCAATGATTTTTAATAGCCACTACTTGGAAATGCGTCAAAAGAAGAAACGGAAGAAGTGATTTCTTGCAATGCGCCGTTGCCATATTTATATTGAAATAACCAAGCTAGGCATTTATCTACACACGCTACACGGAATTGTAAAATTTTCAAAAAAGAAAAGGAAAAAGCTGTCTTTGCTAAGGCATACAATTTGAATGTAAGTAAATATAAGAATCTTAAATTAACTGCAGTGAAATAGAGTACGAAATGATAATAAGATCTAATATACATTGCTTTACCGAAGACGACGTAGTTCAGAGCTCTAACGACACTGGTCTCTTTTGTCGACGTAAAATACATTGAAGCAATTTACTTCGCTTTTGTGAGCTATTGTGTCCTTAGGAGCAATAAACGTTAGCGTTTCTGAGACCAGAACCATAAGTCCATATTGTGATGAGGAGTATAAACCCGTCTCTGTACCTACACAATTTATAATACACGTACATAATGTACATGACGTTTGTTGTTCTGAAATACTTCAATTCAGTCGATAAAATCCTAGCTTATAACTTTACTAAATTAGAGCATGCTTCGTAGATACAGTAATATAGCTACTGACATTTAAATATGTAATAAAATATGTTTATTCAACGAGTAACCTGATAGACTTTGTAAACAGCTAAACAATGAAGATGTACAGCGTAAACACGAAATATTCATCAAGTCTGTATTTATTATAAGTAAAAATATACACCGGAATTCCGTAAACAATATTACTCCGAATTATAAAATGTCACTTTTAATAAAAACAGCATTGATATACATTTAATTGAAAGAAGATAGTGGCTCTGAAACAAGTAAGTATATTAAAATGTATAGTACCATGAATTTTACTTTTGTACAAATATGCGAAAAAGTGTTCATAATTATCTAATGTGGTATGTCTTGATTTACCTTGACGACGACGATGTAAGAAATGACGATGAACATCTGATCGACAGTCGTAAAGTACCTAATGAATTGTTCAACCTACGACTAAAGGTTACTAAAACACAAACAAATACACCTAAAAATTATATTGTTAACCTTATTAATGGACGAACACATCTCATTCCAGCGAATGCAGTCTACTTATACAATCATTATTAAGTCATTGCTTTCCTGTGAACATATCTTAAACCGACGTAAATGCAATTTCTAAACGCATTAAGTGCACTTCCACACATAAATGTTTAATTGTGTTAATCCCTTGACTCCAAAAATCATTACAAACGCACCTTCAGTTGGACACAGTCCCTGGACAAAAATCACAGAGAACTACTTGTAAGGCAGTGCACAAAATGAAAGAATTCTGGAAATTGGATCTTAAATCTATGCACTCAAAAACAGGTTTTAACGATACATACATACATTTGGTAGATCCTAGTGTTAGACGAAATAAGAGAAACGCCAAAGTTGTTGAAATATTCAATCCCTTGAGATCACACCTGTCGTCACTTCTTTTATAACGATAATTAATCACATATAATATAATTACGATATCCAACACTAGAGTTTCACTGCAATCATTTACAAGTTCATTGTTTTCATCTTAATCAAATCACGTTCTTCACACATTTTCACTTTGCTCCAGATGATGCCGATAAAAAGTGTCTATATCACTAAGACTAACTAGATTTGGCTATTTGGGATCACATCTCGGGAGATTCGGTAGGTAGGTAGGCCTCGCATACAGGTACATTCACATAGAAAATCTTTTTCAAAATCTACTAGACCATCTCACTCTTCTGGTTATATTGGTAGGTCGGACAATTTTTCGATTGCCCCTTATCGTCAGTATCAAAATGAGCAATTAAAAAATTACCCACATAGTTGACGGCACGTTGTTAAAAATTATATATCCGTGCCAGGATTAGGTGGAACTCTTCATATACCCCAAGGAGCCAATACAGTCCTCATACATAAAGACAAGTCAATAGTAACATGCCTATAACTATGAAGGCATTTGGTAATCTTCGGAACGCACTGCTCCAACCGCAGTCTAAGTCTCTAGTGAGCACCTGAAATAGAGAAACAAACGTATAAGTACATACTTGTATCAATAGCCCTTACCAAAGAGTCACTGTGCTTATAAGTATAGATTATTTTTTTATAATAATACTTACGTCATTTAAAGTCCTGTTGTCATAGTATGCGCACCTCGCCAATCTGACATCATCACGCGTTGCAACGCACTTTGATGGACCCTCACATAGGTATTGTCTTCTCTGTCGATCCCATGCTTCTATCCACCTATTTAAAAAAAAACATTGATATAGTATACATAACTGGATATACTGAAATAATGACAATGAAGCTGTTAATCTTATCTTGCTTAGCAAATCAAATAAATGTGAGTTGAGTGAATTAAGGCTGACTCTCACCGAACTGGATTAGACGCTAACTTGGTGTTAATATTAATTCAAACTGTACAAAATATCTACACCAAGTTAATCTCGAGTTGGTGTAAAAGGTCATGTCAGCGGAAGTCAGCCTAAAAAACAATAATTTATTTATCTTACCCGATCCCACAATCACAGTAGAGAGGGTTATTTGCTACCAGGATATCATGAAGGAATAGGCTATTTGGTACTCCCGGCCATTCCTTCTGACCTGGGTTTGGTGCTTTCATCAGGTAATTTGACCTCAAATCAAGGGTCAAATTCTTGACACGACCTGGCTTCCAGAACACTTCTGGGGGTATCTCTTCTATGCTCGTATTGAAAATAGTGAGCTTCAGAACCTTTGAGTGGACACCCTGAGGACAAAACTGAATTTAGAATCCGAACGGCTACTTTGTAAAGGTAAATTTGACACAAATGTAAGTTATACTAACACTCAATAGGTATGGTGAAAGGTACTTCATTCCTCTTCCTGTTATTGTAATATTGCTCAGCTTACAAGGCATTTGACCGCTCATTTCTTTACCAAGTTCGATTGATGGATTTTCAACTTCCAGCAGAAGATTTTCTAGCGCAGCATTTTGAGTAAGCATCTTCGGGACACTGAATTCTCTCACATTGTCGTAAACGGTTATTTTAAGGGTCCTCAGGCCGTACATTTTACTGAAAACGCCGTGCTGAAAGATAACAGTAAAGGTTGTAGTAAAACTGGTCCAAAATCGTCGCTAAGATCCTACGTAACACTTGGTTTCATTTGATTCCTACCTCGAGAATCCTTATTCGAAGATGCGTAATGTCGAGATATTCGAGCCGAGGAGATATTCCATACAGACTAGTATTCATCAGAGCTGTGATCGGATTGCCTGATAGAGATAGCCAACGCAGTTCGTTCAACGAATGTGTCGCCTGAAATAAAATAATGACGAAAATCAGAGAAATCTTCGTTTAATATAATATGAATTAAAATATTGCAAAGAATGACACTTACCACTGGAACTGTGCTGAGATCATTATACGACAGATCTAATTCCCTTAAATGTGTTAGTTTGGCTGTCGTGTCCGGCGGTATTGATGGAAGATTGTTGTACGACAAATCTAAGCTCTTTAGTTTCGGCAAAAGCATCGGTGGCACCTGAAAATAAAGAAATAAATCATGTTTTTATAATTCCAAAGTTAGTAATTGCCTAACTACTTACTTAAGTAAAATGGTAATCTTTTACTTACGTTTAATAAACTGACATTTCTCAAGCCTAAGTGAGATAACTTTCGCTCCAATCCTTTAAAAATGCTATTCTCTCGATCTCCAGAATTGAATGGGGAATTATTGCTGAGGTCCAACCAACGCAGTTTTGGCAATGCTGCGAAAGTGCCACCCTCAATACGGACCAGGTGATTGTCCGACAAATCCAGCCAGGCAAGAGACTGGAATGGTAAATTACAGTTAAGAGTTAGAAAAATTTAGTTAGGAGTTGTGTGTGAATAATACAGGATCATGTAGCTAATAGCTGATGATGGTGACCTAAATGTGAACATGATGTTGATGATAAACGACGTTCACGATGACGATGAGGTGGCACGAATTCAAATGAGGTAGAATTAAAAAAAAATTGTTTGGATGGAAATTTCAGGAGAATGTTAATTCTTAAATTTTTTATATAGGTATGAATTTGGTTAAGATTTAAAAAGTTGCACGTTAAATTCTGCCTCATCTAAAGTGAAAATTTGTACTTCTAAACGCTCTACCTTATACAAAATATTCTGCGGATATTGCTTTTTTTGATGGTACACTCTGGTCTGATCTCGTCTAGCCGTGTGGTACATGTATTCATCACTGTAGTCTTGTTCGTCGGGCCAGTACTCGCCCATCTGATCGGGGTGCTGTCACATGCAGGGATAGGACAACACATTAGCAAACTACGCACACACTGGCATTAAGTAACTACGGAGCTTGTTAGTCGTCGAACACACGGGGTTGCAGTACTTGCAGTTATGGCAAACTAAATCAAACATGTTAATCAGACATCACTATGGATTAATCAAACAGATGTAGTATAATTTTAATAGTTGCAATACTTAAACTCCCATTTCACACGTTAAATTGAATTCTATACATTGGTTTCAAAACAGTTGCATCAAATATTTAAAATTTCGGTATCAATCAAGCTGTTAGTTTAAAAACTACTCGAATTAGTTTTCCAGAAATTCACGCTTCAATGCAAGTTTTCTATTTTAGACCAATGAACTTACCCGGAACCGTTGTACCAAATCGGAAATGGCGATTGAAGGTATGGTATTGCTGCTCAAATCATATTCAACGAGATTAGCTGCCGCTGCAGTAGACAGGCAACTTGTTGGAACTCGTGATAGTTGATTTCCAGATAGATCCAGTCTAAAAGTATATTGAACGTTAGCTCGTCGAATATATAAAATACCTTTTAGCTTGAACTTGAATACGACAGGGGTCACCTTTCCAAAGCAGGTGATATAATTAAATTGTCAGCCAGGTTTCTGAGGCGATTGTGAGACAAATCCACTGATGTCAAATACTGCATGTCGTGGAATATTTCTATTGGGATCTCTATTAAGTGGTTGTGTGACAAATCCAATATCTGTAATCAAAAAAATATCACTATGATGTGCTGAAATCACTTAAATAAACATTGTAGTAAGTTGATATAAGGTTGTTATTAGCAGAACATTTGCTGAAAGAAAAGAGCAGCCTGACCTGTAAGTTTTTCACTTTTTTGAAGCAGTCGTATTCCATATCGTAAATTTCATTGTGGGACAAGTCTAGATACTGCAACATGTTCATAGATCCAAACACGTCGCGTGTGACGTTCCTTATCTTATTGTGAGACAAACGGAGCTCCGATAGAGTTAAATCTGCGTGCCTGTGAATCCAAACGAACAGTTGTTAAAATCACAAATATTTAGATTTGATTGAATGGGTTAATAAAAATATAAAAACCATGCATTTACCTAAAGTAATATGGTGCTATATATGTGATGTTATTGTGAGAGAAGTCCATAACTCTGATGTTTACAGAAACTGTCCCGAGATCTGAAACAGTGTAAATATTAGTTTAAAACACTAGCAGTATGTCGTTCTTACACGAAATTGATAGAAATAGCTTCAAACAAATAGGGACGACACAATAAATTAATGTAATAATAATGAATCCACCTGGATTAGATGAAACCTCTTCGTCGGAAATCAATCCTGTTTGCAAAGCGTAAAAAAAGTGCAAAATGAAAATGTTGTAAATAAACGTAACAAAATGGTGGTAGTGCTGTAGAAATATGAAGGTACCTACTGAATTGTAAAAGTAAAAGCGAAAAATTAAATTCAATGATTGAAAAAGAGAATTAGAAGTTTACAATTTCAATATACTCACTCTGAGCTTTTGGAGGCGCATAGAAATTTGAAGTAAAGAAACTCGGTGCATTAGAATCCGTCAGTGAATAGATGTGGTTGTACGAGACATTGACTTTCAACGCCGTTGCTGATCCAACTTGGTCGAAGATGGAGAATCTAAATGTATCCAATCGGTTGAAAGAAATGTCTAACCTGAAAGGAAATAATGATTATTAAGTTTAATTCAGTTTTTTCAGTAAGTATAGTCTCTTTTACTTCCTTGTTGATACTTACTCAGCTAGAGCCGGTAGATTCTGGAAAGATTCTTCTGTGATTTCGTTAATTCTGTTTCCTTTCAACTTGATAACTTTTAAATTGTCAAGACTAGTAAAGGCTCTTCTCTGTATGATTTCAATAAGATTATCTTCGATAAGGATTTCCTGGAGCTCTCTGAGATCTACAAACGTGTGTTGTACTATTTGTCTCATCTGATTGTGAGACAGGTAAATGGATTCTAGCTGTTTGTGGATATCGCCCTGTAAAAAAATCACAGATTTTCTTTCAAATTGTTCTTATTTAATTTCTTTCTCTGTAGTTTTATTATTGCAATCAGTTTTGTAAATACACTTTACCTGTAAAGTGCCTTTGGAAAAGTGGTCAACAGCATTGTCTTGCAGATTCAAAGATCTCAACTTATACAAAAAGTGGAACGACGTGTCTGGAACATTCTTAAGCTTGTTGTTACTTAGATCTAAATATTGAAGCTCAATTAGAGCCTTCAGTGGCTCAAACGGTAGAATTTTTACGTCGTCAGCTAGGCCGTTGGCAACTTTTAGTGTCGTTAGACTATGTAACTGGAAAGTAAATTTTGATCAAATTAATTACAAGCAGTATTGCGCAAACATAATCTGTGGTGCTTCTTTATATCGACCTTACCTCAGCAAAAGCGAATGGGTCAATAAAATCGATATTATTTTCAGAAAGGTCCAAAGTCTTGATGGACCTGACGTGTTCAAAGGCGCTCGATTCGATTCTGTTTATGGTGCTTCCGTAAATTTTGAGATCTTCTAGTTCCACTCCAAACTCTAAGAAGTCCTCTGCTCTTATACTGCGTCTTATAAGTCTACCGACCGCGAGGTATCGGAGGGATCTCATTCTGAAACATATTATGTAGGTTTAAATATCAATCAGGGCTAGTGAGTGGTAGTGGGCACTTGTATTTTCATAAAAAAATAAAAGAGGGTTATGAAATTTTTTGTCTTTAAAAATGTTCTTACCTTCGGACGTCCTGCAAACTCATTTCTATAGAAGACGCGCCACTGACGTCCAAGTAAAATAGCTTGTACTGGAAGTTGTTGAATGATATCTGTGAAAACTCCGAGGGCGCGTTTGTTGCTATCAAGTTTATGTCCACCTGAAACGTTAATTAAAAGTACATATAAACCAAAGATTTTCGGTTATTTTCCATGTTGAAATTTACTGCAAATTATTTATTTATTTATTAACTCTACGAGCATTTGGTACAGAAATTTGTTCAGAATGATTGTGTTGTAAATGAACAAACTCAAAAAATAAGGTTGTGTCTTTGTCCTAACATTACGATTTTTTTACGATTTGCAGCTACCTGTCTATCGTACTTACCTTATTTTCTTTCAGGTTTAAGAACCGCAGTGAATCTAGCTTGTTCAGCATAAACTTGGAGATCATGGTCAAGTTATTCTCCGACAGGTCGAGGGTCTGAAGACTGTTCTCGAGCCCGGCGAACGCCGCCGGTGACAGTTCAGAAATACCGCAGTCACGGAGAGAGAGTGAGCGTATCTTGGCATTTCTGAAGGCATCTTCCTGAAATTCAAAGAAACGCAAATTATTATTAACGGATAAAATTAAATAGGTATCACTTGGGTACAAACAAGGTTTACTGATCCAAAAAACACCAAAATTAACAATGATATAAGTAATAATGCTTACTCTTAGTGTGAAGATAGGATTTCCATCAAGTGACGTCTGATTGAGGACATTGAAGTACTTGAATGCACCAGGGTAGAGAATTTTGATGACATTGTTGTCTAGTCTGAAACATGATGGCGTTCCTTTAAAACGAGTAATAGAACATACTCTAGTCGAAATACGTTACAATCTTGAAGTCTTAGGACACTAATAAGACGCATGGAAGTCCCTACTGTACGACAGGGTATCATCATTATTATCACCCTTGTAATGACTACACATTCCCCATATTGGCTTTAATCAGCCTACAGCTCGAGTCATAATCTCATAATTGTCAAATCTTAATTTATAAATTGGTAATGACATGTTCCTACTTACTTCAAAGAATCCAGGGACAGTTTGATGCCATTCAGATCATGGAGGGGCGGCACTTGCTTGATGACGTTGTTGGAAAGATCCAAGACTCGCAGTTGCCGGAGAGGCGCTAGCTCTTCGTACGGGATATAAGCCAGCTGATTATCTCCAAGGAGAAGCTGAAATATGAAGTTGAGTTTTTTTTAGCCTCTAACGGTCTTTGTGATTATACTTTAAATATGTAAATTTTTCGTTTCAACTCATGACAACTCTAGTCTTATTTTATAAGGCGCGCAATATCGCAATCTCATTTACCATTATTTCTGCCAAACGGTATACCTAGGATGGCGGTAAAAAACACAGTCAAAGCTATTGTGAAAACGCGTTTGTTAGATTGTAATGCATCAGGTCTTTCATTGCGTTTTAATCAATTAATGCAAAGTCCGCAATAAGTAAAATTCATTAGCGTCATCAGTTATACTTAGACCTCTTACAAAAAGCATCACAACAAATAATAAGAAACAAAATCGGGCAAACAATTTTTTTGAATTTCCGAATGTGTATTTATCGTTATTTAAGCAAATCCAACCAACCTTATTAAGCCTGCTCATGCCGTCTCGAAACACGCCAGTCTCAATCATAGCCAGATGGTTGCCCCGTAAGTCCAGAGTCTCCAGCATGGGCAGTCCAGTGAACGCATCCACAGGCAAGTTGGCGATGGAATTGTCAGCCAATATTAGCGTTTGCAACGTGTTCTCCAAGCCACGGAAGTTATCGCCCGATATGACTGTTATTTCATTTCCTGGAATGTTAAGATTTTAAATGTTAAAGACTAATATTGTCTTTCTCTCGTTTCTCGATTGTTTAGCGAATCCCTACATCGTTTTATTTAGTTGTCCATCCGGTTTAAAGTGTTATTAGAATTTTAATTGGAGCTAACCATTGTGATTGCTAGGCATTGCTAGATAACAATGTCGATAAATATGAGAGAGTTCCATTAATCAACCAATGGCCTTGGAAACTATATAAACAGAGTGAAAAAAGGTTGCAATATTTTTTTATGGCTGTGGTGTGCAAGCGAAACAGGAGCGATAATGCGATGACAAGCCTGACAGGAGTAAGAAGAAAGAGTGCGAAATAAACCAGCGCTGCTGCAGGCCAAACTTGGGGCGAAAATTTAAAGTTGGTCAAATTTACTACAAGCAAGCATTTAGAAATTACAAAATTAACCTGTCAGATCGAGTAGTCTCAGCTTCTGTAGATACCGCAAGGAGCGGTTTGGAACACTGGTGAGGCGGTCCTGTTTCAGTTCCAGCTCCCACAGCGTGTTGTCCAGACCGTAGAACGCTTCCTCATGGATCATCTCCAGAGGATTTTGGTTTATCGCCAGCCTGTAGATACCTGGAATTAGAAAAAGACACGGTTTTGTAAGAAGTGAAATGACAACATGACGTTATAGCTTCGCCGACGAACCGATCTAATATTTTACACCGATTTATTTATAGCAAAGGCAAAATAACAGGCGGCTTTGATGGAAAACAACCAGTGCTTGCCATGGACGTTACGTTATGAATTGGTATACATACGGACTTACTGAATTTGCCATAAAACATTGCGACCACAAGTGAATTTCCAGGGTGTTTAGTTACGAATCCTGAAGGAATGTGCGGTTCAAGTCAAATTGCCTATGCAAACTTTTCAATAATTAAACTTCGAAGAGTTCGTGTTGCATTGAATACGCATTGAATGTAGTTTAACTTTAAAATTAGTTTACCTGTAGCCTGGAAGAAATGTGGCTCCAGGTCCCTAATCCTGTTCCCGGTGAGCTGCAGCGTGAAGACCTTCGAGCTGTTGACTGCAGCAGGAACGCGCAGGATCGGCACGTGCTTGCAGGTCACAATGCCTAGGTCTCCGGCTGGCTTTGAGCACGTGCACAGGGCTTGGAACAGACATGGCGGATGGCCTGTATCTACGTGAAGCTGTAAAAGAAAATGAGTGTGTTACAGGTAATTTGCGTTACTGGGCATGTGCCTTTTTGATAATGATTATGGGCCGCTACATCATAGCTACGCGGTTTCGACAAAGGTCATGTTCGTTCTTGTATAAACATCGTAATGGGATTCTGAAAGTTGAGACCATAGATTTGGCAAGATAGACCGGCATTGTTAGAGGAGGGAAGAAGCATTAGTGGTCGCGTGTCTAGGGCGAGTTAGGAATACGAAATCTTAGTACTTAATCATCTCTTATAGTTAGGTACTTAATCATAAAGAACTCACCTCTAATGCTCTGGATAGTGAGGCCCATATCATCAGCAGCAGTGTAACCACCACCAGGGTGTACCCGAACTTGATGATCGTCATCAAACTCTGAAACAACAAAACACGGATCATGAGTTGCCTAATTAAGGAAAAAAAACTTGATGAATCAGAAGAAAATGTTGACGACGGTTGCAAAACAAACTTGATAAATAAATAAAGTTTGTTTTGCGTCATCATTATTATGAAAGCATAATCATGTTCAAGTTATTTTGAATTACGATTTAATGCTAGGTACAGCACCCCTAATAAAATTTTGATTTATAATGGAAAGGAAACACTCGACTTGCGAAAAACTAACGTAAAAATACAGATGCACTTTAAGATCCAATTTAACTTTCGTATGTTCACTTATATAGATAATGCGTCGTATAGTCAGAAAATAGTCGGAAAATAAGGAAGGAGAAGGGGGTTGTTTCAAATAACATCAACAAAGTTTCCACACTCTTTGAATATGCATGCATGCATGCATAAAATCTCATGAGAGCCAACGCGAGCTCACTCAGAGGGTCAAGGTTACTACAACCTAAGATTCTATAGGCTACATCTGTCGCAGTACTTCCAAGCTTGCCAGTTTAAAGTTCTTAAACCAGCCTTGCTTCTTACAAAATAAAGTTGAAAATTCCTAGCAAGTGTTAAGAAATGCAAGCATGAGAAAATGAACAGGACAACTAGTAAGTATTTCGTATTTCCGCATATCATTTGCTTGCTAATTCTAGCTTTTCCTCCACTTTGTACGGTAAAGTGATAGGTACAAATAAGCGACGATATCAGTATTTGGTATGTCTTAAAGTGGGAGCGTTTGCAAGTCAGGTTCAGATACTATAAACTTATTGAAAGAGGATAACCGGAAGAATTCAGAGAGTGAAAAATAGTGCAAAGCTGCGAATGCGCGAAATGCACAAAGTTCTGAATAAATAGTAAGATTTTATTCAAAAATACTACTTGTACATAGAAAATCTTTCGTGCTCACCATGCAATAAATATTTTGCTTCAACTCAGCTCAATTTTATTTCCAACGCCAATACGAGTGGTAGTTATGCAATATAACGTTGCTTCTTCATTTCCTGATCCTGCAGCTTCGTGTTATGTGGCAAATCGGATATTGAAATATACATCTAACAGCGTGTACATTAATTAATACGAGTATTTGATATTGTGTACACACTAAGATAAGTAAATTAAGTAAATATTCCCGAAGGAAGTTCGAGAAAGTATGTAAGCAGTATTTAAGATTTGTCTTGGATGCGATCTGAGGACTTTATTGCATGACAAGAATCAACGTAGGTTTTGCATTCTTTGGACTTTGGTTAACACTCATGTCGTAGGAGTTTAAGCCATAAAGGCTTTCAAACCTATGAGGCCTTAAAGGCCCAACAGCAGTGACTCAAGTACTAATGCTTATGATTATATCTCATAGCTAAAATTTTACAAAACTTTTTTTTACTGCGCTAGATAAGAGTATTCCTTTTACCTCAAACAAATTCAACGTGACCTAAAATCTGTTCAAAGCATTTCACGAGGACAGAGACATTTTAATATGGAATGAGTATGAAAAGATAATGAATACTTTATTATTCCAGGCCGTTCATATAATGGGAGACCTCGTGATGGTTCAGTTTCACGAAGTCTTTAAATCTGTACGACATAATATAAACTTTGAATTCACGAAGATTTGAAGGCTCTTACATTGGTCGATAGAGAACGCATTCGGGGTGTGAGAGTTTGTAAAATCAACTAATGCTGTCGTAGCTTAATGGTTGAGACTCGATCAATTTCGTGAGTTCGTGCCAAGGCTTGAATATCATAATCATAAGTTTATTTTTAGATTCTTATCCTTTTGATTTCAGACGATACCTTCTGATAGTTCTCGATGTTAGGTATTGTAGTAGTAGGTAGGCACTTGTGAGATATGTTTTCCCGCATAGGCTTATTTTAATATATACCTATACAAATATTCTACATAGGATTAATTACGACGGGAACTTTTAAAAGATCCCCCATGATGAAAGGGCGGGACACTTGAGCTTTCAGCCTTATATTAAAAGGGAGATTTGGGGAGGAATTTTAGTAAAGAATTTCAATTAAAATCTTTCATTCTGAGCTAATAATAATTAAGAATGACGCAGTATTTTTAACGATCAGCGTATTCAAGTTTTGTTTCGAGAGATAGGTACATAACGTTCCTAACAAGTGGTACTTAAAGTCAATTAACATTTAGTTAAGAGGATTAATGTCTAAGTTACCTAAATTTAACATTTTTGTTTGAAAATTTATTACGCCTTGGTCTGCAATAGTCTTACACTGGATGGAGACTTTAATAACATTATCATGACTACCAGTTTTTCTATTTTAATTTTATAAATCAGATTATGCCTATGATGCTCTGCAAATATCAACTAGGTCGACAGTCGAGTTCTTCAATATCTGAACAGCCAAACATTCATAAATGTCTAAAAATGGACCTTATGTGACTGGCAATAATTTCTTGAACGGTTGGTTGTACAGATATTAGAGATCTCGACTGTAGGTACCAAAAATATTTGTTCGTCCGAAATTAATTTGAAAATGTATTCATAGGAAACTGCATTTTTCATAACACTTTTTGCTACTGCTGCTCTCAATTTAGACTCCTGTATAAAAACAAAAAAACTAAACAAACGCAAACAAAGACGAAAGGAATCTTACTCGAAATGTTAATTATATTATGTATTCCTTATGAGCAGTTCTGAAAGGACTATCAAAAAATAGGATGCGATACGATCAAATTGCTAAGATGGGGATGCCTGTAACTGATCTTCTTTTCAAAATTGCCAACAGCAGTATATCATTTAAGATGTTAACTTAATATCAAAACGTCACAACTCTTCGATGATTTTATACCTGTTGATTGCTGCCTTGAAGTTTTGCATGGTTGAAACATTTTCAGAGTTGTTGAACTTATAAGGAAGCTTGTAGAATATGGAGAATATATTGAACGTAAGACGTGGAGCGGCGAAGTTTGCTTTAAAGATTAAAGTTTTCCTGCTGAATAAATTCGTTGGGAATGGAACTCGATAAAATGGCGAAAGTTCTGTTAGAATAACTAATTGCCCTGAAGTATATTATTTAAAGGCTATAGTTATTTTACTCTCAGCCATTTTTACCCACTTCTGATTCCTAACGAACTCATTCAGTAGGAAAATTGTCATCTTGAAAGCAAACTTTGCTAGTACGGTTTGGATTTTTATAGTATAGACCGGGTATGTGTCATTTTTATTGGCCTTGAATGTATTACCTATGCAAAATTATTATGCGGTTGTAAGATAAAGATTGTTGATGATATTGATGGACCAGAATGGATCTATAAGTCGCTTTATCTTTAAAGCAAAAAACATGTAGCAAATCTTTCGGCTCTCGTAATTATATATAAACATGTGAAAACCTATTTCATTTTATGAACAAGTTCTTTATGCACTTATAGTGAAATAAACAGATTAAGCACGTATATAACCAAGTCGAGTTTAGCCAGACGTAGTTCGGACTAATTCGTAGTCCTTCCTCTGGGAGCGCACAACTCAACGGTAGCGATACGCACAGTGCGTGCCAAGGCTTTGCTGCGCGACTGCTAAGCTAGATATATATTATAAGTAAGTGATCCGTTTATTTCACGGTAGTTTCATGGTAAAAGTTCTTTAAGCATGAATAAAAAAATAAACAATATTTTTTCCTACTAAGTAAATTCTCATCAAGCAAAGACCTGATAAAATATGCCGCTGTTTTAGATACTCTGTTTCTTATTGTGGACGAATAAGTCTTCAAAAAGGCCCTAAGTCTCAGTCTTGTTAAATTTTCATCCGGCCAAGACCGCATCTGTTCTAGGCCCTCGACAAGCGAGCCGTCATTTGTTTGAATTTTTAAATCCTCCAATTTTTTAGAGCGTTTTTAGGTCAAGGTACACGTACCTTGTCGAAAACTGTGTTTTATTTCGTTTAGTGCAATTAAAACGGGAATAATTGATACATTTTGATCATAAGTTATTTTATCTACACACAAATGCGTTCAGAAACCGTAGAAAATGAGGTCATTGCAGTACATCGTCGCCTCCGCCGCCAACCACCACGACCAGCAGGTCTAGCAGTGAAGTAATAGTCATTACGACATCGACTTTTCGATATTGAATTCGATTTTTCCAATTTAAAAACCAACATAATTTACAATCATAGTGAAATAAAACGGATCACTCACGTATATAAGTTGAATTCAGTCCGACATGTAAATAATTAACAATGTGATTTTTTTTCCAAAAAAAAAAAAACAGTTTACGGAACGTCAGCTCGGTATGTTTTTCTATGATTAAAAAAAACAATCAAATTCGTGGCAGGTATGGGTATTCGGCTTCTGAACCCATCTTAGAGTAGGTACTTATAATATGTGTGTAGATAAAGTAATGTATGCAACTCCACATAATTAGGTCTCAAAACACTCGTGTGATCCTATTATGAAACTCAGCTTCGCCTCGTTTCATAAAAACACACTCGTGTTTTGAGGACCCTCATTACGTAGCAGTTGCATAAACTACTATATGATGATGTTATTTTATACAGTGTACACTACAAACCGACGACAACTTGTGAAATAATTACGCGTGAATGCTCCTTTTATCTCTACAAACTGATTTCAATTTTTTAAAAGGTATTAAGTACTTATAATTATTTTACTAGCTGATGATTTTAAGATATAAAAATACCACTTATTTTCTAAAAGGCAGACTATTTGAGACACAAAAAAAACTAATTTCTCGAAACTTCCCCGCACGATCGCTTTTCAAACAGGAAGCGGATCTCAGCGGAAGTGGCAAAGACATGCTTTTATCTCAGCGAACCACTATGGCCCCCATTTCCTTGCGCTACAATAAAAAAGTTAAGCTTTTGTACAAACTCTTTAGTTTGGTAGGTATTTATCGCTAAGGCCTTCCAAGAGAATTGTCACAGAAAAAAAAGACGTATCGCATTAAACTACTTGATACCACTAATAGTTTAAACTACTCAATTGCGAAGGTCCATTTTAGTAATTTGGAAGAGTGTGAGTTACTTCACTTTTTCACGAACTGTGAATTTGTTCAGTATAAAATATTTCTCATTTAACTGCAGAAGCTGACTGCGCTGACGGATGGAGAAACAGTTGACTGTGTATCAGTGAACTCATATAAAACATGGAAGCAGTCTTTCCATACAACGTATCGTTCACTAGCAGAGCCAAAACTCGCACAAAGATGAAGTACACACGCAGCAGCAAAGTAACCATACACTAAACTATCCATGCATTCAAAAATTACGATAATACGCACCAATCTAGGTTGCTATTAGGATGTGCTTTGCTTACGCCATTTTATAAATACTCAAAGATTTGACCAGAAGGCCAGTAGCGTTTGTCAGCGTCCGGCAATGCGCACTGGCCCAATGTGATTGGTTCTCGGCATGACAGATTACGGCCATTATTGGTTCGTGCGTCTGCTGCGATGTCAATGTCTGTCAGATGTGGTTAGATGCGTGGACAACGTTATGCATGAGGGCACCAGTCATAAAAAAATATTCTTGCACTATCTTAATAATTATAATATATTATAATTAGCAAATTTAGAGCATTGTAAGATTTTACTTTTACTTACGTAAATCCAATAAAACCATGTATTGCTATTATAATTTGTTTATTTGTCGTCCTTCTAATGTTGCATTACAAGTTTTTATCACCCTGAAAAATCCTTAAGCTTCTATATAACGTTTCCCTCCAAAAAACCATGCCGGCTTCCTTCTCTCTCGCTCCTCTTCGTTTTCCCGCCACAGTCTCCCTCTCTGCCTCCCCCTCTCTGCATTCAAATATGGCGGGCAGCACGAAGCGAAGACAACACGTCGCATTTATTTATTAATAACAAATGAGTACTTACATTAAATTGAATATAAACTGTTATACAATTATCCTATTAATTTTAAGAAAGTTACCATTTTTTATATGGTTAAATATGATAACATAGGTAGTCAACCCTCGCCTCAGGCCCACAACGCTATAAAACAAGGCTGGCAATACATTTTTTAGCTGGGCCAAATTTTTTAAGTCCACTACTTTTTGGAGGTGGAAACAGTGTGGCCGACCATCGCCGCGTCGCGCTATTGGCTGGCTGGCTAATTAACGCGTTGGCGGGCAAATTTAAATGCCTTGGCGGGCATTTGAATTACTTAGTTTCCCGCGAGCCTGGATTTGGACAACGTTCCGAATTTCCACTCGCTTGAATTCGCCTGAAATTCAAATCTGTATCTTAATAAATATAATAGTCCAACAGGCAATTAATAATTAGTAAAATGAGCTGCTACATTATGCATAATGACATCCCTGTGTTAAGCAAGAAGATTTTTGAATTTTCAGGTAATGGTGTACTGTACTTACATGTGAAAAGTGATTCCACTACCCTTGGATGCGTTGGGACAGTGATACGTGTGGTTTTTGCACAACTTCACCCCACATGAAGGCATTTTAAAACATAAATCTTATTTTTGATGATTAAAATAAACTGTCAAAACAGCTTCCGCCATTGCGGACTCGCGCAACCTAACTGATCGGCGCGCCGGTACAGTTTGCAAGCCCCACCCACCGCAGTATAGTTTTCGTGGGGTCATTTTAAAGTGACAGGAATGCTTCCATGTCTTATATGCGTTCACTGCTGTGTACCTAATGTATTGAATTTAACTCGGAAATTTCTATTTCAGCTGTTGCTTTACGTATAGAAGTATATATAAGTCAATGAACTGAAAAATCGTTTTGAAACTCCAGACGGTCGAGCACGACTTTACGAAAGCTGCGTAACGTTACGTTTATTGTAACGAGATCCAGAAATCTCATACTAAATTTTAGTTCCAAATACGGTCACGGGCGGGCGCTGTTCCAAACGTCATACAAACTCGACAACGTATACTATTCGACTTTACGCTACGCAGCATGCGTTAAGTCATGCTCGACCCTCTGAAAACGGTTTGTTTTTATGGAGAAGCAATGTTCCTCTTCATTGTAATTATTTGACGACCGGATAGCCTAGTGGTTAGAGACCGTGACTATGAAGCTTGAGGTCCCGGATTCGATCCTCGGTTGGGGCAGATGTTTGTATGATAAATATGAATGTTTGTTCTCGGGTCTTGGAAGTTTAATATGTATTTATGTATGTATTTATCTATATAAGTATGTTTATCCGTTGTCAAATGCCTATAGTACAGGTGTTGCCTAGTTTGGGACTAGGTCAATTGGTGTCAATTTGTCCCATGATATTTACTTATTTATTTATTATATTCATCACGGCGGCGACAAATTGGTAGAACAAAATCGAAAAATAATATTTTAGGTTACCTCCTCTACACGCAAAGTGGTTTGGAGTGTTTTTAGGGTTCCGAACCTCAAAAGGAAAAAAACGGAACCCTTATAGGATCACTTTGTTGTCCGTCTGTCTGTCTGTCAAGACCCTTTTTCTCTGGAACGCGTGGAGATAGCATGCTGAAATTAATATCAAATACTCAAATCTGCGGTCCCTTCAAGCTATGAAAAAATCAACCATCTAAGTCAACGCAATCAAAAGATACAGTCATTAAAAAGGCTATTTCTATACAAATTGTCTAAATCCGAAAACCTAAAGGGTACTTCCAGTTGTCCTAGAAACTTGAAATTTGGTATGAAGATAGCTCTTATAGCACAACCACTCAGGAAAGTCTCAAAATCTTAAATTTTTATGTCTGTCTGTAGATTTCGCAGACCAATATAAGTTGACCACACACTGCGTACATTTTGCTTAGGAGCAGGGCTCTGCTATCACTGGACTTCTTAAAACACTGGGGAAAAGCGTTAAAATCTTTCTACGGAACCCTCGTGCGCGAGTCCGACTCGCACTTGGCCGGTTTCTATTCCATGGTTTGTGGTGTCGTTGGATAGGTCTTTCAAAAACGTCAAGGGTGTGCCCATTATATTTTTGTCGGAGTCAAGTGAGCAAAACAGTTCCTTTTGATTTGATGTGTTAAAAGTACAATATGCAATTGCATTGATACGTCGTATTATTATTATTATCATTCCTAATTATTATATAAAGTTCTTTTACAATACAAAATAGTTTTCCCCTATTTTTCCATGTGTGGCTTTTTTACACTCTGTTCACACTGACACAATTTATCATTTAGGTATCCACAGAACTACCAGTCACCGGCAAATAAGTTTAACCTTTCTATCCCTTTCATTTCAGTAATTCATCTGAACGTGAAGTTCATTGACCGCTGACCGACCATTACTTTTCGTTAAGTCGCTAATTGTCGTAAATTGCATTTTACTCAGAAAAAACTAGGTACCTAGTCAATTCCACTTTACTAAATATTTTAATTAAACCGAATCCAGTTTATTCGTTCACCAAAAATGGTGGCAAACATTCAAAGTTTGCGTTAACAATGCTGGAAAATTGACTGAATTATTTGATTTCTGTTACATCGAATTTACGATCTTACCTGAATAGCATTTCGGTGCAAAATGGTGTTTAATGGCTCCCTTGAAAATTTCGTTGCGGCGGAGCATTCGATAGGACGGAGTGCAATGCGGTTGCGATATTTTTCGCATCACCCCCGGGATGTTGTGAAACATCTAAATTGTTGAATTTAGCTTCAACGGCGTGGATAAATATTTCCACTGGAATGTTTTTGAGGTGGAACTTTGCCGATTTCGATATGGCTTGCATTTCTTTAAACCAAAACCGATTTAAGCTGCGAGTGATCCGTATTAACTGTTTTCTCTCGAACCGCCATTACCATAATTCTGTTTTATTACGATTATAGTTACTGTCATCATCAGCCTTTTTTTACGTCCCACTGCTAGGCACAGGCCTTCTCTCACAATGAGAGGGCTTGGGCTATAGTTCCCACACACCCTTGAATTGCTCCGCAGGAGTGTGCAGGTTTTCTGGCGATGTTTTCCTTTATCGAAAAGCTCATGATACACAACACAAACACAATATAAATGCAATTTCGCAAGAACCCACGACCTTCAGCTTGAGAGGCCATAGGTCAAACCACTAGGCTACTTCGGCTTATCATCTTATATGTATATGTAGTTGTATCGAAAATGTTACACAGATGAGCCCGATGTATTACTATGTACTTTCCGACATGCTTTACTTAACATTTTCGCTTTCCCGACTTCCTTAAGTTAATAATAATTATAGAATTTATTCTGTCAAATCTGTCTTTGCCGCATGAAAGATTTCGCTGGTTCCCCTTTTGACTTTCCGTCATCGCCGTAATATTATTTACATTCAGCTGGCTCGACCGTTCCGTCTCGGGTTAAGGAAAACGTTTGCATTAATACAACGTAGATATACACTTCTTATATCTTACATACAATATAGATATGACTCGTGACGGTTGTAGGTAACGTTGTTTAGCAGAATGATTAGACGTTATTTACTGGACCGCGATCATTTATCACATTATCTGCTTCGTGGTCGAGAAAATGTCCGACAATGTCAAGTTGATTTCGGCTGATATTTGTGCACAAATGAGAAACAACATAATATTCAATTTACTCAATTCTGTGCTTGAAATTTTACTTAAGCGGAGGACTTTAGAGTAGTGAGAGGAATTCCAAAATGCGACCCCTAGCAGTGTGAAAATGCGGGTCGAAATTAGGTTTGCGAAATTTTTGGCAAACCGTAGAAAATGTTGGCCGAGTTGCTAAATATTTCTGTATAATTTAAGAACAATAACGCAAAGTAAACTTTGCTCTCTTTAGTAGAGTTCTACAGTTTTAACATTAATAAGTAAATAGCTAAATATCACAAGACAGTTGACACCAATTGATTTAATTCCAAACTAGACAAAGCTTGTACTATGGATACTAGACAACGAATAAACCCACTTATATCTATATATTAAACTAGCTTATGCCCCGCGGCTTTGCCCCCGTGAAATATTTCAAAATGGGCTAGTTCCCTATCCCATGGGAATTTCGAAGAATTCCTTCTTAGTGCACCTCTAGGGTACTCAAGCTATATGTTTGCCAAATTTCAAGTCTCTAGGTCCAGTGGTTTAGGCTGTGCGTTGTCTGTCAGTCAGTCAGTCAGTCAGTCAGTCAGTCAGAGTAATGTTATATAGGTATAGATAGATATCCGAGACTCGAGAACAAACATTCGTACTTATCATACAATTAATATTTATCCCGAAAGCTGATCGAACCAGGGACCTCAACTTCATAAACCTATTTTAACTAAAATGACGTTAAAGTTCGTTTGTCCTTTTTTGTCACATTGACATTTCTGTTAGTAAGAAGAAGATGAAACCTATTTTAGCTAATGGAGGCTTGAGTGAAGTTTATGATTAAGGTCAATAGTCACAGGTTCTCTAATCACTAGGTTATATGATCGTCCAAATTTTGAGGAAAAATATGAGAATTAGTATCTATTATAATAGGCCGGTCCGGCGTTCTTAGGAGCGGGCTTGCTACAATTTTAATAGAAGTTGATTTAAAGCTTCTGAAGGCCAATGCATGACAGTCAAACCTGATTAGGAAACCTACCTATAGGTTTTTAATACTGGCCCCTAAATAAGTAAGTAAGTAAGTAAACACTTTATTGTACAAAAAACAGGATAAAACACAAAATAAGTTTAGTGTCGGTGGTTTCTTTTGGCAACAAGCCTTGATATGTGACGTGATATTTTATGAAACCATTCGCACTCTTTGTGCTTTAGAGGCCGATGTGTTGCCAATTCTTTCTCTTGCATTCTACGACCCAAAAAACCGGCCAAGTGCGAGTCGGACTCGCGCACGAGGGTTCCGTAGAAAGATTTTAACGCTTTTCCCCAGCGTCTTAAGAAGTCCAGTGTTAGCAGAGCCCTGCTCTTAAGCAAAATGTACGCAGCGTGGGGTCAACTTATATTGGTCTGCGAAATCTACAGACAGACATAAAAAATTAAGATTTTGAGACTTTTCGGAGTGCTATAAGAGCTACCTTTATACCAAATTCCAAGTTTTTAGGACATCTGGAAGTACCCTTTAGGTTTTTGGAAATCGGCAATTTGTATTGAAATAGATTTCTTAATGACTGTATCTTTTGATTGCGTTGACTTAGAAGGTTGGTTTTTTTACGGCTTCAAGAGGCCGCAGGCTTGAGTATTTGATATTAATTTCAGCATGCTACCTCCACGCGTCCCAGAGAAAAAGGGTCTTGACAGACAGACAGACAGACGGACAACAAAGTGATCCTATAAGGGTTCCATTTTTTCCTTTTGAGATACGGAACCCTGAAAAGTGTCTTTTTTAAACAAAATAAATGATAGTCAAATTAATCCCATAATATGTACTTCTGTCACATGTGAACCGCTGTTTAAGTAACCTTGCGTAAAATTGGTCTTTACCGGAACAATCAATATTCCTCGCCCCTGCTAAAATGTTTCAAGGGTTGACAAACAAGTTAACAAGCCACCCAATAAGACTATACTTAGTGCTCCGCCGCTATGAAGTCAATCCCCACACATTTCACATCTATGAAGTTTCTGCTTAAGTTTAGTGATTATTGACAATGTTAACTATAGGAGAACTGCTAAACTTGCTTGTTTGCCACACGCATTTTTCTTCTATGGTCAAAATTGACAATAAACAGATACTTCATAGCTGTGCAATGTGACATAAATGTTGGCATTTATAACCCCAAGTCCCCAACAAGATTTCTCTTATACAAATGACAATGGCAATACAAAACAATTAGTTATAAAACCTCCATTAAATTGAAGTTAAGCGTCAAATAACGCACTAATTGTAACCCCGGGTTCCGTGAACGTCAAGGATTCGTTAACGTCGAGAGCAATTCCCATTACGCACAACGTGTTACAGGTTGTAACAGTGATTGCGTATTCAGCGTGTTTCATTTGTTTCTGATAAGCAATTGTTGCATGTAATTATTTGAAGGCATAATTGTGGAGAGTGGTAATGGTAGAGGGTAGGCTATAAGACATGCAATATTGTATTTAGTTAAGGACAATATTTTGATTGTAAATGGGATAGCGAAGGTCTCAAACGCATCGAGTGTCTATCACAATCATAATAGGTTGTGATAGATAATGCTCCGGTAGAGGCATTGTTTCCTATAGTCATTATTATATTAAGTTTGGTGTGTGCCAAAAAAGCAATTTCAATTCTTGCTTATTTTGTTATTTACAAGATTTTATCCTATTAAGCCTTGATGCTGTTTTAGAAGTAGATACCCTTTCGAATAAAAAAAGAATTTTGAAAATCGGTCTACAATTGACGGAGTAATCGATGAACATACATAAAAAATAAAGAAATACATACAGTGGAACGTAGAACCTCCTCCTTTTTTGAAGTCGGTTAAAAAGCCAAATAAGTCTTTTCGTACTGTCAAGTGCTGTATGTAGCATTTATATGTATAAATGCTACGAGATTACCAATGTGTAGCAATAAGTCAGCTAAGCATAGGTATTAATGGCCTTATTAATAAACGTCACTCAAGCCTAGATTAGCTAATATAGGTTTTGTCCTCTTCTTACTAACGAAAATGTCAATGTGACAAAAAGGGACAAACGAACTTTAACGGCATTTTAGTTAAAATAGGTTTATGAATAACAGGGTAAGTAGTGAAAAGTTTTTCCACAGCTCAGGCAAAAATTATTCTTATGTTCAAGTCATAAACACACTTTGACATGTAAAAACATTTTTCAATTTAACTACACTTTGCCTGCTTAAAATAAATCACAACTTAACAAAACAGTTCTTAACGAAACAATTGTATGTAAATTAGCATTTAAATTAGCATGTACATTTAAATTCGTTGGCCCAAGTCGTAACAAGAGACTGGGGTGGCTCATAAAAGCGTATCAAGTAAGAAGCTAAGAATTACATGTTTTTGATAACCATATCAAAAACATGTAATCCTTAACTAAATGATAAAAATAATGAAAAGATTATTTATGAGATTAACACTACCTACAAAGTAAATTAAAATATTAAAACTAAAACTAACTTAAAAATTAAATACCTACCAAACCTGGACCTCTCGGCAGGGTGCCCATCACGCAGGCAGCATTCCCGCGCTGAATTGCAATAGCAAATCCTTAACTTGTAATACAAACCATTGTATTTTTAAGTTGAGTGTTTATTGACATTAAAAACAGGAGGAAGGGAATAGTAACTCCATCATTTAGATGTTCAATAACTTAACCAACTTTGAAAAGCAGAAAAACCCCCGACAATGTTATTTCAATGTTCAACATTTCTAAGACAGATTTCCAATTTCGATGAAGCTTTGTTAAGAACCGTCTCAATTAACTAGCTTTCGATTATAAAAAACCGCATCGAAATCGGACCATTTTCTTTTGGGAGCTATGATGCCACAAAGTCAACCACAGCTATTCTTTCTATAAAACAACATACTTTAATTTGCCGTTGACTTGAGCGATCCCCCGACACCGACGACGCTGAGATAAAAATGTTGCTAGGTATATTGAACTGAAAGGGCCTATCCATACTTTCATCCATACTAATCTATAGTAACAAAATATATTAGGCATAATTTTTTGCTTTTTTTAGTTTTCTTTTTGTTGGCTTTTTTTGTCTGCTTTTTGTGTGTGTGTTTTTTACATTAACTTCACAATATGTATATATTTTATTATTTGACTTAAACCAACAAAAAATCCAAGACATCAACGAGCTCCCGGATTACGAATTTCCGAACTTAGCCATACTGAAGACATCAACGGGCTCGAAACTTGAGACATTTAAAAGTTTAATATCTCAACAACGGCCTAACCGATTTTTATGAAACTTAGCTAAGAACCATCTCGATTAAACTAGCTTTTGTTTAAAAAATGCCGCGTCAAAATCTGTCCATCCGTTTACGAGCTACGATGCCACAGACAGATACACAGATACACATGTTAAACTTATAACACCCCTCTTTTTCGTCGGGGGTTAAAAAAACACGCGCGGGGTCAGCGAACAGAGAAAACGGAGCAACAAATTTTAATGTCGGTTCTCTCCCCAGCCTCGGTACTCAGCACACAAACACAAAAAAAAAATCCGCATAGGTTGCTTTTAACTTAATATGCTGCGGTTCAAACTTGACAGACAACCACGAAGGCTTGTCAGGTTTTGCTGTGAATTATGCGCCCGTTTACAAAACGTAATGCTACTTTTTATCTGTTACAAATACACATACTACAATATTGTTTTGACGGCCGGATAGCCTAGCTTGAGGTCTCTGCGATCCCCGATTGGGGCAGATGTTTGTGTTATGAACACGAATGTTTGTTTTTCAGTCTTAGATGTTTAATATTATGTATATAAGTATGTATTTATCTATGTAAATATGTTTATCCGTTGTCTAGTACCCATAGTACCAGGGTTTGCCTAGTTTGGGACTAGGTTAATTGGTGTCAATTGTCCCGTGTTATTATTATTATTATTTATTTATATTAACATCTCCCACGGATTCTCGCTTGCTGCTGTTGGGGATGCAACAGAGATTTCCAACATCGAATGTCTAATTGTCTGTACTGTATGATCAATGAGCAATTGATTGAATCAGGCGTCACTAGAGGTCCACAAGTATTTATATACGAACTAAAAACAATTAATTTGCTCAGCCACGATCACACGTGTAAGCCAGCTGTGTCTATACGGTAAATATATTATGTTTTCATGGAACACCTCCACCTCCAACACATGTCACATAGATCTAAACTATCACCACCACCCACTGCACTATACGCTGACACGTTTCGAACTCTCGCGGTCGCGGGTGATTAAATTAATTGTATTGTGAAGTTTTCCATCCGTTCACCTGTCTTTCGTTGTCGATTTTCAGTCGTTCGGTGTAATTTAACAAAATTAGAAAATGCAGAAATGTGCCGTCGCAGCAAAAAATAATAAATTAAAAAGGTGCGCGCAATTATTGGACCTTAAAGAGTATTTCGATTTGGCGAATTCCCCGAGCTAGGAAAATGTAAGACTCGGAATTTAAAATTTCCGTTTCCAACAAATTGAATATCGGCAACGACAATGTTGTCGACTCTACAACATACTGAAGCTTTGCTAGAAATAGGATTGTGATATTGTTTTCTCAGTGTTCGCTGAAATGAGGTTAAGCTCTAATGAAAGCAAGCGAATTGTTTCGTATCTTCCTATTAACTCCTTCTTTGGTTTAGATGAAAATAAATAAATTATGCGCATTAAAATGATCATAAAACAACATACAATGACAATGCAAAGAAAAATCTGTTATTGTTATTTTCATTGATCATAAAACAGCCTTCGCATCTCAAATTGACTCATTCATAACTAGAAGCGATAAACAATTGAAATACTCATATCAGCTGTAACTCTTTCAACACAAAACTCGTAAACATAGCACTTACCATGATTCCAGTTGTAAGTGCACTTCTCCATAAACCGCTACATTCGGGTCAATGCATCCAACTATTACTGGCCAGCACGCCCTGTGAACAACACACACATCATTAAAAAAATGGAAACAAAAAACCGTTGTTCAATCAAAGGCCCGAGTACGAAAATTCGAATCCTGCGTAACAGCTGACAGCGTTGCGTTCATAGCTATTCCTACATGCCTTTATCGAGATAGATGTCCTATAATATTTGAAGAGTTCCTGCGATTTATCTAGGATAAAACCATCAGATGATGATCTGATGAAAATGGGACCAATTAGAAAGTATTACCCCTTTACCCTATCGAACGTAAAAAGATTTTTCCAAATCGGTCCAGCCGTCTTCGAGTAACCGGGGAACATACCTATACATAGAAAAAATATAATACCTATTCTAATGAACTGAGAACCTCTTCCTTTTTGAAGTCGGTTAAAAACGGCAACCCTCATCTAAAAGTTCGTTAAAACATAATAAATTGCTGAAAGATACGACAACTTTTTGTCCACAGAACTAGCCTGTTTCTAATTAAAAGGAAAAAATGTTGAACTAAAAACATTTTCACTAGGCATAGCAAAACTTCGACTTGTTAGAAAAGCTATTGAGAAAATATCTCACCTAAATTAAACGTGTATTCAGCCAGGTAGGTACGGAAGGGATGACAGAAATGACGTTACCAAGTTATTTTTCCGGGTCCCTTTGAGCAGGGTAAAATGGATTGTGGTGCACCGTCCATATAAAAGCTTATGGGTAATTCTTGGTTCCTTCAATGACTTGCCAAACTTACTCTGTAATTTGGAAGGGGTTTCGAAATCGTAACGTAAATCTGCCAGTTTTTCCTATTACTGAAGACGAGTCGAATTGAAATCACACCTCCCACATAAAAAAGTTTTTTCAACACACTTATTTTAATTTACAGAAATAAATAAGTTTGAGCATTTTTTTAATCTCGCGGAACAAGCGCGAAAAAAAAATAGCTGTCATCTTTCACAAGTAATTTGTTCATTTGGTGCTGCATTCTCATATAACTTTGAATTTTTTTGAATTGTAGTAATGAAAAAGTACGTAATGTCACAGGTAATGTAGAGTTCAGAAATATTTAGTAAGTGAAACACGAACTGCAAACAATGTTTCTAAAGTGATTTATTGCCCTCTACAAAAGAGAAATATTTGCTAACCCACAAAGTTTTATACAATGAAAAAATGCCCAATTATGTGTTCTCAGAAAGTTTGTTTACAGCCTACAAGTAGGTATACTAAGTTCATTGTGGTGTGTATTATTATTAATTATACTCGATGTTGCTCAAATTCAACTATGTTCTTAAAGAAATACTGGGACTTTTATAACCTTAAGAAATCCAAGCTGCCATCACCAAAACCGCCTTCAAAAAAAAAACCTCAGAAAAGAAACATAAAATAATCCCCAAAAAGCCATGAGTTTTATGGCATAGCAGAAATATGAAGTCGGTGCGGTGCTAGCGGAATATTCTTGGAATGAAGCACCGACTTCATATTTCTGCTAGGCCATAAAACTCATGGCTTTTTGGGCATTATTTTACGTTTTTTCTCTGAGGTTTTTTTTAAGGCGGTTTTACTTTTTGTTAAAAGATTTTTTATTTCACAATTTTTAGTTACGTCAATATTTAAAATATTATCCTCCAACTCCTAACCGTTAAGGAGTTGTACCTTCCATCATCACCTCATCAACACGAAATGATGACTCCAGACGGAAGTACTTGAATAGCTTTCGAAAATATATGAAACACATGATACGTCCCTATAAAATTTGAAGGTTGCCCTCGATTTCCCTGGGATCCCATCATCAGATCCTGACTTGGTGACAATGGGACCACCTCAGAAGTATACCCTTTCGAATAATGATTTAACATTTTCAGAATTATCCTCCAACTCCTAATCGTTAAGGAGTTGTACCTTCCATCATCAGCTCATCAACATGAGATGATGACTACCAGACGCAAATACTTGAATAGCTTTAGAAAATATATGAAACACATGATCCGTCCCCATAAAATTTGAGGGTTGCCCTCGATTTCCCTGTGATTCCATCATCAGATCCTGACTTGGTGACATAGGACCAACTAGAAAGTATACCCTTTCAAACAAAAAAAAAAAATTTGAAATCGGTTCAGCCGTCTTCGAGTATTCAGGGAACATACATAAAAAAATATATATATATTCCGACGAATTGAGAACTTCCTCCTTTTTTTGAAGTCGGTTAAAAAGACATTGAAAAGTTCTCAGGATTCCTCACGATGTTTTCCTACATCGAAAAGCTGATGATAAATTACAAATATAATTTCTAACATAAATTACCAAAAACTCAGAGATGCAAGCCTGGGCTCGAACCCACGACCCTCTACTTGGGCCCTAGGTCAATCCACCACGGATTTATCATAACATATACTTTTTCTTAATTAATTCATGGTCAAAAGTGGAGAGCCTTTCAGCCAACCGTTGGGTGAGGCTGGGGAATGAATATTTAATATCTGGATAAAATTTATTTTTGTTTTTTTCTTAATGAAATGAGCCTCATTTGCGCCTGTCACAGTGACGCTTGAAGAATGGAATCCCCGGATTGTATTGTTTTGTTGAGTTCATTAGTACAAGAATGCTTCGCGTTCTGGCGGGTGCGTTTAATTGTTATCCTGAGTTTGAGTTTTCTTGTTCTCGTGTTGTGAAGGGATACTTTTGGCGTTAAAGACAAGCGGCAAGTTATTGAACAACAAAAGAAAAACCGGTGAATTTTACTTTATCTGTTAAAAATGTTTCTCAGAGGTACGTAACTACATAAGAAAGGTCCAAGTTTGCTTAAAATGTTTTAGGTTTCCTGGCAGGGTGATAAAATCTGTACCTCCTCCTTTGAAACTTAAGTATAAGTTTGCCCCGTCCCACCGTCGTCTGTATATTTAGTACCTACCCTTTCCTTACGTGACATTATACAATCTTTAAGTGCCACTAATGGCGCCGTGGTAGGTAAAAGGTACTTAAAATAACGCCAGTATTTTATAAAAAACTGAACGCAATTTTACATTCGGCCCACGGAAACTTTATTAATACTACAACCTTGTCGTGTTAAATATCAATGAGCAGGGCCTGCTATGCTCCACGTAGCCAGCATGTAGTTTATACCGACATAGTCCTAAAAAGGTCAACAATTTATTCACTAACCCGACGTGCGACCATTACACGAAGCGTCCATATACACCCGAAGAGCGAATTCCATTCCGAGTTTTCGTTTGTGGTCCGTTTTTTGCTGAAGCTTCCTTTCTGGGCTGGTTTTGAATTGAAAATGCAGCTTTAGTTACGTCAGATATAAGCCGGAAGCCGAAGCTGGAATATCAACACGAACAGCGCTAGTTGAAAAGTGTTGGGAAAACGAAAGAATATCAGGCCCTTTCACCAACGTTACAGTAAAATAAATCCCAGTTTACAATGACAATTCTATGAAAATATTGCTGACTTGGAGGGTTCATAAACCTATTTTAACTAAAATGCCGTTAAAAATCGTTGGCCCTTTTTTGTCACATTGACATTTCAGGAAGAAGACAAAACCTATATTTTAACGAATAGAGGCATGAGTGACTTTTATAAATAATGGCATTATTGTTTTTTGTGCGCCTCATATTGGCAATAAAATGGAGATCGAATTGTCACTGTAAATTGACATATTTGTATATAGGGTTGGCGAAATAAGGGTCTATTTTTACATTTTAGCAGTGGTAGAGCCACACTCTTGCACAAATGTATGTTTGTTAGTTGATACGAATGGGCTCACATCCGCAGAGAGCAAAGTAAAGACAACAACTGTGTTTCGTACTAGAGGCCTGAATTACTACGTATGCTACGTAGACTATGTAGTGTATCATCGACCCAGCCCGACTGATCTGCCTCCGAAAGCAGACTGTGCTTTATTCTAAAACCATTCTGAATTCAAAACGAGATACATCAGTCTAGCCTGCCAGACCTGCATCATATTATGCAGCCTGTTTCTACAGTACCTAAAAATCGTAGTTGGAAATCGGACTAGAGAAAGTAAAAATACTTCACAATACCTACCTAATGTAGCAGATAGGAAGCGACGGTGAATTATAGTACACACCTTCCATGGTAACCCACGTACGTTATCTCCTTATATAAAAAAAATCGGTGTACCTAATGAAGTGTACATACAGCTAAGGCGTAACGTATCGACCAACTTAACGTAATTAAATGGGACTAGCGAAGCCTATCGCGGCGCGGACTAAATCCGGATTAGTTCGTCGCTGAGCGGATATTAGGTCGATTCCTGTCTATATTCTTCATTTTAAGTGGATGTTAGGACTAGGTACTGAAGGGCGCTAGACAGCCTCCATGCAGCAAGTGCGGTTCTGGCAAGCTGGACTGATCTGTTAGATTTTAAATTGAGAATTATATTAAAAGAAAAGAAGATCCGGTTCTCCGGAAAGCAGATCAGTCGAGCTGGAACCTCGGATTAATATAGTTGTCTAACAGAAATATGTATTAGGCTTGAGCCCCTGCTATTTAAAATTAAACCCAGCCCAGGCTAATACTATCTTTCTTTTAAATAATCCAGTTACTGCAGGGCAAAGTTAGCTTTCCCGGTAGAGCGCGACTCCATACCTTCTCCAGTGCCCACTTCCTGGGCTACGCCCCACAGTACACTTCAGTCCATGTCACATAAGGTAAGTACCTATTATACATTGAGTTTGCTAAAGGCCTAGAGAGCTTGCGGCAGCAGAGCGGTAAGGGTCAACCTCATGGTAAACATTAGTCTGAAGCAAAATTGCTGCACAGTGCGAGTGAATTTCTATTCCACTCTCAGGCGCAAGGCTCGCGAATTTTTAGCTATACTTACCTGCTATAATGTTAAATATTATGTTTACCATTTTTATTTAGGGACAGTTTACTATAAACATGTTTTTACGATTTAAATATAATGCATATTTAATGTAATTAATAAATCCGTATGTACTGTCTGATATTTGTAATTTGTCATGTGTTATTAGATATTTAATTTGAATATTTGCATGATGGTGATGTACATTATTTTTTTCCTAAGTGTAACACCTGTAAAAATACGATATTTTGACTTTGAATATAACCACAGGAATAGTTAACCAACACATTATTACAAAAACAAGATACTAAGTATTATTTTCTGATCGAAGCCACTAAATAAATAAAGATAAAAAAACATGTATTTTTTGTAACGAGAACACGTGCAACGATTTAGCGTGATTTAAATGCCAAGCGCGACCAGGACTTTGTTTGCAATTGAATGCTGGCCGTTAATTTTATTGCAAACTTTTTAAATCATGCCATTTAGAACACCGAAAAGCATTCACTTGTTTAATGAGTTTGAGAATATTGGAGCACCGTTACGAATCCGCACTTCGCCTCTAGGCATTTAAAAGTATAAGAAGGGAAAAGGACCCAGACATCCGAGGGGCGACCAATAAAAGAAGGGTTCTCTTTTATGATAGCTTGAAAACCTAAATCCAATACAGATTCAGACGTTCGCGACGGTTCGGATGTTTCGTAATGTTATTCCAAACGTTGGTATTTTATGATGCGTCTGCCGAGGACATAAAGTGGAAATCCTAATTTGAAGACACAGTGATTTTTTAGGACGTCAATCTTTGAATGTATTTTATTATCGTAAACGTTAGGTGACTTCCGTTCATTCATTTCCTTTATCGATTTTAATATGGCGAAGATTGGTAATAAATGCAAAGCTTCAAACTAACCTTAACATCAGACTATGCGTTTTTAGTGACAAATTCTCAAAAATCCTGGGAACGAAATGTGCCCATAGATCTCGTCAAACTTTGCTAAACGAAGTGGCAAATAAAACAAAAAACTATTTGAAGAAAAATAGGCAGTTATCTATACAGTTAATAATTTTGAGACGCCAGGCTGGTTGATCAAGTAATCTCCTAACTTTATTCAATATTTGATGATCTGAGTCAATTAATAAACAGCTGTTATAAGTATACTTCCAGGTATCTAATCTACCAACTCATTAAGTCTAACTTTATGACGAGTCTAATAAAGATCGCTAAGTCGTGGCGAGTTTCAAGGTGACGAAAATGCCAGTCGTGATTACAACTTTGCGTGCTCTTGCTGTATCGATCTGCTACCACTGCAAATGTGGCACTATTTGAGCAAATGACATATTAAATATGCAGGGTTAATGTAAATTGATTGAGTGGTGATACAACTTTACCAGCGTGACCCTTGTGTCTTGTCTAGTTACCATAACCAAGCTAGCCACGCCTCTAAGGGAATTTAGTCGTGTTTCAGTGAAAAGCTTAGAATTACTTAGAGCTTATAGGGGTTTATTATGGATAAACGCATTCGTCATTAAATCATGTCGTCTATTGCCATCGTGAATGGGAATTTAATGAGAATGAGACCGAAGTGCAAACGGAGATCTACTTCCAGAAAAATAAGTGTGACATTTTATAATGCAGCCCAATATATATTATAATACAGAAAAATATGCTATTGTGGGAACAACTAAGGTACCTACCATGTATTTCATGATGTGTATTTTGTACTTCTGTAGTGTGACCTATGACCGATACTATTTTTGCTATTTGCGTTGTTACTGATGTTATTTTGTACTGCGTTGTTGTTTTTATTATATTTCTTCTTCTATAGTCGTTAATTTTATATCAGATTAAGTTTAGTTATAGTAGCTCTTAAGGCAAAATATTATCAGCGTTGGAAGAAATTCGTAACATTGTGCTGAGCCAGTGAGGTCACTGACGTTAGTTTTATGTAATAGTAAGTTTTTAATTTGGAATGTTTACAGTGTTCTTTTAAAGTAATATTAATAAATGACAGGTTTAAAGTTATATCATTTTGAGGACGTTATGTTGTCCTTTCACAATTCCGTAACGAAGATAATTAAGTATACATAGCGCTACCGAGACATTTTGAATACGCACAGAGTTTTGTAAATGAAATAAAATCGCCGTGTACAACGGTTCCCGCATCACGTTCGGAAATTACGCTATTATGTATAAAATACACTTAATTGTTTTGCTTATTACCATTCACCGGTATGTGGCATGGCATTTGTTAATGTTATGTGGTCATTAATTTGTAAGTTTACATTTCCCGGAAATTTTGGATAAAACTATAGTTTATAAATAATATTTATAAAAATTTAGGTTATCATATGTATCTCTAGGCATTTATAGTATAGACAAAGAGACTGGCACAACTTTCATAGGTACTTCAAGCATGAACTTTGATGCAGTTTATTGGTAAGTGGATATAAAAATCGTCATCTTTAGAAAAATAAGTGAAGGCATCAGCTTAAATGACTTCGTCCTGCAAAAAGAACAATACCTAACCTACCAAATTTGCATTTATTTAGCTCTAGAGACTAAGAAACTGATTAAATTTTTATAATCCAAGCATAACAAATTACAGTTTATAGGGCGTGTATGAAAATCGACAGCTTTAGGAAAACTGAAAACAGCATACAATGTTTTCTTCCTGAAAGATTCACATAAACAATGTACCTAAAATACATATTTTCCATATGTACTCGTTTTCAGCAATACTAACAGGATTTGCTGGCGTAATAAATGTTTAGTGGCCGTATTGCAACGTTGTGGTCAGTGTGGCCACGGACGAACTGATCGGACTGGTGCGCCACCGCAACCATAGCCGTTTCAATACGGAACAACGAAATTACCTATTAATAGAAAATATTTACAAGCTGATACCTACTTGTCGGGGTAAAGTGGAGTCATGGATACGAGTTTAAGTAATTTAAAATATTGTTTTTTAGGGATCATGCATAAAGTACGTCGTCTACTTAGAAGGAGTTTGGGGTCGGGCGATTTGTGACAAGCGAAAAAGCATTTTTAAGGTAAAAATTTGGTTAAGCATAGGTATAAGGAGAAGCTTTTAAAATTATTAAACATGCCCATGTCAAAAAGAAAAAAACAGCATCGGCTTAAAAAAAAAACGAGTAAGTATTTAGATTTACCTTGTCCTGGATGGCGCTAAATATGTTACTGGAAAATGCTAGTTACTAAGCAACACTATGACAAACGCAGTTGGAATGATAATTGCTCACGGAATATGCCTAGGCGCACACTCATTAACATACCGTGGAATGCCCCACGTAGCTTACAGAAAACGCAAACCGGTTTCGAGTTTTCCTGACACGCCTATTTATATTATTGCGAAATTAATCTTTGACCATATCTTCAGATGTAAGAGCAAAGTTTGCTATCGTATTTCGGGTTCTTATCGTCACAAGGGTATAAAATAAATACGACACTGGCTTAAGAACCACTTAATCTACACAATTATAGGCGCGAATGCACGAATAATATACGAAGTGGATCTGTCACCCTATACATGCTTAGTAGTAAGTACCTACACTTTATATACATGGATCACAAAACTGGTTAATTATAGGAATGTAGAGAAGGGCATAGCCTAAGAAATAATCGGATGACTCACGTATATCACGTATTTAATTTAGCTTCTTCATCTTGGTTTCTGTATTTTGGTTGTCTGTAAGAGATCGCTTTTAAGCGATAAGACCGCCTATTGTCTACCATACCTGTTTTCTGTAATCTCTTTGTACAATTTTTTGGTTTTCAATAAAGAATATTTGTATTGTATTGTATATCGCTTGAGTATAGGCCGATATGTGATTCGAATTTCATATGGGAGCATACGCTTCGGCAGTTGCGAAACGAACTCTCACCGCCGAAGCATGTGCTCCCAGAGGAAGGACTACGGTTTAGTCATATACATGTCGGGTATTTCACTATGATCGAATCTCACGGTAGTTTCAAGGCATATTTTAGCCGATTGGGGTCGTTGTAATGTACGTCGAACCTACTAGATGGACAACGACTGGGCTAAGGTCGAATACCAGTAAATGCAAAATGCATGTTATTATTATTGCGTTGATTACGATGCGTTGATGTAGGAGCGGTTATGGCAGACTTATATTATGTTCATTAATAATACTCGTAGACGTGAACGCGTTAAAAATTTAAACATAATAAATAACCTGCAGCTTAATACAATCTTAATACCTAGAGCAAAGGGGTGTAGGTACCTGTACTTTTTAAAGGATATATATATATATATATATATATATATATATCAATTACAACTGTTACTACTTAGGTACTGTTAGGTACTTTAAGTGCTCTCACTCGAGGGTAAGCTCTAACGTAGAACTCAGTGTTAATAAGAAGTTTCCTTTGAGATTATAATCTGTTGATAAGTAAGAACGTCTTAGGAGCTAATCCCGCTGAATATCAAATAATATGTAGATGCGGATTTCGATAGAGCTTATTGGATATTGGACAGTCGAACACGAAAACAATATGTTATTAGCCTGGAATCCGTTTCGGTTTGTACGGATCTCTGCTTCGTTGTGACTAGGAAAATGTAAGACAAATATAGTTTCAGATTTATACCGGAGACAATGTTTTAATCATACGGATGAAAATAGTATATTCGTTATTATTTGTTCTTGCTATTGGCGGAAGTAGTAGTAGAGTAGACACAAGTCATATCATAAGGGTAAATATATTTTTTACAGAGAGTCAAAGTGATGGTACTACTTAGTTCTTATGTAATTTCACTTTTATTATTGTTAGGTGTGCTGTTTACTGTTACGATAGTATTCATTCTTATCTATCAATAATATGACAATTATACCACGATAATCCAAAGATATATAAAAGAAAACCGAGATGTGTGACTTAACACATTTCTCACCATCACTCTCGAAACACAACGTAAAAACCATGTAAAAACTATAGAATGCCATCGTATTTTTCATCGTACAACCCTCCCCGTTATAACGAACCCAATTTGGATGGGCTCGTTACTCTCTGGAATTGCGCTTCTGCGGAATCAGACTGAAAAATAATATCCTACCTCATAAACAAGTAACTAAAGCGGATAAGTAAGTACATTAATATACCATGAGTTTTATGAAGCATATTAGTACCATTCATACAATAAAACAAGTAGGTAGCGAAGGATCTTAATTCTGCATCTTTTATATAATTACCTACCTAATGAAAGTAGCGCAAAGAGGAAATTTCGCCAAACAAAAAGTTTTAATAAAGCATAGCTTAGAAAAATCCTCGATGGCGTTGTACGGGTTTCTGTTAAGTTGCTTATAAAGTACGGTCTCAAGCATGCCAGGCGATTGTCAATTGCTTAGACCTTGCAAGTTGCGTACCTCACAAGTATAATTATTTGCCAAAGACCTTTGGCTCCTATACTCGCTGGCAAGTATATTACAGCTTAATCCTTCGTTCCATTGTTTTGTTCGTCGTCGTTTTGCAACTTGGTCCTCGTATGTGTATAGCCTTTATGACGTCACGCTGTAAATACGCCCTTCGCCACACGGCTTGTGTTACCAAACTTAAGGGCTTCATTTAAACAGATTAGTTTCAATTTACACGGGCTTTCTGTCCTCTGATTAAGTACATGTCCTATTTAGCGCTGGGTTGAAGTTTAAGCGGCTCGTCAAACCATGAAAGTTTGCCAACCCGCAAGCGGAATTCGTTTTGCGAATCAATGCCTTTTGGCCAGTTATAAAGAGGCGCATTTTGTGAAACATCCGACCGTATTTTTAATTGAATGAAAAAAAAGGAGGAGGTTCTCAGTTCGTCGGTTTTGTTTTAACAATACGCGGCTTTATGAACTTGCCTTGCATGACAACAGGCTACATTCAAATTTCTTGATTTATTTACCTACTTACGCTATTTACCTAAGCTACGTAAACGATATTAAATCAGTAATCAGTAATCGGCTACCAAATCCGTGGGACTTAATCCATAGCGTTAATTAAGCTACAGCAGCTTAAAGCGTTATTAATTCCGCTCAATATAGTAAATTCGACTTTACTGAAAACGAAGATACAAATTTTTCTTAGTATTTTGCTATAGGTGGATATAAATGTTTATAACTAAATTAGGTTGCACCTCTAGGTATTATAATTTGTCACTTGAAGCAAGGAAGTATAGGCAAGTACGTTTCTTTAAACTAGGAAGCTTATGTGTTATGCGTTATTTCCTATGTTAAACTTATGTGTTGTGTTAAACTTATATGCTGTAAGATCCCGAGTCTTACATTACACGCACATAAATATAAAAATTACTTATTCTATACCAAACTTACCTAAATTTGCGTGTCAATGCCAATCATCAAATCGATAATAGGTAATTTAAGTAGTGACGTAGGAACTCCTAAAGGGCGTTTTGTGGATCAATATAATATTTATTAGGTTTAATCTTATAACAATACTACTATACATATACATCAACTTTTATGTTCACCTGTTATTAATCAGTTAACGCCGCCTAGGAACGCTTGCAACACCAGATTAATAACTCGCGCATTGCCTACCATGCATAAATTCACCTTTTCCTGTTACAAGTTCTATAAGCAAGTGATAACCATAGTGATAAAAATGTCAGAGCATCTGCCGAAAAGGTGAGGTAAATTGAAGACTACTAAATCTATTTACCTACAGTCAACATAATATGTAGAGTACTTCGCTACAGTCTTCTATTTACTACTAGAGTCGTCTAGACAATGTGGCTCCACGTAATGTCACATGGCTTGTTTTGGGTCGATGACCTAAATACTTTCACATTAGCATAACTACCATAGTATAGTCGGTTTGACATTGGATGTTACTCAAATACTGCGTGGGACTAAGCTATTAAAATTTGAGATGAATTTCCCTTCTGTAGCTATTTCCCCGTAAAAACTGGCAATGCCACCGGGAGATGTAGATACTATCTAAATTGGCTGCTTCATCAATCTTAACCACCCCATCTCATTCAATTTTCATCATTTTTGAACACTGACTGTCAAGAGATAAGAAACGTATAATTTTCAGCACCCATTTCAATATTTCTGCTAACTCTCAAATTTACTAACAAAACGAATGTAACCGAAGGAACACTGAAGCGCAGGCAAAGAAAACCCAGCAGAGAGGCAATTACTTAAACGTTTTAATGAAAGCTAATTTTCCCAGTTCACTGCGTTTAGGCGTCATTTATTCATGAAATCATTCAAAAACGCTACACGAAAACCAGCTCAGACACCTTGTAATAAGGTCATCAAAATAAGTAAACGATCCAAAAGAGTTCCTCTAATGACTTAACGAGAAAGATAACAATGATTTATGAGTAGGTAATTAACGAACGCAGTTTGACGCGGACTTTAACGATGTACATTTTAACATTTTGCGACGTTCATCGTTGGATGGGAGTTGTCAATACTGATTTGCACACTTGGGTGAGGGCGTGGGAGAGAGACGCTGATCTGAATAACTTCGCTGGAGAGTTGACACAATGGAGTATAATGGTTTCCACAAAATTTATTCCAGAGACCAAAGGGAAGGCGGTGGAAGGTGGCTGTTTTGTAGCTAAACATTTTAACCCCCGGCGAAAAATAGGGGTGTTATAAGTTTGACCTGTATATCTGTGTGTCTGTGTATCTGTATATCTGTCTGTGGCATAATAGCTCCAAAATGGATGGATCGATATCGATGCGATTTTTATTAAATCGAAAGCTAGTTTAATCGAGAAGATTGCGGGACCGCGGTGGATGCGGAAAGCACAAGACCGGTCTGAGTGGAGAGCCTTGGGGGAGGCCTATGTCCAGCAGTGGACGTCTTTCCGCTGACATGATGATGATGATGACTATCGATATAAGTTTCATTAAAATCAGTTCACCCGTTTTTGAAATGTTGAACTTTGAAATGACAACTTTTTTAAGTTGGTCAGTGGTTAGGTTATAAGTATTGTGTTATTTTTACTAGCTTTCGCCCACGGCTTCGCTCCCGTGGAAGGACTCCCTGTCCTGTGGGAAATTTGCGAAATTCCTCATTATCCCTTGTCAACGTCATAAGGGAAATTATAAACTTTCTAGGTCCAATGGTTTGGGCTGGGCGTTGATGAATCAGTCATCAACATAGGATTTTAATTTTATAGCGATCGGGGTCGAAATTCTGTGCTGCAGCCATGCGGGTCAAGTGGTATCTGTAAAAATTTTAGAATAGGAACAGCTAGGCTTAGACGAAATAAAAGTCTTTATTTCGTTCATTACTACATTCAACATAGGTACAGTCAGCAGCAATAGTTGCTAAGCAACCGACGCTCACAATGATCTGACAAGCACTTATGCCTATGTCAATAGAGCCGTGCTTAGATCATTGTGAGCGCTTTGGTTGCCTAGCAACTATTGCTGCTGACGTACGTGAGGTACATCACGATTCAGAATTTTACAAAAAATATGTTTAAATAGACTGCAAAAGTACTCTTTACGCCTCTGCTCTGTATTATCATGCGCTGATCAGACACGCGTCACCGGTTTCGCCCAAAACAACACGGCCTCTTAATAAGGGTCCTAAATAAGCCATATTTCACAAAATCGCCCTTCCAGACAAGATTACCTAATATGACTGTTTAACCTTTACCTCTGCCATGGCCGTAACTTCTACGGTCCCTTTAAATTGGCCTTAATTCGGCTGGGAGCTGTTTAATAGAGCCGTTATGATATCGATGTAATCTTTTTGGTCACGAATCGATCCTTAAAGTTGATCTTGGTATTGTTGTAGGGCGGTAATGAAAGTGCGGAATGGTGTGATTTTGAAAACGGAAAAAGGTAGTGCTTTGTATTGGAGATGATAATTTAGTAATATTCTTGGATAGATGTTAAACTACATACCAGAGTTAACGTTGTATATGAATTAATAAGAGCTAATGGATTGAATTAAGTCACTTGAAATAACACTCGTACAGTAAATTAATGTCAGCTCTCATGAACTCCATAAACATAAAAACATTTGAATTTTATCTCTAAAATCACGGTTCCAATAGCCGACACAATCACTCAACCATTATCAAAAGCATATTTGCATAAAGAAGCAGCGATGCAATACAAATCCATTACTGGTCTCGCGAGTAGGTATACCACAGTAGGTACAGCTACTCAGTGCATCCTTCATGCTCCAGTCACGACACGACGTTTTTTTATAATTTTTGAATACACTGCTGTTATTGCCCGTCAACTGCTGCGTGGCGAGCATCCTGACCGTGCAATGGTCAGGAAAATAGCTCGAATAGTCGCGCATATTTGAGCCTTTAGATGACCGTGGATAATAGGTGCAGCCTCCATACCAGTACAATGTCCATTATTGTGCGTCGCTTTTTGTTTAGCCATTCAACCTGAACTGGGCTGATGTATAGTCACGGAATGTAATGGTTCGTCACTTTTCGACCTTAACTCGTTGACATAGAGTCGAAAAGTGACGAACCTTTTCATTCTGCGACTATACCTTGTCACGTGTTGTAAAAGTGGTATTAATAGAAAAGAGAAATTGAACATAGGCCGAAGAGTTACCATCTTCTTGGCTGGTTAAATTTGGCGTTCAAGTGTCACGAGCTCTTCTTAAATAAATAAAAACACATACTCCTGGATTTATATGACGTTTCTTAACTACGTGTCTGAATTGTCAGGTTCTACCGTTACTATTTAAATGGAATATTAATGGTATATTAAGATGCCAATTACAAGTTGTATCCTAACCATTTTGTAACTTGCCAGTCTTACTTTTGATTGGCAATTTTTGATACTAGAATGTAGCATTTCTCTGGCATATTGCATCCAAAAACTTTTTACACTCTCCCACACTGAAGCTAAAGAAGTTTCTTACTTAGTATGATTGTATCAGAGATCGAAATTCCGGTAAAGAAAACAACTATACAAAATAAATGCCGGTAAATGTACTGCTAAATAATACTGGTAATTTTGAGGTATTTGTTTAAAGAGGTTTTTAAAATAACTTATTGTTTTACCGGTACTCATTGCGTTACGTCTCTTCTGTCTCTTTTTTACATCGACTGTTGAAGTGTGAGGGCTAGTAGAGCGAGCTGGCAACGCCGCTGTATGTTGATGTAGGGTATCGTTGGCATTACTTTGCAAATACCGGCATAAATCAAGAAATACCGGTATTTTTTCCGGTAAAGTTATCACCCCTTGGTTTGTATTATAAGTTGTATTTACAAAACCACGCGATCATCTAATGTCGGCGACGATACGTCATTTTCTGTTGACTTTGAAAGCTCGAGGAAATTGATGGCAAACAGAACAGAGGCATTGTTCGCGTGGTAGATCCATTAAAAATATTTGTGCGATTTTAACACGCTAAAACTACAACAAAGTGACTTTATTGCTGTTATTTCTATTGAAATTCTATGTATGAATACACGTCGGGTTTTATTGTGCTACATAAAAAAAAACAATTAATAACGCGTTTAGATAAAATCAATTACCTACAGTTAGCCTTGTCGTTTGTAACCTGGCGTGAACTGTGAACATCATAATTAATAAGAACAGCCGTAATTAAAATATAACATGACAAAGTTTAGGAGTGTTTACTCGTAACTCATTACTTAAATTGAATTAGGTCTGTTCAACGGAACTTTTATTTTATTTTATAAGTAGTAAATTTTGATATTCTGTATTTGAGTACTGTTATATACAGACGCCTCTCTTTGGTGCCTTCCTAATTGGATGGTTAAAAAATAGTATATGAAAATAAAATTGCCAGCACATAATTCAGTATTTTATCTTCACCGATTAGCAGCGGATGAACTGGTAAATGTAAACCAACCTACAAAAGTAGGCATTAAAAATGGCTCATATATTTTGTCAAATAAGGTAATATTTGACAAAATATATAATATATATAATAGACGCATGAAAACTGTCCCTTCCCGAACCTTTATTTTATTGGGTCATAACTACAGTTAGAACCGTCGTATTAAATATGTGGAAACATGGGTTTTATTTAAGATCTGTAGTCTATTATTTTTTAATGATATGTACCTATTATTAGCCGCTTATAGGACATCATTAGATACACGAGAATGATTAAGAATACTTCTTTTACGAAGATACCAAAGTCTAAACTCAGTAACGTAGAAGTGAGAATAGATCTGATAATAACAGTGAAAAAACTGGTAGGAAGGCTCTCAAATAACAAGTAAGGTCAGAAGGTATTTTTCAAGTTTTACTGGTCGGAGTTAGAACAACTTCTAAGACGCTCAGCCATCGGGTTTAATGGACACTCTAGGCATTCCTAATAAATTCCTTATCTGTGAACCGTCTTTGGTCTACGGAACAAAGACTATGTATTAAGCCGTCGAAGTTTTTTGCCAAAACTTAGGTTACCTATAACCTAAAATATAAAATAAAAATAAAATATAAAATATACGTGATGCAATACATGCAGATGCTGTAGGCAGCATCTGCATGTATTGCATCACGTATATTTTTAAACAATATTAAGTAGGTGTTTTCTTGTACATCAAAGTATAATTGTTATTCAAAACAAGCGGAAAATGACAACGGGTCACGTCGCACGCGCAGTGCACACCTACACAGGACTCCATGTGACCATACATTGAAATGCAAACCGTACAAGGCGATACTAGAGGTCTAAAATCAAATGCACTTTTCGTCCACAGTTCTCACGATAGTTGCTGAGTCTGTATTACGTAAGAACGTAAGGTCGACCGGTGCCTCTTTGTTAGTAGAAATCGCGGTTTCGACGCAACCTGGTACCTATAAGGTTCATATTCCAAGAAGATTGTCATTCAGGTATTGTCGCGTAGTATTTTATTGTTTACATGAGTCATTCTTGAAGGTAACAATTACTACGTGCATACGTTGTTGGCTGCGGTGGCTTAGTCATAAAAACACGGCAAATAAATGACCTACATTCTAAAACGTGATTTATCTACTAGGTCAGCTTTTGCAGGTGGTTTGAAGTTCTATAAAGAGGCATTACACCTAAGCCCTCAAGTACATACTTAATACTTAACTAATATTAATATTAGTACCTCAAAACAGTTTTTCTGGCTCTCGATGGTATCGGCTTCAGTTGCCCGGCAAGCAACGATTGAATGAATTTTGAAGACTACTAGTTGGTATCGCACTCTGACACGAACGTTCGCACGCATATTTAGTAAGTGCATAAATGTCATCATAATTGTCAATGGGTCATGTCTAACAGTAATGACGGACATTTTATTTTTGATAGGTACCTACCAATAAGAGTAAAGAAATGCTTTCTCCAAAGGGCGACTAAATACATCTCATAATTAGATACAAATATTCCTACATATGAGTGACTTCGAAAGAAATGTAATGCTTAATGCCACGCGCGCATTTTTCAAGCTCATTTAATGCGGTTAACGCTTGAGTCATCTTACCCGTGCGAGTAAATTGATACGATTAAAGTTAAACTAGAAGTATACAGTTAATTTGAACCACAATGGTTAACGGGACAGTTCAAAACTTATGCTGGATTTAACTAACAATCTAGCCTTTGCTAGTATTTGTGGGATTCTTACTTCATTGTCAATTTTGACATTGACTACTACGTAATTGGTATTATGTGTGCTTAAAATTATCCTGTCTCTCCCTACTCTGTACATACATAGTCCCTTGCTATATTTACATGCTTGTTGAGGCTCGCCAAGAGTCCACAAGTTCCAAGCCTTTACAAACGCTTGGATGCCATTTACACGCTTGCGAGTGCTTTAGTGTGTGTTAGCTTCCTTTGATCTGTGTTCAAAAACCGACATTTGCCCGGATCGACGGCAAACTCTCGCAAACCAAGGTCACCCAAGGTAAACGTCCCCCGTTTACATGCTTGTGCTTGTGGAGGCTGCAAGCCTAGGTAAGCGTTACCTCACCTAGCTTTCCTAGGTACATGCAGTTTCGTGTACCAATCTTGCAATGACTTTCACGTACTGCGATTCTCACTTGACTTTAACAGGTTGTCTGTATTGTATCTCACCGTTCTCACCAGTACACTTACACGAAGGCGTATGCATCAAAAACGTGAGTTAAACGAGTCACGGCTAATAATCCATATTAGGCGAATGGAAAGCGTCAAAAGTGAAACTTTCCTTTGAGCTCTACGAGTTTCGGAAATGTGTCCGAAGTGTCAATTTATATCAGGCTCCTATGAGTTTCTTAAAGTTTCGGGGAAGAGTCCGAACTGTAAATTATGTAAATTAATTATTCTAAGGCAGTCTTTGTTACGCTGTCGAGTTTTCCAATCATATTTTCTTTCACAAGTTAGTATTAATTTAGCTTCAAAATGTTCATTGATTAAGTAGTATTGATTACTTGCAAAAAACGATACCTCGTTTATTTTAGCAACTTAGATGACATTTAATTCAACAAAAGCTAAATACGGAAGTTGATCGGTATAGGTACTTATAGTGAAAAAAGTTTTTCCACAGGTCAGGCAAAAATCAATCTTACGCCAGGCCATATAAGCACTTTGACAAGTAAAAACTTTTCTTAATTCAACTATAATGGCATCACAAGCGAGTAAACCAAACAAGTTGCCGGTTTGGCCAAAGACTTTGTTGGTCGAATATATAATACAGTATGTATGTATGTATATCTCTTTATTATTATGTAAATAAAGTAGATCTCTTTATTGCACATCAAACATAAAATAACAGATAACAGAACAAAAGCAAATGTACAAAGGCGAACTTATCCCTAAGACAGCAATGTAAGTATCATAAATTCAACACTTGTCATTATGTCAGACCAGCCAGAATACGCTAGGTTAGCTGTCAATTTAAACCAAATCGCATTTCAACATGACAATTTGCCTAACTCGCGGTTTCGCGGAGTCCCTGTGGAATAATGTATTATTTGGTATGCTATTAGATTTATTCGAATCTTTTTGAGTTTTAAATACGCTTTAGTTTAAGTACTTATAGAAAAAAATACACAAGGTCTTTGAAAATGTATTAGATATCAACTTAGGTACATCATCCTGCTTTTTTAAAATGAAAGTGAAAAAGATAATTTTATTTTATTTTTTATTGAAAGAGGGAGGCAAACGAGCAAGTGGGTCAGCAGATAGTAAGTGATCACCACTGCCCATAGACACCCGCAGCAACAGGTTTTACAGATGCATTGCCAACCTAGAGAGCTAAGATGGAAATGCCTCTTGTGCCCGTAATTACACCGTAGTAAGTAACAAGTAACGGATTAAATTAATTTGCTAAGTAGGTAGTGCAGTATAGTCATGCAAAATAGCCTCGTCTGCGCTGAGTATTTATTTTCATGCACTAATTTAGACGATTCGAGTCGATCGATTTAGACGAGGCTATTTTGCATGACTATACTGCACTACTTCGCGGAGGAGCAAATTAATTTAATCCGTTACTTGTAACATGGACCTCCGCAAAGTTACGCCTGAATCAATACGATACCGTAGTAAGTTTTAGCTTGGATTTAATGTCAATGTCAACTGCTTTTATTACGTAAATAAATACCGTTTTTATTTATTTTTATCCCGCTCTAAAACCGCTCCCTTTCGTACCGTCACGACCGGAAGTAATGTCAATACACAGCTGACTCCCTGATTCAATGCGTCTCGTCCCGTATTCCGTGCACTGGCACGTGGCATGACTTCTCTAATTGATGACTTAATGAGGGCCGAGGGCGACCCGGCAGATGCACGCGGTGACTCGGTCTTATTCAATTAGGTACCTACAGTTAGCGCAGAAGTAGCTAAGCAACCGAAGCGGAATGACCTAAGCATGGCTCTATTGTTATAGACTTATAGCAGCCGAAGCGATCACAACTACTACTTTCTGCTGCTGATTCTACTCATCATGGTTGGCATAGCTTCTGCTGGTCTGCTGTTATGAAATAACAAATAATATTGTCATCGTATAATTATGTGTAAGTAGAGTTTCGCGCGCCATGTTTCGGATTAATTCGTATTCCTTCCACACGGTTCGTGTGAACGAACGTTTACAGAATAACGTATCAGTGTAGTGTCCTACCCTACATTTGACTAAACATAAAAATGGCGATGAAAACGTTGGCGGTTGACATAATAACGTCATCTATTAACACAAAGAAAAACACGCGACACGCGATATTTTGTAGATTTTGGTAATCTCTTGGTTATATTGTCCATAATTAAGCTCGCTAATTAATCTATAATCTCGTCTCCTAGCTTTCCCTGTTTAATAAGATTATCACATTCACCTACGACCTGCCTCCCAACCTATAACAAGCAAGCTAAAAGTGGAAATCTGGACCGACCACTTTTAGCCGTTAGGCGTGAAAATAAACGCGTTACAGTACAAACCAAAAGGGCGTAACTGCCACCAGTTTCCTATGCAGATACGCTCTTTTGCGTTGGCAGCTCGTTGGAACAATGCCTATGAAAATCAGAGCTTAATAAGTTTAACGCAACCCAGATTTTGCACCATGCTTTATTATGGCGCTCGAATTAGCTTTTAACTAGGCGGTTGGTAATTTTAATAACCTCACTTTACGTGTTGAACAGGTATTAGGTTAATTAATGTGTAATTACGTCAACATGTGAGCTGGCTCGCAGCTAGGCTTACCTTGGGTCAAATGATGCACTAAAAATAACAAATACATTTTAGGTATCATTTGACAAAATCCGTTCAGTGTGTGGTTCATGATTTTTTTTTGGAATTGTCATAAATGGATCAAAGCAATTCATACAGTTTTCCTTGAAAAAATATTTCCATAATACCTACTCTTTTTATACACTTGCTGTTACAAAACATTGACAGAAGCCCAAGCACGAATATTCGAATCCTGCGTATCGTAACCGTAATTGTATTGTACCGCCACCGAGAAACTGCATATTGAATTTTAGTACCAAATACGCTCACGGGCGGCGCTGTTCCAAAAGTCATACAAATTTTCTCGATAATGCTCCACTCGATTACGTTATTTATATTGTTATGGTTTTATACGTAACGGTTACTTATTTTCAATAAAAATACATCACGATTGTTACCTTCTTTTTAATGCTAAAATAGACGAAGTTTAAGTAGGTTAGAAGAAGGAATACGCAACTTCTCGTCTCGTAAGTTCATTCATCTTTTCCCCGCTGAAACGACGAACTATCTTTACCGATAACTCGATAGTTTCACATATCTATACCCACGTAAATATCGGAAAGGGGAAGCGATATTAACGTTACTAACCCTCATGGTTAATGGAACACTGCTCTATCTCCACGTGTGAACCTTTGACCTAAACGTTGCAAAGGTACTTACTGCTCATTTAGGCATATATATTCTAAATATATTAATGCATCTAAAATTCTATTAGTATGATGTAGGTACAATAAAATCGATATTTAATGTCAATAATTATGTACCTACAGCTAATGATGATGTATGAAAGAATAAAAGGACCGATTGTTTACATAGATAACTCATTCGGTATACATACTAAGTATTAGTCGTCCCTAACAAAAACAACTAAATACGTATTATGCATCATTTGTGTACTCGTCGATGTGTGCGGCCATCAACTGAACAAAGTAACTAAATATATAAATATCATGGGACAATTGACACCAATTTATCTATATCACACAATAGACAAAGCCTGTACTAATGGGTACTAGACAAAGGTAAACATACTTATAATAGATAAATACATATTTAACATCCAATACTCGAGAGCAAACATTCTAAACTAAATAATCTGCCCTAACTTTGGATCGGACCTGGTACAGTCAGCAGCAAAACTAGCTAAGCAGCCGAAGCGGTAATAATGATCTGCACAAGCTCTTACCTCTATAACAATAGAGCCGTGCTTAGCTAAGCAGCCGAAGCGGTAATAATGATCTGCACAAGCTCTTATCTCTATAACAATAGAGCCGTGCTTAGCTAAGCAGCCGAAGCGGTAATAATGATCTGCACAAGCTCTTATCTCTATAACAATAGAGCCGTGCTTAGCTAAGCAACCGAAGCGGTAATAATGATCTGCACAAGCTCTTATCTCTATAACAATAGAGCCGTGCTTAGCTAAGCAGCCGAAGCGGTAATAATGATCTGCACAAGCTCTTATCTCTATAACAATAGAGCCGTGCTTAGCTAAGCAGCCGAAGCGGTAATAATGATCTGCACAAGCTCTTATCTCTATAACAATAGAGCCGTGCTTAGCTAAGCAGCCGAAGCGGTAATAATGATCTGCACAAGCTCTTATCTCTATAACAATAGAGCCGTGCTTAGCTAAGCAGCCGAAGCGGTAATAATGATCTGCACAAGCTCTTATCTCTATAACAATGGAGCCGTGCTTAGATAATTGTGAACGCGTCGATTGCTTAGCTACTTTTGCTAACTTGGTATTTTGTATCCGCAAAGAGATTTTTAAAGTTCCATTTTTAGAGAGTGAATCTAGTTTAAGTAATGATGCGCGATCTTAGTTGAGAGCTTGAAAGTTTTCCTGAATTTATCGGATATGTTTACTACCTAGACCAACATCGACCTTTTTTTATACCAAGCCTGCAGTTCACCTGATGTTAAACAATTACCGTCGCCTAGGAACGCTTGCAACACCAGAGGTATCACTCGCACGGTGACGACCCTGCATAAACCTACTCCTACCTACCTTATTTTGTACCCTTTATGCGAAGACCGCCATGCTTGTGACTCGCTGGGAAAACCTCGACAGGAAATTAGCTCTTTCTTCACTTTGTGCTTACACGTTACTGTAATTTTTGCATCGGTAGGTAAGGAGTAGGTTTCGAGTGTATTTATTTTAACGTAAATTAGTGACTGCGTAGTTAACTTTAGTCAACATAATACTTATCATTGTTTCCGGGATTCCTAAACAATGGCATGTTTTTCTGAGGTTGGATTTTCGTGGGAGGAAATAATAGAATTGAGCCACTGACTGGTCAAAACGTTGATTTCGATTAACTAGATACACAAAAACGATCTACGTGGAAACAGGAAAATTTTCAAAGAAACTCTGAGAAAATGTAGATAAAATAAATAACAGAATTCTTTTGCTGATCATAAATGAAATGAAATGAGACGACAAAGTAAATGAATAATGTAAATACAGGACACAGTGAAGCAAGCTAAGACATTAGGTGACTCGGTTTTAGTTCAAGGAATTAAAAATGGCCTAAATGTTATTTAACGCTATCGAATAATAATCCAAAATAGTAACATTTCTTGGATGTAATGTTTGACGCACGTTCATATCCTATCTCAATAATCGTCGAAGTCTAACGAGTTATAGACAGTACAGCTGAAGCTGACTGCTTATAAATGTTTAATATGACGGCAATCATAAATGGCAGTTGTTGGGTGGTTGGAGTAGAAAATATTTAGTACACTCACCTTGGGGTTTAAAGGGTTTGACACACTTGTCGCGCCATCCCCCAAAGTGAGCATATTTTAGTGTGAATAACAGATCATCTGTTCCTATAACCTATACCTACTAGCATTGCGCAATTTGCGATTGGCATGACAATGTGGGAGACGACGCTTGCACAGACGTCATAGGTGGACCGGTGAACTGGGGAAGGTCGCCAAAATCCTCTGAATGCGTTCAGCATTAAAGATCTATCGATATGAGAACTAGAAGAAAAACACGTCTATCCGTTTAGGAACTACGATACCACATACAAACAGATATACAGAAACACACGTCAAACTTATAACACCCATCTTTTTGGGTCAAGGGTTAAAAAGGGTCGATTTACTTAAACGATAAAAAGAATATAACTCGGGCCAGTCCAGCAGTTGTCTATTTATACTTTACATTACCGAATCGAAATTTAGGTTAAAGTAAGTGCACTTTCATACAACCAATCTAAGTTGCCACGGTCTTACGTCAGTGTAACAGCACGGAGCTGTTATGCCGACCCAAACAATGATTGTTGCGAGAATGGCCTTGGGATAGCGGTGTGGTCCAATTTTTTATGCGCACTCTGCATCATTCGTTATTAGCTACCTACGATAAAAATGTCGGTGAGAATTGCGTGATTTGTTTTGGGTTTAATATCAATTTGTTTCATGAGTTCACTTGTTTATGAAACAAAAGAAGACCGTGGAGAAAAATTGTGAAGTTATGACGAAACCTTTGTCCGAATGCGTATGGGCTCCTGAATAATATGATCTAATTGCAGTCCAGCTCAATGTAAAGAGGCTGTGTTTAAATTTTAGATGATACGGTGTATTTATTATATAGTTCACTTTTCTGTAAAAAGGAAATCCTTCAAGTTGCTTAAAAATAACAGACGCCTCGGACAAATTCGCATGTTTCTGTAATGAATATAAACTTTGACAATAGAACACTTTAAAGCCACGTAACAGAAAAATACTTTTTCACCTGTCATACCACCAAAGAGAAAAAGTGTAAACTCGGGACGTTGATAAATGAAAGAGAGGAGACAAAAAGGTACGAACGAAGGGAACAGAGAGCCAGAGGCAATCTAATAAAAGTCGGGCAGAGTCAAAACGCGATCGAAAAGTTCAAACACGTTTTGTTTGGTCTGAGACTGGCTGTATCTGTATTCGTATATGCTCATGTAAGAAAGCTCGAATGAAAAACAATTAAGTTATCGTATGAGAAATCCAATGCACGTAAAGATAGAAGCTAAAATATTGTAGCTGAATCAATAAATCGTTAATTAGCTCTAGAAGAATCTTTTTGTATTTGTTTCAATGTTTTTCACCTATTAGGTGCTTAACTGATTCAAGAAGGCACTGCTGGTGTATAGGTTGCGCACGTAACACGGTATTTCAATGTAGAGGTTCAATTCCTAAACTAAATTTAAATTAATTACGTAAAAGTCATTGTTATTGTTCACGTCATGTTAATTACATCTTATTCTAGAAGAGCGGGATCTCCTGTCACAGGTATATTCATATATCTACTAGGAGGGCTCTAACCTTCTTGCATGTCTCTATGGATATTGAAATAAATGCATTTTCGTTTTGATTTTTTTCATTTTCAATTCCTGGGCTATGTACTTACTTATTTTGAAATTTGAAACATTAAACTTCAGACAAACAAACAGCTAATGAGATGTTTCAAATGACTTAATTATACTTAGGTACGAGGGCTGTTTGATAAGTACCCGTTTTCTAAATATATTAATATCACTGGCCGCAAATAAGTATACCACCTCTTTAAGCCATTTTTCAGAGGCGGGAAAATTAAAAAAAAATTGCATTCTTTTGGTTTTTTTCTCATTTGACAACGATTCAGTGAAGGCGTGAACTTAAAATTGTTAAAATGGAGAAAGAACAGTATCGGTCTGTAATTAGATTCTTATTTTTGGAAGGAAAAACATGTGATGAAATAAAAGTAAGAATGCAAGCGGTTTACCATGAATGTGCTCCTTCTATGACAACCGTCAGATATTGGTATAACGGGTTTAAGCGGGGGAGAACAACCGTCTTCGATGAGGATCGCCCAGGCCGGCCAGTTGAGGTGACTACAGACGATATGGTTAAGAAAATTGAAAATATCGTTTTAGCCGACCGCCGAATTAAACTTCGAGAAATCGTTGATGCTGTAAACGTTACAATCGAGAGGGTACAACACATGTTAGAAGAAAAATTTGTTATGAAGAAAGTATCGGCGAGGTGGGTGCCGCGTTTACTCACGGAGGAGCAAAAACGGAACCGACTGACTACTTCGGAGCAGCGTTTGGCCGTGTTCAAACGTAACCCGAAGGAGTTTCTGCGACGTTTCGTGACCGTGGACGAAACGTGGGTCCACCACTACACCCCGGAAATGAAAGAGCAGTCGAAGCAGTGGATTTTACCGGGTGAACCTGCTCCAAAGAAAGCAAAAACCGTCCCATCGGCTGGAAAGGTCATGGCGACCGTTTTTTGGGATTCGCAGGGTATTATATACATATTGACTATTTAGAAAAGGGAAAAACAATAACAGGGCAGTATTATGCCAATTTATTGGATGAATTTGACGCCGTGTTGAAGGACAAACGACCCCATTTAAAAAAGAAAAAAAGTACTGTTTCATCACGACAACGCCCCGGCTCATTCGACCAGAGTTGTGACGGCTAAATTAGCACAGTTACGCTACGAACTATTGTCTCACCCCCCGTATTCTCCAGATTTGTCCCATGCGATTTCTTTTTGATTCCCAACCTAAAAAAATGGCTCGGTGGCAAGCGATTTGGATCAAATGACGAAGTCATTGCCGTCACAGAGGCCTATTTTAATGACTTTCCAAAATCATACTTTTTGGATGGTTTATTGAAGCTTGAGTATAGGTGGAACAAATGTATAGAGTTAAAAGGTGACTACGTAGAAAAATAAATGCATATATACAAAAAAAAAATGTTTTTGTTTCCATAAACGGGTACTTATCAAACAGCCCTCGTATAGACCCTGCTATAGCAAAACATAAACGTTAGTCCAGACGTGTAATTGAAAATGAGGACTAGTCAGTATACTCCTATTAGATACAAATACATAAACAAACTATTTAGAAAGTAAGTGTTTATGCTATGACCCCTTTGGCCATCTGTACAAACTTAGGATAGGTGCCGGCTTTTTTCTTACTTATGTCTTGGGTGCCGTGTATGTTGATGATAGTATATTTTAAATTGTTACAGTAATAAGTTGTAAATACGAGGGGCGGCTGATAAGTAATCTCCTTGGTCAGAAATATATACAAAAATAATGCTAGCTGGTATGGATTTATATTCGTTTGTTATTTTATTTTCAAAATGTATTACATTCATTTGTTTATTGCATCACGTTTATTTGTCTCCTACAATTGTTTCAAACATGTCGGTAGAAAAAGTGAAAATGGATAAAATCGAGCAGCGTGCGGTGATTAAGTTTATGACTAAAGAAGGGAATACGCCTTCGGAGATCAGACAGCGTATGTTACGTGTGTTTGGCAGTTCGTGTTCTTCCGAATTTATTATAAAGTTTTGGTCAAAGCAGTTTAAGTTAGGTCGTGAGAGCCTGGAAGATGTAAGATGATCCTCGTAGCGGAAGACCAGTTTCGGCCGTCACCGATGAAATTGTAGCCAGGGTGAAAAAAATTATATTAGAGGACCGACGAGTGAAGCAGTGGGAGATAGCTAGAGATGTGGGCGTTAGTAAAGAGCGAGTTAATGAAATAATTCATGAGCATTTGAACATGTCCAAGGTTAGTGCACGTTGGGTCCCCAGAATGTTGACTGCATTTGACATGGAGAGGCGTGTCAAATGTTGCGAAGAGTTTTTGGACATGAGTCGAGGGAAAGAGGAAGAAATTATTTCTAGAATTGTAACATGTGATGAGACTTGGATTCGACAATGGGACCCGGAAAGTAAGCAAGAGTCGTTACAGTGGAAATTTAAGGATGAGAAGCCGCCTCGGAAATTCAAGGTCTGTCCATCGGCAGGTAAACTTATGGCTACAATCTTTTGGGACACAGAAGGGATTTTGCTCATAGATTATTTACCGAAGAAAACTACAATGAATGCTGATTATTACTCAAACTTACTATATCAACTAAGAGAGACAATAAAAGAAAAACGGCGAGGTAAACTAAGCAAAGGAATTCTGATTTTGCACGATAACGCACCAGTGCATACCGCCCGCACAACGAAGCTAGCAATTAAAGACAATGGCTTCGAAACCATTGACCACCCCCCTTATAGTCCAGATTGCCCCCTGTGACTATTTTCTGTTTAGACTTCTTAAGAAAGACCTCAGGGGACGAAGGTTTATGACCGATGACGAAATGAAGGCTGCGGTTACTGACTTTTTTGACGACAACCCGAAAGGTTTTTTTTTTTAATGGTTTAAATTCAATATTTGAAAAATTTAATAAGTGTATTCTACTAGCAGGGGACTATATAGAAAAATAAAAAAAAATTAGTAACGACAGTCTTTTGTTTCATTGTTAGGTAGATTACTTTTTAGCCGCCCCTCGTAGTTACTACTTAGTATATATCCAACGTTAAGATAATAGTAAATAGTCTACGTATTTGCATGAATCCCCATTATTAATGAGATCTAGGTATCGCTTCACTTAAATAAAAAGAAATACAAGTTCACTATCGCCCTCTCCGTTTAAGAGTTTTTGGGACCCCTGGGCCTTTGGCCTTCGGAACTCATTACTAATTGGTGCCCTGTATTGGCGCCCCGGGAACATTCAGTTAATCTGCAAGTTCTCAGCGCTCTTTGTTACAGCTAAGGGAACAACGCTGCTTAGTATAAGATACTTACTCGTACAATGTGTAAAAATGGTTGTTCTATTTCCAAATCTTATAAAGAAAATATTAATGAAAATAATCGATTTATTGATTATTTTTGTTTTTATTTTTATGAAACATTCATAGAATGAAATTCAACATACAATGACAATGCAAAGAAAAATTCGTTCCAGCTGCTTAACGAATTTTTCTTTGCATTGTCATTGTATGTTGAAAGAAAATATTGTTTCAATTAATACGTATACGAGTCGGTATAGTAAGGCGTAATGGTTTTGATATCCTATATCCTAAACTTAGGACACGCATCTAAACGCACCTTTACCTCTACGGCAGGTAACCTATAGTAGTTTATGCAACTGCTACATAATAAGGCCTAATTATGTGGAGTTACATACATTACTTTATCTACACACATATTATAAGTACTCTAAGATGGGTTCAGAAGCCGAAGGCATATATCATACCCATACCTGTCACGAATTTGACTGTTTTTTTTTAATCATAGACAAACATACCGAGCTGACGTTTCGTAAACTGTTTTTTTTATTGTAAAAATATTAAAAAATATCACATTATTATTTATACATGTCGGACTGAACTCGACTTATAATACGTGAGTGATCCGTTTTATTTCACTATAATTGTAAATTACGTTGGTTTTCAAATTTGAAACATCGAAATCAATATCGAAAATTACTTTACTGCTGGTGGTGGAGGATGTGCTGGGGCTGGCGCTGTCGGCGAGAAGACCACGTCGTGCTGCAATTACCTCATTTTCTACGGTTTCTGAACGCATTATAGAGGACTTATGATATGTATGTAGATAAAATCAGTTGTAGGTACCCGTCCTCCCAACGCACCGGGACCCAGGGACCGACTCCCACTGTCAACATTACCTAACACTGTTATGACACACCTTCGGCATTTGCATTCAAGACGAACAAGCTTTCTGGGTCACCGACCACGTCATAGAGGTACTGTTGATTTCCACGGTTAGACGATTAAATAATCCAAACGATTTCACTTTCGTTTGGTAGCGAGGAAAGTTTTTCTCTCTAAATCAGTGGCAGGTTTAAATGTTACTGGCTAGGATGTTTTTGATAAGATAGGACATATTTTGGCTTACATTTCCGTGCTTTTGATTTTAATCGACTTCAAACAAGGAGGAGGTTCTTAATTCGACTTACGTTTTTTTTTGCTATGTTTGTTATCCGATTTTTATCGTGAATCGACTCGCTTTTACTCAAGAAATGTGCATACTCGTACTTATCCGTATAAAGAGCGAGCATAGGTAATTCCTACTTTGAATAAGTACATACCATCTAATTGTGGTATCCAATTTCGTTGAACGGTGATATTGTTAATTGTGTTAATAGACTTTTAAGTACGTAATTCTGATATAGGAAAACGTGCTACTGATTGCGTTTTTCTGGTACTTTTACCGCTGTATTTAGTATTACACAATTTCTGGGCCAATACCGCTGAATGAGAATGATGTAGCTTTACGCTAGAGTGAGACAGAAATTTACTTGTTTGTAACGTGTCACTGCACGAGTATATTGCTTCTTGACGTCATTTTTTAATAACTTGTTTTTATCTGTTACTTGGTTACAAATTCAGCTTTCTAAATAAAAACAAAAACTGTCTATAGATAAGCCTTACAGTTTAACGTCACTCTAGTAAGATACGTAATATTATATCTATCACAAAATTTCATGAAATCAACATTCCACTCTCCAAATATTTTAATACGCGCTATCGTATATTTTACGTAAAATAGCTTCACTAAAGGAAGTGCCTGGTCGGGGCGAGGAAAGAAATCATATTTACTCACTCAAAGTGGAAAGGAAGACGATCGAGGATGGCTTAACGATTTCTTATTACTTTCTTACTCTACAGATATTGAATTAATTAGGAGGTTAGCTTCGTCAGTCGTCACTTTTTCTACAAATAAGTAACACAGAAATTTGAGCTACTAAATTAGACTAGGTATACCCAATGTACATTTTAAGTAGGTACATGCTATTGGGCTGACGGTAGAGGTGTTGGATTAAGAGAGGTCAGCGTTGGGTAGCAATCATTCATTAAATTCAACATAAAGCCCTTATCTATTTATTTGCCAATATCTGTATGAGAAATGGAGCGTAAGAGTGTGGAAAAGTGAGAAGACACAAGTGTGAGTGAGAGAAAGGATATTCGAATGAAAATAGGCTTTTGTTAAAAGATTGAGATTGTCAGAAGGATTTTACACAGTTGGTTCGAACGAAAGCTTTCTCTGATTGTAACGAAGTACCTAAGTAATAACTATATTGATTGATACTAAATTTTCATTTTACTTCAAAATTTTGTCCCACGTATTTAGAACAAGCAGTTGCATGCCTGCTTCACACGGCACGGCGCCATCATAATTGTTGCAACAACGTGCACAGTCAAATGGATAAGTTGAAAGTCTGGTTAATATCGTACCACCGTATCGTATCGTAACTTTGATATCGTACGTACCACCGGCAAACTTTTTAAAAGCTCTTCAAAGATACCTCCATCCCGTCAGTCCAAAAATACCTACACCGACTATAGTAGGTACTTGGAAGTTCTCTGTTTACCTCATTTTGGTATGAAGTCGTGAGTACCTATATGCCATGGTTTTAAGGCTACAGCTACAAGGCATGGTGTGGAGCCCCACCACCAAAACTGTGTCAACATAACTTACGCAACAAGGCCTCGCCAAGAAAAATCTCTACTATTAGGCCAGTCCAACTTGAGTCTCGGTAACAATTCTATGTCTGCAGCTTAAGGTCCAATGTTGGTCAGCAAAAGGTCTTGTAGTTCTGGCATTACGGAGGCTGTTCTAATGTCATTACAACATTGGCAACTTGTATGGGAAGCTGTTGGAGTTTACTATTGAACTGCTATTGGGCTTAGGAATTCCATACTGATACTTTTGTAGCCGGTGTAAAAGCCAATAATATCACTGTATGCGAATTACAAGATCTACATCCTAGCTAGATTGAGTGGCGAAAGGAATGTCGTAGTTGCGCATATAGCCAAGGCCTTTGCAATCTTTTCGCAATAGCTCGTTTATTGCTAAGATTCAAATGCGTTCATCATCATTTTTGGGCCCCAGTGCTAATTGTTATTATATAAAAGCCGTTCGAGTTGTATCCACTATCCACCGTACTACGTTTCACTTAGTATATCTCTGACTATCTGGCCAGACCGGCTGACCTTTAACCCTGAGAATAAAATTATCATGTGCAAAAATTACACAGAATGATTTACTCGATAAAATTATGTAAGTAATACTTCTACTTACTTCCTTTTCATTCGTTAGACTAGACAATTAACACACATATGTCTCCAAAAGGCTTCTTTCTTGGAGTAAACGAATAGTACTCGTAGGTCTAAGTACTATTTATACCAACACTAATAAGAGAAGGCTTGTGGCAAGCCTTCTGCCATTCACCAGGTCAGTAAAGTTTCCGTTTGAAAACCAGTTTAGTCAATTGCGTAGTACTTTATAGTAAGGATATTTTGATAACCATGCACCTATTGAAAATCGTTGTTTGGGCCTTATCACTTCAGACACCGATATTTTTGATAATGTTGTTAAAATTTCTGTCGCGCCCCTGCGCACAATGACCAATAGCTAACAGATGTGCCACATACCAAATCGAATATATTTTCCACGCAGGTGCAGTCTGTCTGGTGTTGTGTTGTGACAACATACAAAGCTGTTTAAGCCTTAAAACGTAACTTACTATTAGAAGCCGGACTAAAGGCTTAATTAAATTAATTAATTCAGATTGCCTGAAACAATATTCTCAAACTAAGATCGTTCTAAATTGACGCAATCAGAATCAGAGCCCAAATCAAACAATTAAAATCGTAACCTCTTTACCATTTTAACGAATTATTATCGATTTAGAGCAAACTAAACTGCTTGCCCCAGTTCGAACTCGCGACCTTACTTGGCAGAATCGAAACAAACGTTTTGCCAAGTGGGTCGTCAAGTTAATGTTTTTAGCTCGGCCACTTCTAAACTACAAGCTAACTTAATGGGTTTTGCGTCAGAGCTTGTTTCTATAAGGTGGGTTTTAAAAGGTGGTCTCGTAATTGTTGCACTTACGATGAGCAAGGTCAAGGGTGGCTTAGGATGTTTTTTGGGTGAAACTAACGGATAACTCACTTACCTGCGAGGTTTTTAATGTGGAAGTAACGGATAACTCACTTATAATATAAGGAAGGTAAAGTGTTGATAGGCCTACCGCAAGATGGATGGATGATCTGGTAAAGATTACGGGTAAATTTGGCTGCGGGTAGCACAAGACCGATCGTCGTGGAGATCTTTGGGAAAGGCCTATGGCCAGCAGTGGACGTCTTCCTGATGATGATGACTCACGTATAGGTAAAGGAAGATATTAGTAGAAACTAGATACACAAATATAGCGTCCCAATAATAACGTCAACCTTCTCAGGGTCAAAGGGATTAAATGAGTTAAAAGGTCGGATAAGTTTAGCAAAGAAACGTCAGAAGTTTTATACTTAGGTCTCTTAGATACTACAGCTTCTCGAAACAAGTTGCTCAACTATCTACTCGTAATGGGCAAACAAATTAAACTGATGTTTTGTGTAGTTTTTAGTTAATTTCACTTCATCAACACACAATCAGTTTAATAACAGTTAGATTAAAAACATAATTTATCTGTATTAGTAAAATCAAAAACGTGAGAGACTACCGTCAGCCTAGTTTTAACAATCGCCCAGTGATCAAAATACCTACATCAAAATAGTACCTATCACGAAATTCTACACATTTTACCTTAACCATGAGATCCTATTTGGTCAACAATTAGCAATTCAAATCAACCTTTAGTCACCATCTCATCTCTATCCACGCGCAAACACGCATGAATCACATCTTATTCATCAATTTAACTAAGTACTTAACCAATTACTACGAGCATAGGAAAATGTATTTATGGAGCCCTGTAGATTTTTAACACCGACCTATTATCACTTTGGGAGTACTTCCTTCACAAACAATCGGCATCAGCTATTGGGATGTACCAAAAAATCATACCTTATCTTTTTTTTCGATAGAATACGATAAAATAATGATATAGGTTTCTCATTTCTTTCTTTTAATGCGTATTTTTTATCAATTAAAAACTGTATTTATAGCAGTGACATTACTACGAGCGTATTTGACTTGTTATGAGTGGAGAACCTTGAGGGTTTGTCCAGCAGTGGACGTCTTTCGGCTTACATGATGATGATGATTTGACTTGTTCAAGATAACAGAAGCTTTTGCTCTTGAATGCACACGTGTGCACATAACACATAGCATGTCATGTCATTGTCAATCACGTAACCTCATGATAGCGAATTCTTTGTTGATTTAAATGGACTAGCGACGGGCAAATATAAGTAAGGGCCTGAATGCACATACATTCAGAGAAATATACGTACAAACGGTGAAAATATACAATACAATACAATACAAATATTCTTTATTCTTTTTTGAATATAATAAAATCTATACCCGAAGTGTCGCATCGTGTGTCGGGAATTAATTTCCTCGACTGTACCTACTTAAGTACTTAAGTCAAAATATTATTATGCAATTCATCCGAAACCGAAGTTTGGCTTTTTACATGACTTTGGAGAGCCGTTTCAAGCTAAATATTACCTGAACCTACGAGTAGTATCTAATCTAAAAGTAATGTGCTACCAATGACTTCTGCTTGGAATTCCAAAAGCATTCACTTTTAGGAAAAATAAACTTTAGCGTTCCGGTATTAAGGACCAATCACACTTTTCGTTAAGGACCAACAGTGCATTCAAAAGCTGCAAGTGTTACGTTTGACCATGTGAATTATAAGTGGAGGCATCTTGGAATGTGCATTGCATGTGTACGCAAATATGGATTAAAACGTATACCTAATCAGAATATAAATGAATAAATATAAGTCCATCCACACTTAAGTTGGTCGTTGAAAATGCAAATTACTAAACGCGTATCTCCAGACTTGAGAGCAAATTCGATACTGGACCGGGTAATGATTTACTTACTCGTAGAAGCCTCGACAAAATTGAGCAGGTACTACGTTAGTACGTAACAGGACTGAGACGTTATTATCCTTAAGATGACCTCAAAGGTATCAGCGTTTTCGTGACCGTAGCGGACTTACATACCTTTGGATTGTTGTTTTTAAGGTATATTTTTCTGTGTAATTTAGATTACTATTATGCTAGTCTTCGAACAATGGAATGATTATTTAACTCTACATTTGTTTTGGCTTTAATAGGGGTCTTAATTAACCACTGAATGTTCTGTGATTATTATTGTTACATTTTAATATAATTTTCCTCAAGCTACAATTTCCGTCACGTTTAAAGTAACTGGTAGGTCACGTAACTTATAACCGTTTCCTCAGAGAATACAAATTCCCTAGGAAATCTGTTTCATCTCATCAATATGCCGCGACCCGATGTTTAGACCTAATAAATTTCCCCGGCGAAATGGGCCACGCAACCCTTAATAAATACGATATTAAATTCCAACGAAGATCTTATATTACGTTATTGTAGACCGAATCTTAAAAGCCTTAATTAAATACATTGCTTACTTAATTACTACAAGAATTTTATTATTGATAAATATTTTTTCATTTATTTAGTTTGTAGGTACTTAGTACTTATAGCTGTGAATTCTAATACTATTTTACCTGCAATCCTTTCCAAAAACGTAAAGCTCTTGTATTGAACGTATGCACCAACCGTCCGTGAACTTGACGTCATCGGTTGCTATAGCAATGCTCCCGGGAAATGGGGAAAACTCCCCTCCAACCCTGGCCGAAAACGCACAGAAAAAAAAGAAAAAACCACTTAATTATTAAAAATGAAATCGCACCTTTAATTTTTTTTAATGTTTGAAATTAGAACGTTTTTACGGTCCGTTGACGAGCGTTCGGTTCGCGCTTCGCGGCGGCACGGGGCGCACTACGTAAATGTCAGCACGATCGCACATGTGCGAGCGGGGCTAAGGTTGCAAGTTGATTGGTTGCACGGTTTTTTTAAATCAATTGAATGCGTTTTTTATTACGATTTTTGCATGCGGTGCGACGCAATCGCAATATTATCGGTGTCACGAGAGAAGTGAAGGAAGCGTAGTTTTTATTGTTATTCAATTTATAATAAAACTGCCGCTCAATTTTAATTCTTATGAAAGTAGAAGTACGTAAGTAAAGTCGGCTATTTTGAAAAAAATATATATATAATAATGCCAACAGAATTGTTTAAATAAAATACACGCTCACTAAGTTCATTGCCCGTGAAGTACACTAACTTGACTACAAATAATAGATAGGTGACTAATGTGTTTAATTAGTATTAAGTAAGGCATTTTTTAATTGCTTGCAATATTACCTATGTAATATTTTTATCACGTTATCAGTCCTAATAGGTACAAACTACATGCATAAATATACATGATTCTCATACTATCACAAGGTTATTACGAATAACGACCGAAGCCACAATTCTGAAAATGAAAAAAAAAAAGTGGAAAACTCTATGCCTATGCACGCGCCTTTACCCCGAGCGAGGGAGAAGGCAAATAGCCGGGGTTGTACGTCCGCTTTCCCCGCGTTATGTAAGCTACGGCCCTGGAGCCTGCCGCCCCCGCGCCCCACAGCTCCCAGCCAACCCCAACTCTAACACAACGCGAACGCAAACTAAAACGTTTACGTTAAGGAGGCTGAGAAAAACTAAAGGAGGTTTTCTTCTAAACGGCGATAGTGTTTTGTTCTGTTTTGGGACTCAAGGCGCGCTATTTTCGGTTTTAATTGTAAGAAAAATTACCTCAGCTCAGTTGAGTTTTTACGTTTCGATGTTTCATGCGTTTGTAAGGTGGGAAGGGCCCGCGCAGTTGGTAACGGTTTCGCTGTGCTCATTTTCGAAGGGAAATTCGGACACAGAGTCTCAGTTGGAAAACGTATGTTAGCTCCCGGTCCGGGTCTGGGGACTTGAACTGGGCTACGGGAATTTAGACTTCATTGGAACTGTTCAAGTGTGTAATTCGCCTATCAATTTGATGCAGCATTATCCTTTATTGCATTGCGTGTCGATGTGTTTTGTCTTTTTTATTTTTGGAACGCGCGATTTGTTTGGCTAATTAAAGTATAGCGTTTTTGTTAAAAACGGGTCATTTGGCATGACCTTTATCGTTGGTTTTTAGGGTTCCGTACCTCAAAAGGAAAAAACCGAACAATTATAGGATCACTTCGTTATCCGTCTGTCAGACTGTCTGTCTATCTATCAAGACCCTTTTCTTGTTGACCCTATAATATATATTTTGACGACATGCTGAAATTAATACCAATCTAAAACATCCGAAAATCTAATCTTACTCGCTAATCGTGCCGCTAAGCGGCAGTGCTTGCACTGTTATGTTCCGGTGTGGAGAGTATGACAGCCGGTGTAATTACGGGCACAAAAGAGGCATTTTATCTTAGCTCTCAAACGCATCTGCAAACCCCCCGGGGTTGCGGGTGTTCATGGGCAGTGATTATGGACTTATCACCAGGTGACCCACGTTTTGCGGCGTGCAATGATATTACATAATAGGTAAACAGGAAGTAGATACATGTCATACATACATACAGTACAGTCATGTATGTATGATATATATCTCTTACAGACCTTACAGTATCGTAATGTACCCAAGGTAGGTACGTCGTACCTGATAACAATAAGTATAAACATAACCAGGTACGTGTAATTTAGCCAGGGCATTACTTTTTATGTTCTCCGCACCCCTGTTTGTACCAGTCTCGTACCTTTAATTATTGGTCGCTTTTTCCTGTTTTATATTTACCTCGGATTAAGATAACACAGGTTAATTAAATTATGTTCCTCTGCAAAATCTTGTTTGAAAATTATACCTATTTGCGTGAAATGACAAACTAAACTAAGTAGATGTTTACCATAAAGCAGTCAGGCGGGAGGTATATTTGGCTTGCCTATGCACTACAATTTTTCTGCCACTTTTTAAGGGGGACGAGGAACACACACGTACAGCGCACGTCTACGCTCCTGTCAAAATTTGTTACGTTCCTACAAACGCACACTGAAACAAAACTGTCACACAAATGCCAAAAAACACGCAGACAATCAACATCCCCTGATCATTCTGGTCAGACTTAATGTTAGAGATTTGGCAGAGGGGAAATCGCCCGTTAACATCTCCATACCTTTCCTGCTCTAAGGCGTTTATACCTATGTTTTACAAATGATTATATTTATGACAGGTATAGTTAACGAAGATGATACTTTACATAATTTAATTGCTTTTCCGACTGGCTTGTAATAAAATATTTAATTAGTGGTTTTCGTATTATAACTTTAAACAAAAGGTGATTGGCTCCCATATTTATTAAAAGCGTCTGAGACCGGCGCAAATACTTTCGTCTGATTCCCAACTCCATCGTAAATATCATTATTAATGAAGCTTACCGTACCATTAACAATCACATTATTAAACTTACCTCTCTAGAGTGCCTGAAACTCGTTACCTTTGAAACGAACGCTGGGATATTTCCGAGTTTCTTAAGCAAATTTAAACTTGGGAATCGATAGAGCTGACTCATAGTTCCTTCAATTGGCTGATGTCGGTGCCAGGTGTGCCTTTAGTTAGTTAGTTAATTGAAATGCATGTGATGTTCCACTTCTAAACAAACTAACTATAGGTACTGTAAAGAGGTCGCTCATTGTTTGATGATTGTGTTCATTATTTAAAAATACGAATGAAAAGTGTCTAAAAAGACACATAACAAGAATGACACTCTAACAATAGGCTTTCATATAAAAAGTCGTGTATACGTTCATATTGAAAAAAAAGACAATAATAACCAACTTAGAAAAGTTGAAAAACCCCCGACATTGTCATTTCAAAGTTCAATATTTCAAAAACGGGTAAACCGATTTTAATGAAACTTAGCTAAGAACCATCTAGATTAAACTAGCTTTCGATTGAAAAAAACCGCATCGGAATCGGTCCATTCGTTTAAGAGCTATGATGCCACCGACAGCAGATACACAGATACACAGATACACAACACCCCTCTTTTTCGTCGGGGGTTAAAAATCATTTAAAACACAAGTGTTATTCCCTCTTCTTACGCCTCTCGCAGCTTGAACCACTAGAGCTACATCCACCCAACGGCTCACAGTACTTAGGTAATACCTATAGGTATAAGCCCGCCTATTGATACCTAGAATTTATTTATACCTACATTTTTCTGTTTTGAATAATTGTTTTAATGCGAATTACCTAGTTCAATCCAGTTTCTTCATCAATCTCACAAAAAAGAAATTCAAAACTTATTACACCCGTGTAATCATTTTTATCTACACAGATATCATAAGTCCTCTATTACGCGTTCGGAAACCGTAGGTAATAACCATTGTTATGACAACCAATAGAAATAAAAACAGATACGAAACGCTAGCTCGATATGTTTGTTTATGATTTAAAAAAAAACAGCCAAATTCGTGACAGGTATAATATGCCTTCGGCTCCCGAACTCATCTTAGAGTACCTACTTGTAATATGTGCGTAGATAAAGTAATGTATGCAACTCTACAGAATTAGGCCTTAATACAATCGAGCGATACCATTATGAAACTCGCCTTCTCCTCGTTTCATAAAAACACGATCTTGTTTTAAAGACTATTATGTAACAGTTGCACTACTATAAATCAAACCTCACTAAGTTTACGACAATATTTTAAGCCGCACTTTTTAAATGTCAAGATTATACCTACTAAGTTTTCTGGCTTCAACAGAGCATCGAATAAAGGCATAAGTTACCACTGACAGTTCCCCGATATCTGCCGCGGACTCCAGCCAGGTTGATCTTTGTATAATTTAAATTTTAAGGGGAACATTGCCCTAGTTGTTTACGTCAATATTGGGGGAGCATTCTGGAATTAAATTTGAATTTTGAATCCGCGGAGGCACTATTTAACGCTCTTTGGACTACCCCTGATTGTTTGCTGTTTACATTTGATGACGAAATATTTATCCAGTTTAAAATATGAGACCGTTTGATCTCGCTTTTGCTGGATATCGCAGCCTATGTAGGTATGCGGACTGAGGTGGTCGGCATCTGGGAACGGATTTTCTTATCTAAACAAAAGAACTTAATAGGTACCACCAAAGTATCACGTACTTAAGTGGAGAAATACATGAACTGCTCTTAATAGTGGATCCCGAATTTTTATGCATTGACGACCGAATAGCCTAGTGGTTAGAGACCCTGACTATGAAGCTTGAGGTCCCGGGTTCAAATCCCGGTCGGGGCAGATGTTTGTATGATGAATACGAATGTTTGTTCTAGGGTCTTGGATGTTTAATATGTATATAAGTATGTATTTATCTAAATAAGTATGTTTATCCGTTGTCTAGTACCCATAGCTTTGCCTAGTTTGGGACTAGGTCAATTGGTGTCAAATTGTCCCGTGATATTTATTTATTTATTGTTTATTTATCCGCCTGTCACGTAATATTTCACTAACTTTGTAGTAACCATTGTGATGTGTACGTTTTCATTTGCTAAATATTCGTGAAGGCATGAAACGTGAACCTTGTAAAATAAAAAATAAGTCTGAACTCAGCATAATAAATGCATACTAGGCAACCTTTGTTTAAAAGAACAAGTATTTTGCCTAGAACTACCTATGTAACATAACCTGCCCCACGGTAAAACTGGAAGGCTGAAACCATACCAATTTGTTAGAATATCGCAAATTGAGTTAGTCGAAGCCACACTTGTAACGGAAGTTAAAGCGGCCGTTCGCAGAATTAAAAACGAATGAAACGTGCCTTTTAAAATAATAAAGTTGTACCTATTGAGTTGGATGGAGAAATTCGGGTTAACTTTTGGTATGCTTTGCTATGCTAAAATCAGAGACAACTCCTAGAAAACGCAACTGTATTTGAATGTTATAAAGAGCAGTAGGTACCTACTGAAATATTACAATTGTCTGATAAAGCCTGCTGTAATGCGATCATATGATGGGACACCCTGGCCTTTATACTAATTATACTATACATACATAAATTGGCCTATTTCATTGGCCTTATTAGGGCAATAAAGCTAATGGATTTTCCCGTGTGAAAAACGTGGCACCATACCTTAATTTGATAGGACATAAATAAAACGATGGTGTACCTTGGAAGAGGCCTATTCCCATAGAAGAGGACATGGCGTAGATACAAGTTAAAAATGCCAGTAATGTATGTCCATTAGCTACAAATTAGTAAGTAATGCATACTTAATTATTAAGCAGATTTTAATTTATTGAGTGAGAGAACGCAGCTCGTCGAAATTGCGTATTCTAATGCAAAATTTTAAGCGATCTTACATTGCTAAGAAAAGGACCTCTTGAGACGACAATCAGATTGGTCAGACACTCGACAACATTATCGTTTGTGATCATTCATTTCCTAATGGAAAGTGTCCTTTGGTAACCTTAAATTGATCTTCATTAACTAAGAGTTCGTGAGTCATGCAAGACTCATCCAGGGCGGTATGCATGCGTTGTGCAGTGTGGTGACCCTCTACGTTACACATATAACAATTTATGTATACAAGAGGATTGTTCGATAATCTGGTGCATTGCTAACTGCGGAGTAAGTTACGTTTGCAGATTGAATAACTGTGTAATTTTGTAAAGCTCTAGCAAGTCTACCTTGCTGCTCGCTTATAAATGCATATCAAGCCGTACAAATTTATGTCTAATTTTCTGCTTAATGTTTTAGATGTAGTCATCACCTTTACCTTGTACGTGGCGATAAAAGTAGAATTTAAGAGAAAATAAAACAGCCGTAAAAGTGAAGAAAATTTTGGTTTATTATCGGTGGATAGTAAACCAAAATTTAAGCAGCAATTAAATATAATTTATTGTGGCTTACCTACGCAGCGATGTTAGCTTGGCTTAGTTGGATTGTCTTACTCCACACTAGCTGTTAATTGTTAGGTATTGTTTTTATCTTTCAGCAGAGCTTTGGCATACATTGTACCAGATGAAGGACTACGAATTAGTCTATAATTTAATATATCGTGTTGATTATTATAAGTGAGTGATCCTTTCATTTCACTATGATTGAGTCTCAAGGTTGTTTCATGTTCAAAGTACCTGGCCCCTGTTTCACCATTGTTACAAAATTAAATGTCAGATTGCGATGTCAATTTCATTGCCAATATGAAGCGCACTAAAACAAAAACTCAAATTAGCAATTTGCACCGAATTGTCATTTTGTTAATAGACATTAATTTGTGTACCGTTGGTGAAATGGCCTGGCCATCTGCTTGTGGCGGTGGCGGGAGCTCGTTTCTTAAAGGAACAATTGCAGAGCAACTGTTTAATAGTTGCAGATGTCTAGTCAACAACAAAATTACTTAACACGCCGTGGAATAAAACAGCTTTACCGTTATTCAAAGAATCTGCGAAATATGTTAGTGCTATTTTAAGTAGGATTCTTTGAAGTAGGTAAGTTGAATAACAATACATATTATAGTAAAAATTACCGGAGTTGAATCGTCGACAAACGTTTGTTAACTTTTTCATTTCATCGAAAGGTATTTTCTGCTAAAATCAAGATTATTTTATTGTATGTTGTACAGTTAGGTTAGCTTACTTTTTATATCGAAAGATTAAGAAAATAAGTCCGAAAATAGCTTTGGATGAAATGAAACAGCCATAAAACGTGTGTCGGCGATTTGATGATAACCCAAAAATGACACTTCAGAATCGAGTACAATGAGCTTATCCATCGGATAGTAATAATATTAGGGGGATAAAGATTTCCGAAACTCGAGCCCCGACACAATAACTTTAGGTGCCCTGGGGAATTTGTAAAAGGCTCTTACAATCGTACTAGAAAGGGTTGCAAGTTCGAACTTAGCAGAAACTTACCATTCTCTAGAGCTAGAGCTAGAGACATTAATACTGATATGATAGCGGAGATAAAGTTTCGGGGAGTTCGATGAATTGAAAGGAATTGGAGGAAACGAATCGGAAACTAAATAAACTCTCAGTTTGTTTTGAGGAAAATGAAACTATTGCGGGGATACATTATAGAGTCATTCAACAATTCAAGACTTGCAGTTTTGAGAAGCAGTTCCAATGAAACAAGAACCTTCTTTCGATTGTTATTTTGAAATACCGAAAGTTGTGCTTTATGTTCTCTTATCACGTTTGCTGGTAACATGTTTATAGATTGTTTCACGTACCTGAGAGTAGGTATGTATGTGTCATCCTTCGCACACTTTGAACGAAAATGTCAGGTTTAAGTCATTGTTTTAAAAGGTGACCTTAGTTTCATTCCATCCATTCACAAAACAACTACCGTGAAACGATCTATACACGCTTTAACGCAACTTGCAATGTTTGTATGTATAATATGTGTGTATATTCGGGTCAACTTTCAAGTTAAATTAGACCCACTTTCCGATGTTCGATTTAGCTGAAATTTTGCATACTTATGTAAGTTTGGTGACAATGCGTTAATCCGGCAATGAAATTTTGGTGATGCGTTCAGGATCGTCTTCACAGGAGGGAACTCTTCAACGGTTAATGGCATCGACTTGAAATTTGGTATGGATATGTAAGTTGGTTGACAATACACGTACAGACAACAAAAAGTACAGTCGGCAAATAAAGCTTGTTTTAACACTTTATTGTAAAAAAAAACAGGATAAAAACACGAGTTACAACAATCAAATTCGAGTACAAAGGCGGACTTATCTCTTAAATTTTTTTGGTTGGGTTATTCTAACATTCCCGGCGTTTATTCCTTACCCCGACGCTCTGTCAACTAAGCTGCGCAAACGCATCTTCCGCTGCCATTGCGCGGCCATTATCCACTACCGCCAATTACAAGGGTCGTAGGTGACTTGCAAGTGGCGACGCCCGGTTCCTGTTTAATTGCTCCAGTTTTAATCTAATTTGTTGGTTGACTGTTCTGATTAGTTGGATTTTATGGATAAGGACAGCGTTTGTTCTTACGTAGGATACGGATTAAATTATGTATAAGTTTTTAGCTACAATTATTGCTTCCAGGGTTTCTATTTGGAAGCGCTTTACCTTTTCCAATCGCTTAGTTATTCTTGTCCAGTTTCGCTCTATTTTATAACACTAGCTTATGCGCCGCTTTGCTTTGCTTTAACCCGTGAAATATTTCAAAATTAGGCTAGTTCCCTATCCCGTTTGAATTTCGAAATGTCCCTTCTGGCACCTCTAGGATACTCAAACCAATGTTTGCCAAATTTCAAGTCTCTAAATCTAGTGGTTTAGACTGTGCGTTGTGTGTCAGTCAGACAGTCACGGTACTGTTTTATAGATATAGAGTCACTTATTATCGTTGGATTATATGTGACTTTATATACATAGAGACAATAAGCATTGCTGCTTAAATGGACGTCTATTAAATGTTTATTGTCTATGTACGTAACGATTTGAACACCTTTGAAATAAATTTAATAATACAACTTCGTCGTTCGGCGGCCGCTAGACGACATTTTTACTATATCAGCGCATCCCTATACAATCGTCATCGTAAGCAGCTTGATATTTACCCACTTACTCTCCGCGAATGCAAACTGAAGTGTAGCAAACGGTTGCTGTCATTATCGTATGAGGATACGGAGGAACTTTTCGTTATTGCTTCCTGAGTACTTACATCACACACACGGATATCACACATAAACTCACGCATTTACATCCCACACATACACACACATACACATACGTACGCACCCACATGCACACGCACAACGATAAATAATCATGTTTCCTTTTTATTCGATTTTACTTTTAAAATTGTCAAGGAATATTAGATTGAGATTGATATTGTAGTCTTTAGTTATTTGTTTTTCCTTTTCCGTATACGGAGGGGGGCGTTGTTATCTGCGACACAGTTTCAAACTTTTGCAGGTGACATCGTTTCACATTTCGCTATGTACTAATTGTTACTATTCTAATAAATATATTATATTTAAACTTCAGTCCATTCGATTTCCGAGCCTGCTATCGAACTCACCATACCCAACACATGGTGGTGTTGTGGGCATAATATGGCAAACCCATCGAGCATAAAAAGAGCCTTATTTACCACTTAAGTACTAGTAATTAAACGTACTTTAATACCGTCTTCGTAGCTCTACCAGTGCCCGCCAGGAAGAGCGAGTCACCCGTCGACTTGGGGCTTCCGCGGGGCCGACATTGGCCCTTGTACGATTTCTATCCAACTATACTAATGCATAGATGTATAGACTATAACCACATTAGTGAGCTATAGTTACGAGCAGTCTGGATGAGGAGAAGGACGTTTGTGATGAGGATAAGTACTGCTTACTGGCTTGAGACAGTAAGAGTAGAGCTCTTAATAGAGCAAATACTCGTATAAGTGGCAATATAAAGACAACGCCTATGGCTCATAGTCGCATCCCTTGGCAGCACGGGTGTAGCCAGGGAGCGGGGGGGGGGGGGGTTCAAATCCCCCCCCCCCCCCCCGCAAAGTTCAGCTATTAACATTCATAGAATTAAAACAAGAACAGGCGTGCGGCCTATCTCATGATTACTATTACCTACATTATTCTTTGTTGAACCCCCAGATACTAAAACCTGGCTACGCCCGTGCTTGGCTGGGTACCTATATTATTATGTAGAATGTATACACTTGTAATGTATAAAAAACTATTTAGTAACAGAGTTGGGCCATGACTCGAGGAACTAAGAGTACCTAACCAAAGCAGAGTTTCAATGCAAGCCTGCCAGCTTTAATTGCAACGTCACAAAATAATTATTTTTTTACTGTAGGTACTTATAAAGTACTGTTAGTAAGATTGTTAGCAACACTTCCGCAAAGAATCGACTCACAGAGCGACACAGTTTACAATTTCGCTATACCCAGGTCAACGAATTTTCATGAATTTTTCCGCTCTCGAAATTGAGCTGTCCCTCTGGGAGCAATTGAAAAACTTTGCTCGGACGAAAACTAGTGAAAATTCAACGAAATTTGTTACGTAACTCTGCCACAGTTTAGGTTGTCAAACGAAAGTGTTGGTGAACTCCGCTTTCACGTATAAGTACTTAATTAGCACTGCCGCAAACGTTGAGAGTACTCATAGCTACGTACATTTACAGCGTTAAATATCTTTAGTATACCTGAGCCTTTGGTGTAATCGACGGTCAAAAAATAAGTCTCGAACGCGTTTACTTGCGTTAAAGCGTCAAATACTTAGTGCCATGAGAATTATTTGCTGTCGCGTGCCTCTAGTAGTACTGAGGCCCGAGTACGAATATTTCAATCCTGCGTAACGTACGTTATCGTATCGAAATCGAGAAACTTCATACCAAATACGCTCACGGGCGGGTTCTGTTCCAAACGTCATACAAACTTCTCGACAACGTTACTACTCGATTGGGTTACGCAGGGTTCGAATATTCGTACTCGAGCCTCTGCCCATAGTAATTCAAACGTGAACGCGATCGAGAAGTTTTCTTGTGTCGAAAACTGCAATGATTGGTGTCATGTAATTTATGGAACTTCAGAACTCAGTTCAGATTTTTCGGTTTTAACAGTGGCTTCCAGCAAAACACGACTGCGTTAAAGGTAGGCTCTACTTGTAAGGATACGTAAGTATTTTAGGTTACAGAAAAAGTATTAGAGAATTTGGCTCTAGAAAAATATGTTAATCTAGTTTATATTGCGGGGGTGAAAAAGGTGTGGTTTGTTACCTCGTAAAAGGAAGTGTTTATGGTATCTAGTGTCTGATATGCTTACACTGTAAGCAAAGTTAAGTAAAATTGTGGCATAGATCTAACCAAGGATACGTAAGCAGCTACAACAAGACACAGCCAAGCCGGAAGATAACAATTTAAAGATAAAATTGCAGTCCAATTTTCCTTCTGGTCCAAGAAGTGATACACCCGCATTGTCATCACACGCCAAGGAAAAAAAGTTGATATTTTTTTAGAAACTCTGCCAAACAGGTAATTTCTATTTGCATAAATAGCCTGGCGAAGAAAATAAATAATCACATCTCTTTGGGTTCCGATCTCGCTCCTGACCGAGGTTTTTATTTTGCGTTTCGACGGCTACACACACACACACAAGCACACACACACACACACACACACACACACAAACACACACGCACGCACGCACGCACGCACGCACGCACACACAGAGGATTCTAATTCTCTCAAATTGTTTTCGACATAAAAAATAGGAAGTAGGTATGACCAAGATGGTCAATGTTGGTAAGAATAAAAGTTCCCTCAAGAAAAACTAAATTTAATCTCACAGTATCGTGTCGAACGGTACTTGAAAATAAATGTAGGATTAGATGTGGGTAACATTGTTACTAAATGCAGTAATAAGAATAAGCGTTCATGTTTTCGTAAGCTTCATCCTTTTGGCGGAAAACAACTTCATAATCTTTGATTTATTACAAACACGCTTCTTATTTTTGTTCTTCACGCAAAAAAAACATTTTTATCGTCTAGCAATTTCTAACAATTGTAATAGAAATATCAGAACTTTATGGAGTTGAACACAAAGGGAAACCTCTTACCAGTACTATTCTATTGCCATGGGAACTGCGTACGTGGATGAAATTTTAACTGCATCAGCATATACGGAGTGGGTCAAAATTGACTCGGCTAAAAGAGAATAGAAATTAAACCTACCCAAGTGGAATTTATATTAACTGGAAACCTAATTATGGAGCCATTGATGGTATATTAGGTTAAAAAAATGCTTAATGCCCTGAATGTTGTGTTGGATATGATAGAAAATATTTGGTAGGAATATCCCTAACCTTAGCTCTGAACACGCGGAACGAAGTATAAAACTACCTCTATATTCAAATATAAGCTTAGGATAGGAGTGAAAATAAAAATCGGAAGCAATAAAGCCTTCAAACAGTCTAGATTGTAAACTAAATCAATATTAGACACCTGTAAACGGGCTGACGTTAAAAGGTACCGGCCATGTTGGACTTTTACGATTGTTATAAAATTATATAAGTAGGTAGGTGGGTTTAGTCACACACGAAGAGATCGAAAAAACCGGCAAAGAGCGTGTCGGAAACGCCCAGGGTCGGAAACTGATTCCATCACTATGAAACGGACGCACTGCGCGACAAGCGACAAAATGGCGCGCGTGCTAGACGTGCAGGATAGGGTCTCGTTAGATGGTGACGAATGAATAAATAGACTGCTCAATACTCTGTACAGTCAGGAGCAAAAGTAGCTAAGCAACCGACGCGTTCACAATTATCTAAGCACGGCTCTAAGGTTATAGACATAAGAGCTTGTGCAGATCATTGTGACTGCTTCGATTGCTTAGCTACTTCTGCTGCTGACTGTACTTACTTACGTCAGTATGCAGGTTACCTGTACGTAGTTCAGTGGGCTGACAATTCATGTTAAATCCGGTTTGCCCTCTTTCCTGTTCGAAGAATCACTTGACGGGCTTCGCTTCGTGTTCTTTCGCAACTTAATTAAGTTTGAAGCATTTGTCAACGCAAAGGCGTTAATGGGTTTTGCTGTCGATAACACCGGCTTGAAACAATTACCTACTCTACTACGTTATGTTGTGTAGACTAGGTAGTATAGGTGGTAATGACCTATAGAATGTTTAAGCCTGAAAATAGGGTACGGCACGGATTAACCACCCTCTGGACGCCGCATCTTCTATAATTTACTTTGAAAGTCATTACGAAAAAAGCCGCGGTGAGCGGGCCGGGGTAGCGTAATGATTTGATTCATAGCTTGTCATGGTCAAAAGTGAGACGCGATTCGTGGCTAGAGGGATTTATAGGTGCAAATGAGCATATGCGTTTCGGAAACATTCGCCCTGAAATTTGGTGTCCAGAGAGTGGTTGGTCCGTGGGGTACGGGTTCGCATTTATTTTGTCTGCTGATATTTTGGAACTTCAATTGTTATTTTTTTTCAACAAAACGATAGCCGATATTAATCTCTTAAGTATTTTATAGGTTTTAGTTTAGTTCATTGACCTAAAGACCTAAAGTATTTGTCATAAATAATTTACAAGAATCATTTAGGTAAGGGCACAGAACTCAGATTCAACTTGAATATTAAAGAGTCTTAGTCCCAGAATTCCTGCACCTTAAACAGCTACAGCTTTGCTCTTAAAATTTACTTCATCTGAAATCCTAACTGATCACAAAAACTTAAGACTGCTTCGAAAGTTCCTCAATAGCTTCCCGCAATATCGCTCTTTTATAAGCGCTATGACAACATTATTAATACCAGAATAACTACAAGAAAACTCAAATCTGCTAGATTTTTAAAATTAATCAATAAATTTTTAATTACTTGTAGGTAGCTATGGTACCTACCTAAGTCAAAAACACGGTGTTGTCGCCACCTTTGAAAACAAAAGTACGTGATTAAAATTTAACAATACCTCATTAGGCCTATAATGAGTGGCGTAATGAGATCTAATCGACTGTCTAAAATTGGTAATGGGGTCATCCAGCGCTTTATTGTAAGTATAGGTACACAACACTTGGCACAAGAAATGCCAGTCGACGTAGGTAAGTATGGAGCTTATGGGAGTGACTTTTATTGAAATGTTTCTAATAAGTATACCTAGATAATGCATGATTTCGATTTGGGTTGAGTTCGGTTTGCGTAGAGTCGGATGTATACTTGATTTTTGGGTTTAAGCGTATAAGTTACATTGTTAGGTACTTTACACAGTTGGTAAAAGGTAAGTAATCAAATCAAGGATCACATAGTATAACTTAGCTAAACAGAGGTAAAATAAACTACAGATAAGAGGAATCGTAATAAGTAACTATTTTCAACACTAATCCTTCATTGTTCATTATAATGTATCTTCCAAATTGTTATGGTAGGCGGATTAACAAAACATAGTTAAAGTTATAATTATAAGAGCAAGAGTTTTTAAAACTGAATTACAGAGGTTTACCTGAATAGCTCTGCTCTGAATCGGCTGCATGGAGAAGTTCCGCTGCCCCGTATAATAAAGCCAGCCGGAGACTTCTTTACTTTTTAGGGTTCCGTACCTCAAAAGGAAAAAGCGGAACCCTTATAGGATCACTTTGTTGTCCGTCTGACGCGTGGAGTAGCATGCTGAAATTAATAATCGAATACTCAAGCCTGCGGTCCCTTAAAGCTGTGTAAAAATCAACCTTCTAAGTCAACGCAATCAAAAGATACAGTCATTAAAAAGGCTATTTCCATACAAATTGCCGAAATCCGAAAACCTAAAGGGTACTTTCAGTTGTCCTAGAAACTTGAAATTTGGTATGAAGGTATCTATATCTTATAGCACAACCACTCAGAAAAGTCTCAAAATCTAATAATTTTTATGTCTGTCTGTAGATTTCACAGACCAATATAAGTTGACCCCACACTGCGTACATTTTGCTTAAGAGCAGGGCTCTGCTGACACTAGACGTCTTAAAACACTAGGGAAAAACATTAAAATCTTTCTACGGAACCCTCGTGCGCGAGTCCGACTCGCACTTGTCCGGTTTTTAGGGTTTCTTGCAAGTGAGTAATTTTTTTTTGTTAAATTTAACTTCGACAAATGGAATTTAAGTATAGCTTTCCTGAGGTCCTGGAACCAAGGGTTTATATAGTTAATTTGAAGATTTTTTTAAATACGGTTTCTTAAAAAGCGGTACTTTTTGTGGTTACGTATCGTGGGGAAAGTTGAATTTTTCGCACTAGTGCTTTTTACTTTTCCAAGCCGCTGGTGGAGGAAGGTGGTGGACAAGGAATAGGGAAGCGCGCGCCGGGCCAACCGCCTTTTGTTTCGTTGGCATTTTATCACAAATGTATTAAAAAAAGTCGTTTGGTACAAGGGCGGAAGTGTCATTTTCACTCGTCCCGAGTCTCGACCCTCGCCTAACGGCTTGGGCCTAGACACAGACATAATTTCTGCACTTATAGCAAAAAGTACTATTACATGTCAAAATGTTTATAAATAACTGCGTAGTTATCTACGCCTAAACAGTATCACCATTAATTTTAATAGTTTTCGAGTCCATCTATTTTTAACCGTCGGAACCCAAGCAGTTTAATGCAGTATACTTAAATATGCAACGTAGGTATTTGTGAAATGCAAACTTGCACAAACACAAATGCAACGAGGTCGCGGAGAGGATGCATTCAACGCTAGTTAATTAAAGTATTCAGGCGTTCCGCTGTATCAATGTGTTTGTTTGCTAAAAATACTCGTAGCTGCTCGCCTTCTATTATTCATAATGATCTGTGCTTTTTAAACCCCGAAAAAGAGGGGTTTTATAAGTTTGAGTTGAGATTCGTGTCTCTGGGTATCTATCTGAGGCATTGTGCTCCTAAACGGATGAACGTATTTGGGGGCAGCTTTTTTTTTTAAACGAAAGTTAGTTTCATCGAGATGGTTGAACCGATTTTTGAGATATCGAACTTTGTAATGATAATGTCGGGAGGTTTCCAACTTTTCTAAGTTATTAGTAAATGTGGTCATTGGAGTTAGTGTTACATTTGATACCACGTTAGCTACTCGAGTTCAAGTCACTAGCTTTCCTTGTCTTTTATCTTGTATTTTCCTCACCCACAACAGTTGCCAAAGATGTGGCAGGCTGATCCAAACACGCCGCGAATAGCACATTATGATTGAGTAACAAGGGATAATTAGCACACGTGGCCGGCAATGTAAACAACGGGATTGTAAACCGAACGCATCAGGAATACGCGAGGAGAGAAGTCTTTCATATTTCCATTGCATAATTTTAATGAAAAAAAAAAAACCGGCCAAGTGCGAGTCGGACTCGCGCACGAGGGTTCCGTAGAAAGATTTTTAACGCTTTTTCCCAGTGTTTTAAGAAGTCCAGTGTTAGCAGAGCCCTGCTCTTAAGCAAAATGTACGCAGTGTGGGGTCAACTTATATTGGTCTGCGAAAACTACAGACAGCCATAAAAAAATAAGATTTTGAGACTTTTCGGAGTGGTTGTGCTATAAGAGCTACCTTCATACCAAATTTCAAGTTTTTAGGACATCTGGAAGTACCCTTTAGGTTTTTGGAAATCGGCAATTTGTATGGAAATAGTTTTTTAATGACTGTATCTTTTGATTGCGTTGACTTAGAAGGTTGATTTTTTCACAGCTTCAAGGGACCGCAAGCTTGAGTATTTGATATTAATTTCAGCATGCTACTTCCACGCGTTCCAGAGAAAAAGGGTCTTGACAGACAGACAGACGGACAACAAAGTGATCCTATTAGGGTTCCGTTTTTTCCTTTTGAGGTACGGAACCCTAAAAATTAGAAAAAAAATACGACGTGAATTTCAAATCTTGACCTCAAGTTGGAAGTTTTGTTTAGTTTTAAATAAAACAGGGTCAAGTGGGACTACAGCAGTCCCTCGATTTTTTTATTAAGTTGAAGTTTGTTCCAAGTTTTTTGTTTATACGACAAGGTAGGCAAACAAGCAAGTGGGTCACCTGATGGTAAGTGATCACCACTGCCCATAGACACCCGCAACGCCAGGGGTTTGCATTTTGTTGCTTATCTTTCCCTTATTCCGTTTTTATTACTCAGTTATACTTAGATAGTATTTTCTGTACTATTTTGGTAAATCAAACGCAAATAAATTAATAAAAGGCTACTTACCTTAGGTAAGTACCTACTTACTTGTTATGTTTTGAAAAAGTACAAACCGTAACCATCACACCATAGAAATAGTAGGCCTACGATGCTTTGAAATAAGAAAATCTTGATGCGAATATCGCCATTAGCAAAGCTTTGAATAAGGCAGTTAACTGAAGTCAAAACAAAAATATTTTAAATATTCACTTATCAAGCTTCCGAAAATACTCATAAAAACTGATGCCTGACTTATTAATGCAATTATAACCTAACCTAACCAACTTAGAAAAGTTGAAAAACCCCCGACTTTGTCATTTCAAAGTTCAATATTTCAAAAACCGGTGAACCGATTTTAATGAAACTTAGCTAAGAACCATCTCGATTAAACTAGCTTTCGAACATAAAAAACCGCATCGAAATCGGTACATCCACTTGCGAGCTACGATGCCACAGACAGATACACAGATACGCAGGTCAAACTTATAACACCCCTCTTTTTCGTCGGGGGTTAAAAACGATTTTTAATATAACAAAAACTATTAAAAGGAGGTAGTTTGATCACTGAAAATGATGACGTCATAGTTCTGTAATTCAATACAAACTTCATACTAATGGATCCGATCAAATCGTTTTGACATTTCAAAAACGTTGCTGATTTGACCAAAAGGCAACATCCCGCAAAGTTTAACGCTTCTGCCCCCAACTGTACACTTTGCAGAAAATGTAAATCGTCAAGTCAATGATCGATCATAACAGATATTGAGATCAAGAGGGCACAGGAAGCTGTAAGATTTACTGCCAGATGAGTGTACCGGTATGGATAAAGAGATATTGCTATTTTAAGATTTTTTCGCAAGTGATTCAAGTGCAAGATACCTGAGCAATAAATTCGGTTCATCATCATTTTGTTTAAGAGTGCTACTCTTGTCGATGCAGTTGTCTCCAGTCCGTTCTTTCCAATGCAAGTTCTTTCACCTCCTGATACGACACAACGTATATCTTCTTTTTAGTGTTCCGTACCTCAAAAGGAAATAAACGGAACCCTTATAGGATCACTTTGTTGTCCGTCTGTCTGTCTGTCAAGACCCTTTTTCTCTGGAACGCGTGGAGGTAGCATGCTGAAATTATAATATCAAATACTCAAGCCTGCGGTCCCTTGAAGCTGGGAAAAATCAAACTTCTTAAACTTAACTTTTTATGTCTGTCTATAGATTTCGCAGACCAGTATAAGTTCCCAATCCGCTCTGGGCCCGCGTGGGAACTATATAGCCCAAGCCCTCTCATTCTGAGAGGAGGCCTGTGCCCAGCAGTGGGACGGAAATAAGGCTGGTGATGATAAGTTGACCCCACACTTCGTACATTTTGCTTAGGAGCAGGGCTCTGCTAACACTGGACTTCTTAAAACACTAGAAAAAAAGGGTTAAAATCTTTCTATGGAACCCTCGTGCGCGAGTCCGACTCGCACTTGGCCGGTTTTTTATTTATTTGATCTAAATACTCTATCCTCGGCCTTCCAGGTCTCTTTCCTTCTAAATTCAAATAACTAGGTATTATTAGGAGAGCCTTGGTAGCCTAGTGGTTTGATCTATGGCCTGTCAAGCAGAAGGCAGTGGGTTCGAGCCCCGGCTCGAACCTGATGCGAGTTTTCGGAATTTATGTGCGAAATTTTATTTGATGCCCTCGTGATATTCTGCTGATAAATTATTTATAAGTACATATATACCTTTATGTACTTACATTTATTTTAATAGTAGTTTATGCAACTGCTACATAATGAGGGTCCTTAAAACACGAAACGAGGCGAAGCTGAGTTTCATAATAGGATCACACGAGTGTTTTAAGGCCTAATTATGTGGAGTTGCATACATTACTTTATCTACACACATATTATAAGTACTCTAAGATGGGTTCAGAAGCCGAAGGCATATATTATACCCATACCTGTCACGAATTTGACTGTTTTTTAAATCATTGACAAACATACCGAGCTGACGTTTCGTAAACTATTTTTTTTTTGTAAAAAAGTTAATAAAATCACACTATCAATTATACATGTCGGACTGAACTCGACTTATACACGTGAGTGATCCGTTTTATTTCACTATGATTGATTGGTTGTCAAATTCGAAAAATTGAATTCGATATCGAAAAGTCATTACGACATCGAATTCGATATCGTAATGACTATTACTTTACTGCTGGACCTGCTGGTCGTGGTGGTTGGCGGCGGAGGCGACGATGTACTGCAATGCTGGTCATTTTCTACGGTTTCTGAACGCATTAGAGAGGACTTATGATATGTGTGTAGATAAAATACATTAACCAACAAAACAGAAATAAAAGGTACACAGAAAATTACCGGTAAGAACAATAGGCGACCTTATCGCCACAGAGCCATCTCTACCAGGTCACCATAATGGAATGAAGAAAAAGGACGGAAAAAAGCAGGTGGTGCAAATTAGAAAATACATAAATTTAATGGTAATACGTATACCTAATAAACGTAAAATACACATTTTACTTACTTCATTGGTTCAGTAACCTGAAGATTTTGGCTTCCGATACAATGATGTACTATTGTGCTTGATATTCTGCGATTCCCTGCCAGTTTTTGAAATGTAAAGAGCATGTAAATCCTTCATACTTCCATCCTTCCATCAGTAAATACGTAACAATGTACGTATCTGTTATCAGTGTACCATTTGTACCTTACACCTAAGAATAAATAATAACATAGTACAACGGAATCTCTTTTGACTGAGTCCAAAACGCCGCCATTTATATACCTAGTTCCCCCTTCACGTCGTTACACCCCTCTGTCGTCCGGGCGTGTTGCTAGGGTTGGTTGCTGTTAAATATTAGGTACTTTCGTCTAAAGATAATATTGCTAAGACGTAAGTTTTTCTTTACTTTGAAATCATTATTTTATTCCAGTTTTACAAAATATGAGATTTCTAAATCATTATGTACTTACTTACATTATTATAGACGCTTCTAAATAAGAAGTTATTGTAAGTGCCATATCAAATGAAGCCATTTAAGGTGATTTAAGTAAGTATTACCTACCTACAAATATAAAATAAAATACATACAGGCTCACGTAAAACTATTACAACCAAATTATAAACAACCAAATGCGCGTGCGGCGACGCCGGCCGTGACAGCCTGACTGAGTAGTTTGTTTAACAAATACTCTAATATCGTGACCTTGAGCCCATCCGGAGCGGGAGTTTCCGTTCTACTATGTTTTTATTTATTCTTATACCTTACAATGCCTTCTATTCAACAGATAGTTAATATTGCTTTAATTGAACACACTGCCGTCCTTAAGAGGGAACATTAGGTGAGCCCTTTTTCAGATTTATGAATCCTGAATAAATATTTCTGTCGCGCTGACGTAGGCGGGACCAGAATCAGTGCGATAAGGACAACTGCAGCGCCGACTAAAAATCAACTCAAAATTCGAGGTTTCGTTCTCGACTGTGTTCTTCTCCAAAACTTGATCAATCGTAACGAACTTTTGGAAACTGCCTCCATACTACGAAATTCGAAAATCGAAGTTCGTATCGTATCGTCCCGCTCACTCTCGTGTTTAACAATATTAGCTTGATAGGGACGGCACGATATGAAGTTCGAATTTTGCACTTCGTAGTCGGAGGGCTGAATGGGAACGAAATATTCCGTGTCGGACTGTTTTTATCTTTGTACTTATTCTTGACAGATTTGTATGGCTACTGTCTTTAGCCTATTTACCTAATTGGGCCGTTTTAAGCACTATTTGAAGTAACGTAGCACTTATAAAAACAAAAATATCAAAAAAGCAAAACGGACAGACGCAGATATTGATCAAAAACCATTTTGTATGGAGAAATGACTGCTAATGTTTCCTCTTAAATTAATACCATAGGGCAGGTCAATATGAACTATATTCCACCCACTCGTACAAACTACGGGATCTTCAAAGAAACTTCGATAAACCGGTATCGCCGAAGACCTAGAACCGAGACCAATTAAAGTCCCAATCGATACCTTGGCCGACAATGTACGGTTATACAGAGATCAAAGTGGATCCGATTTTAATCTTCCGTTTGTTTATCGTTCCGATTCGTTACGCCGAAATGTATTTAACTTACTGGATTGTTTTTAAATAAATTGTTTAAGGAATTTATGGAATGTACATTTTGGTCTTCAGTCGGTCGTGTGGTCCAATTTGGTGTGTTTATGAAATGCGTCATTGTAATTGGGGTTGAGGAAATTCATAACTTGTGTAATGTGACTCAGTATTGTTATAGTCATCCCACGATAACTTGAACTGACAACAGTAGAAATCTAAAGTTTGTTTATGGCAACACTGATTTATAGTCAAACAGGTAATCGTTCATTCACCATCCACCATTAAAATATATCTCGTATTTAGTTTTCTAGATCTTTTTTACCGTATAACAGCAAAACCTACTAAACACTGGCAAAATTGTCCTCCAATGGACAGAGCCATATTTAAAAAGAAAACGGCAACTTTTGATTGCTACTATCATTATTATTTTTAATTAAAGAAATGTCTGAGTGACATGAAAAAAGTATTACCACAGCGTGATTTTTCAGGGTTGCCAATTAATATCTTATGCAGAGTTATCGCGGGTCGATTATAACAGTATTACGCTTTAACTATTTTTCATTTATTTGTTTCCTCTTAAAACTTTATGGTCTTGTATGAAATTTATCAAGTCATCTGGTCAAATGACTGAGTACAACTAAAAAAAAAAAGTTAAACATACCGTAGGTAAACGAGATCTAATTGACGATACTGAATCACATCAAAATAATTGTATCACCAATAAAATTTCACTCATAAATGGAGGTCACTGAAAAATTGAAAATCTTTATAATAAGTGAAGAATTTGAAAATAATAGGTAAGCTGATTAAAACATGAAATTAAAAAAAAACCGTTTTATTTCTGGAAAAGATAATTTTTAGGTTCTGGTTACAATTTTTACAAATAGGTACCGAGTCCGTAGACAAGTATACTCGCACAGAATAAATGTAAAAAGTTTATCGTAAAAGTAAAGCTCGGCTAAAATTAAACTTAAAGTATTTACTTACAATGAACCCTTACAATCTACGAGGCATCTGATCAGACGTATGACACAAAATAACATTAGAAAGGCAGCTTATTCTTCACCTTATTACTGATGTATGTATACTTAGTAATGTGATACTTAAGCTCTTCCATTTCAATAGTTGTTACTTCTTCTACTTCGTCTGTTGGAGGTTCTGTAAGATTATAAAGACAATAGAACGGATAAATATGAAGGCGTTCCTTTAAAATAATAAGTATTCAGTAGCTAGTTTCAGTATAGAGGTCTCAGTACCATTGATTTCGTATCGCACTTAGACCTCTCCCTAGCACAATAGCGCCATCTATATTAGTTTTTAGGGTTCCGTAGCCAAAATAGCAAACACGGAACCCTAATAGTTTCGTCATGTCCATCCGTATGTCACAGGCATTTTTGGGTGTCTTGTAGAAGCCGCTACTTAGTTTGATAGTTAAATAACAAAAATAAATATTTCTAAGGGTTCCATCTTGCTTTTATCGTCCTTCATGTAGTGTATAATTAATTACTGTTTTTGAATGGAGACGTGACAGCTTTTGAACTCACGCGTTGCCCTGAGAAAGTCAAACGCTGTCGTTTAAACGTTCAACGACCGACCGGTCTCGTAAACTACAAGATGTATGTTTCTTACCTAAATTCTGCCATACGGAAGGCGGAAACACCGGCAGTTGAGTAAAGGCGTATACCATTTTGGAATCCCTTTTGACACCCATTTCAGAAGCTTTTTCTTTCCTCTGCAATATCAAGCGATACCAAAACGCCGACTTCCTAAAACGAATATAAAACTCAGCTTCAATTATGGTCTCATACAGATCCCTTTGACCTTACAAAAAAGTTTGGCCATCCTGACAGTTGTACTATAAATATTAGTTACAACGATGTACTTGCGCAAAAAGCATTTTTTTTGGAAGGCACGAAACCACTTTAGCCAATAATAAGGCAGTGCGTTTGCGCGGGTAAAATCCTGAACAGCCATTGGTGGAACGTTCGCGCGCTATTGAGGTGACCGCCACGCGTCAATGCGACAGTCAGTTGTTATCTATCATCGCACATTCTACCTTGCGCCTAACGCAATAAGGTCTTTATTGCATGGTGCTGTGCTTGTAAATGACAATACTTACTTCAAATGATCCTGAACGACATTGTTGGTGATGGGCATAGAAGTTCTCTGGACCGGGTCGCTGATGAGCTGGCCCACGGTTTTGACCGGGGAGCGCTCCGATACGTAATGTTCCAACAGGCGAGCTGCTATTGGTTTTAGATTCGCTGTGAAATAGATGTTCAAATGCTTTAAGGCTTCTTTGCACAAAAAAATACGAACCTCTAAGGTTATACTAAGTACATTAATGAATGGAAACATACATTTCTCGCATAGCGGAGTCCCTTGAATCGTCGACAAACATTTCATAACTGTTTTATTTCATCGCATTTCCATTTAATCGAAAGCTATTTTCTGCTAAAATCAGGTCAATTTTAGGATAATTTTATTGTTTGTGTATAGGTTAGGTTTGTTTTGTTTTTAAATCAAAAGGTTAAGAAAATAAGTCACAAAATACGCATAGACGTAGCTATGTTACACGTGTGGTCGAGGGTGAGCAAATTAAACTGTTTTTATTTTATGAATATGGAAGTCCATATAAAAAGTAACGCCTGATTCAAACAAGTTTAGTATTCTACTATGACACTTACTGAAGTCGGCGCGCAAGCAAGTCTCCGCCCGGTACAAGTGTTCGAGGCACACGTGGACTTGGGCGAATTTCATCAACAGGTTCTTCCACGGGCTGATATCTATTTCGTCAGTAATTAGCGGTATCTGAAATAAAACCTAACTTTAGAGCACGTGACACGGAATGTCAAGGATCTGGGTTCGACTCCCGGGTTTTTTCATGTCATATCTTTCTGGTTTTCAGCGTATTCTATTACGCCATGCGTTTTGAGCGCATTATGACTAGCCCTCTTTCTATTGACATACAATATATATCTTTCTGTTGTGTTCCGGCGTGGAGAGTAAGACAGTTGGTGTAATTACGGGCACAAGAGGCATTTCATCTTAGCTCTCTAGGTTGGCAACGCATCTGCAAACCCTCCGGGGTTGCGGGTGTCTATGGGCAGTGGTGATCACTTATCATCAGGTGACCCACTTGCTCGTTTGCCTTCCTTGTCGTATAAAAAAAAGCATGCACTGAGGGCCAATGTCTGCCTCAACTACCTTGCTCTGTAAATGTTGTCCTGTGGGTTGCCTGCATATTAGCATACGCTTAGCCTAAACTTCGCCACCAGAAGTATCGCCCTTACCCCAACAGTAACAGAAAATGTAGTACAAAGACGAGAATGGAGTATTCATATGTCAAAACATATGAATACTCCATTCTCGTCTTTGTACTACATTTTCTGTTTTGGTATATTTATTGTAATTGTTTGGTAACATTATGTGCAATAAAGTATTTACATACATATAAAACAGCACCGTGACTGACTGACAGACAACGCACAGCCTAAACCACTGGATCTAGAGACTTGAAATTCGACAAACATATACCTTGAGTATCCTAGAGGTGCACTAGGAAGGGATTTTTCGAAATTTCCACGGGATAAGGAACTAGCCCCTATCTTAGCCTAGCTTTTCTTCTGTAATCTCCTTGTACTGTTTTGTGGTTTTCAATAGAGAATATTTGTAGTGTATTGTAGCCCATTTTGAAATATTTCACGGGGCAAAGCCGCGGGGCATAAGCTAGTACATACATATATAGCGTACGGACTTCGGTACTTCGTTTTTGTTTCCAATTCAGTGAGACTACAAAGTTGTTTCAGTGATATGAGCCGCGAGCAAGTCCGCGCGGGCGCCGCCGGCCGCGCGCCTCCCGCCGGCGGGCTTGGCAACACCGTTCCTATTTCAAAATGTTCCAAACGGCATATCCTGATGTTTATATTAATGCCCTTACCTCATTGACATCTTTCTTATCATTCACCAAGCCGTGCTTCTTCAGCGAAGCAAAGTCATCTACAGTCAGCTCGTTGGGGTCGTCTTCGTAGAAGGACTCGCAGTCCAGCCGGATGGAGTGGTCCCCCGAGGACAGGCTCTCGAACGGGTTCAGCGAGACCTCTCCGCCCATCGTCATGTCTTGGATGGTCTGGTTTATTTGCTCGATCGATTCGTGGGTCCTGGGAAAAGTTGTTCTTACAGATTAAGCACAGATTTGTTGATGGTTTCACATAGTGTCTATGTAAAATACGCAGAATTATGTATTGTATAAGTAGGTACATTAAGCTTTTTGGGGGTCAACTCATACTCACTTAGAGCAGGAAGCGTTGCAGATGCGTTGCCAACCTAGAGAGCTAAGATGAAATGCATCTTGTGCCCGTAATTACACCGGCTGTTTTACTCTCCACACTGGAACACAACAGTACAAGCACTGTTGCTTAGCGGCAGGATTAGCGAGTAAGATGGTGGTAGCGATCCGGACGGACCTCGCACAAGGTCCTATCACCCGCAGTTACACTTTTATCTACCTTTTATCAGTATAGATAAGCATTTTAACATACATTCTATATGGACCGTCACAAACTGACAAACAAATTTTCTTTGGAAAAATTTAGGTTTTTTTTTGTAAAAAAGGGTACACAGTTTTCTGAAAATACTCATCTATTACTATGCCGTGCATAATTGAATCCTCTCACCTGTTATCACTCGTCCAGATGCCAGCGATGAAGAACGAGTGCTCCAACAGGCTCATGACCCTGGTGTACTCCCACATGGTCTTCTCAGCACCAACCTGAGCCACCAGTGACAGAGCTTGGGGGGGACTGGAGCGAAGGTTTTTAAGCACTTTGGACGCTTGGGAGTGTCCTCTCGATAGTTTGAGAACTAACTTTGATAGGTAGGTTTTGTTGTTGGCGTCTATCTGAAAAATATAACGCAAACAAGGTCGAAACACTTCTTTTTTTAATTCTATTGGTACGCAAGGCAAGCACCAAGCGACCCAAGCAATGATATACAATACATAAATAGATAGATACGCCACCGCTTCACAATCTAATGACAGCTAATGAGCGAGGGCCGCGTTTTATCAGCGTTGAACAGGTGCGTGGCGTATCTTTAATGTTTTATATCGATGGACCAAGTCTAATTATTGTAAATTCTATTAATTGTAAATTTAATCAATTCTGTGTGATGTGAAATCTTAAGGACCAATTCCTATACATTTGCATGTTGACTTTTACGTCGACTGAATACTGTTTCTGATATTTATGTTAAGACCTGTTTGTAACGTATTCTAGCAAATAAATATTTCTATTTCTATTTCTAAATCTAGTCATAATCTTTAGCCTATTTACGCAACAGTGCTGGGTACAAGGCTTGGGCTTATAGTTCCCTCGCAGGCCCAGTGCGGATTGGGAACTTCACACACACCATTGAACTAAGCCTGAAGATTCCCTCACGATGTTGTCCTTCAGCGAAAAGCCCATTATAAATTACAAATGTAGTTTAGCACATGAATGCCGAAACACTCAAAGGTGTGAGTCGGGGCTCGAATCCACAACTCTCTGCTTGAGAGTTCACTAGGCTACCATGGCTTTTTATGCTCTAATACGTCATTTAATTTTGATACTTACAAAGGGTCGTATTTTCCCTGTCGATATTAATTTCAGAGCGTGAATCAGTAAGGTAATAAGTTCCTCGGCCGATTCGCTATCTGTGGACAAAACGCATCTCAAATATCGGGCATTGTAAAGGGCCTTCTAAATGGGCTATAGCCTATGGGCTATGGCCGGCAACCATAAGAGTCTTTGTCTAGCTTTCATAATAAGAGTCAGACAGCAATAGTTGTTGCAGGCCACAAGAAACAAGTACTTACCCCTCAATATGTCCCACAGCTTATAAATGAAGTCATTGCTAGAGCCCTTCACATTCATAGTAGACAAACACTCTTTCAGTGTAGTAGTGTTGTCGCTGACACACACACAACCACCCTCGGGGTAGTCAGCTGTGTACGCGTATGCTTCGGTCTCGTTGAGAAGCTGGTTCAGCCTCTTTGAGTTGTTTGGGTATTTTATACTGGGGTTTGTGAATCTGGAATTATAAGGGTTTCGTGCATTAATTTTGTTCCTGGATACCTTTAATATATTATACATATAGTACGGTCAAATGCGTACCGAATTAATCTACCACAACCTTAATTCGCTGACATAAGAGCCCTGGGACATAATTATTTTTGAGCAAGTTGTATGCACCCATATTTTTGCACTTGACTGTACAACAATGGGCATATTATGTCGTTTGATTTGAAGCTGCCTGGGGGACATCTTTTTCTGAATGAAGTATATTTTGACATGTCAAATAACATAATTTTGTAATTTTCTTATTTTAATAAATAAATCTAATCTAATCTTAATGAAGCATTTTTTTTAAAGATATTTTTAATTTTTCCGGTTGTTCCTTATGACCAAGCCTAGGGATGGAATCCGGATCCTTGACATCCATGTCACGTGCTATTCCCATACACCAGTTTGAAGTAGCTACTATACTAACTAACTAGTAGTCTGTCGAAGTTTTTCTCCATTAGGCTGCGTTTCCTCTGAAGCAGAGCTGGGCGGAGCGAAGAGTAGCGGAGCGTGAATTGACCAATAATGACGCGTAGTGGAGATTTCGCGCCCTGTGATTGGTCAAAACACGGTCCTACGCGCAGCACCGCGTTAGTCGAAACGGAACCTTATGCATAGTCCTATTTCTAGATTTTTCATTGTGATGACACTCACTACCAGACTACTTATCTACCATTCATTCATTCCCATCATATCCAATAATCGCTTAAACCAAATGTCATCATCAACAGCCTAAGATAGCCTACCTAATTTGAGCAGTCTCCAAATTGACAGAAGAGCTGCCCGCAGCTGTCATGTCTACGAGGATTTGGTTCATGTTGTGTAATGCATGGACCGACTTCCAAATCGCATTGCAGGGACTAGCCAAGTGTCCTACGATTACTTCTTGTTCCTGAAATTGGCAAATTACATTATTGGTTAGTCTTACTTATGAACCAATCAGTGCTTGCATCGACATAAAACATTAAAGACAGGCCACGCACTTGTTCAGCGCTGACGAATACCTAGGAAAAGTACGAAAAAATACCACCTGATGGTAAGCGATCGACGCCACCCATGAGAACCAGCAACCCCAAGAGTCACTAGTCCGTTGGGAGCCTTTAAGGAGAAAAAGGGATAGAAGAAAGAGGGGGGGAGGGGATTGGGCCTCCGGTAGTTTCACTGACCAAATGAAACGCAACAGGGGTGCTTGTTGCTTCACGGACATGATCTTTGAATGAGAACATTTTATTCAAAGTATTGTACTTACAAAATGAACTTTGCAGCTGATGAACGGAGTGATGAGTGTATTCCCCGACCACTCGCATCGCAGCTCGGTGGCGCCCCCGTGTGGCGCGTTCAGCAACTCGTCCGTATTCCGCGAACTGTACGATATACCCAACAGTGAGTATTTGCAGTCCACTGACACATCAACCTGGAATTTTGTCAATAAATTACATTTTTAATTATCAATGTACATTTTTTTGCTAATGGTATGATGATGAGAGCTACAAGCAGTCAAAACACAAGATTAAAATAAATTTCAAGTAGGCAAATGGTACCTTACAAGCTGGCCATGTTTGATAAAGCTACAAGTTATAATTTACAAGCGGAAGTCTCTTTTTAACAAAAGGTGATAGAATGAGACTTCCACTTGTAAATTGTAACTACCAGCTTTATAAAACACGGCCCTGATGAATATGGGCTTGCAAGATTTTACAAGTGTCAGAACTCAATTTTCTTTTTGGTGGTAGTGTTAAGTTTAGGGTCTAAGGACTGCTAAAAAAATGCAAAAAACCAATTGTATTTGCAGACCAACAGTTGTCCATGTATTTCACTGGTGGTTAAGAAAAGCTCTATGAAAGCAATTAAAATTACTCAGTTTCTTTCAAAATAATAACATAAAACATAAAACATACTAATTCCACACTTAGCCCCTCCTGCTTAGCATATTTCTCCACCAACTCTTCAACATCAACTTCTTCTAAAGACATGGCACCATCATATGTCACAATTCCTCTACTAAAGAACTCATTGTTTGATTGTATGGTGAGTAGTAAGGGAGTTCCCTCAGAAGCAGGGTTGCAGAGGACCCACATTGGGACACTGTTTTCTGCGGGCAGCTTTGTGATAGTCATGTTGTAGAAGTTAGCAATTTCCCTGGAAATAAATTGCATTTTTAATAGAATAGAATTTTTCGCCAAATGTTTTGACTGATACTTATACTCATATAGTCATCCAACTTACATATCCATATCAAACTTCAAGGCAATCCAACTACTGGAAGCGGGCCAAATTTAACTTGCAAAAAACCTAACTAGTACAAAATGGTAAATAATATACATATCAGGTGGTCATACTGTTATGGAATGATTTAAAAAGCATACTTCTGTGACCAGTACCAGGCCTTTTGAAGAAAAATAAAAGCGCCATACCAGTTCTCTCATAAAGAGGGTGTAAGTAAGTAATAAAAAAGTAAGTGAATATCTGCTGGCCAGTACCTATTAATAAACCACTTAAAACTTTGGGCTACAAACCTAGCTTTTTCAATACTAATGGGGACATGACTAGCTTCCTCCTTGTTCCACAGTTGCGCTTCTTCAGATATTAGTGTGTCATCCAGAATTGTATGCAAACTCAAGTCCAGTTTCAATGGCGAGCCAGTAAGGTCCAGTTCTTCTAGAATGTTACATAAAATGGAAACAAAACACTGAGAAAACTAAAAACACAATGACAGTGCAACGTATGCTTCTGTGTTTCTGTTGATATTAGGCAGTGGAGATAAGAAAATGAAATAATTTTGCTGGAATTACCTTCAACATTCTTGTTCACTTTTCCGCCAGATTCTGTAGATGTAGAGGTTTGTTTGGTCTGCAATGGAAATAAATAATCAACTGTGAGCTATAGTAGAAAGTCCACTTTAACATAATTTACTCTATCTTAATTCAACTAAGAAAACAGCGATGAGACTTTACTTGCCTTTAAGTATACCATTACAACATCTTCATACTTCTTTGTATACATTTCAACGTAGCTTGGACATTTTTGTTTCTCTATAAAATGTTTAGGATAAAGATCTATCACGGGTTGTAGATTAATATTCATATTGTTTAATTTTATCTTCTAACAACAAAACAGTAACGACAAATTAAATTTTGAATCGAACTCGAACCCGTACCTACAACGCTACTGACACTGACAGTTGCAGCATTGACAGTGACAACTACCTGGATGCGGGCATTTTGGCCGTCTGTTTGAGGTTTGGTCTTAATCGTAGAAGTTTACCAGCAGGAGATTTAATAAAAATAAAGTAATTAGTTATCTTCTTCAATCAATTAAACTTTGGTATAATGTTGCTAGTCATTTATGTACCTTAAAGCTTAGAAGGATGCAATTTAATGAAATTGATTAGGGGTTCAAAAACATGAACTCGAACAGACTCATTTATTGGTTCCGCAAAATGTAACTAGATGGCAGTGTTTAACTAGTTTAACTAAACTAGTAGTAGGTACGTAGCTCTAAACCATTAGGGTCGGTTTTTCAATCCTCAGATAAACTCCTATTCCAATTCCAAGGGTGGTAGGACCTTGTGCGAGGTCCGTCCGGATCGCTACCACCATCTTACTCGTTAATCCTGCCGCTAAGCAGCAGTGCTTACACTGTTGTGTTCCGGTGTGGAGAGTAAGACAGCCGGTGGAATTACGGGCACAAGAGGCATTTCATCTTAGCCCTCTAGGTTGGCAACGCATCTGCAAACCCTCCGGAGTTGCGGGTGTCTATGGGCAGTGGTGATCACTTACCATCAGGTGACCCACTTGCTCGCTTGCCTTCCTCGTTGTATAAAAAAAAAAAATACCCATACGAAATCCGTAGGGTCATTTTCATTTCGAGGTCCGATATCTCAAAAACGGCTGAACTGGTTTTTATAAAATATTATTAAGAGCCATCTTGATTAAACAAGCCTTCCTATAAAAAAAGCCGAGTCCAAATCAGGCAGTCTGTTAAGAAATTACGATACCACAAAAAGACCTTCTCTTGCCGATGATCAATTATTATCCTTTAACTCCTAGCTAGAATAATGCGACATGTTTGAACATTACCCTTCGCGACATGTTCCGGAAAAGTTTGACGTGTGTCTGACAAAATAAACTTGCTAGTTTCTGGGCGTATGAGCAAAAGTTATAATTAAATTCCCAGTTTCCGGCCACGTCGAATTGGCTTTAAATTTATTTACGACGTTGTAAATATTTTAATGCTGTTTGGTTGTAGGTGGACTCGTTCCTGAACTTTCCGAACGGTAAAAAAAAACGTTTTTTTTTTATTTGCGCTTATAGCGCGCACGACAGAGACATGGAATCAGCTTCCTGCGGCAACATTTCCGGAGCTATACAGCTTAGGGATCTATAAAAAATCGAGCTTACAACATACTCTTTAAAGGGCTGACACAGTTTTCTAACATTTTCTCGATAACATTGCTACTCGATTACGTAACGTAGGATTCGAATTTATTCATGCTTAGGCCACTGCTTCCGCCTCTAAAAGTAGTGGCCCGGCGACGCCTCAGATTTAAAAAATTTGGCCCAGCTGGAAATCTATTGGCCAGCCTTTCTCTTGTAGTCAGTTCAAAACATTTTACTTAGGTACCTACTTACTTACTTACTTCCCCATCGAGTCGTGAGCTTCCCACACCCGTACACGGCGAAAAAAAAAATCTGTAGTACAAAAATTCAAAATTCAAAATTCAAAATTTTATTCAGCAAATAGGTAGTTGAATGCTCTTTTACACGTCATTTTTTTTTGAGTCTACCAGCGCTTTCGGAAAGACCATGATTGCCAAGAAGAATGCGCCGCAAGAAACTTGTCACAGAGTCATTTTTTCTAAAAACAAGTTACATTAGCTCTTACAATACGTAACCACAGACAAATTACACAAAGAAACCTCACTCTGTCATTAAAAGATTAGGAGAGAAAAAAAAATACCGCATTTTAGAAACAACTGTAGGAGAGCCAATACTGTACCTATTTGCTGCCGTACGAATGGGCTGGCTCGTCCGGGGATGTACCACCCTCTCGCAGAAAATCGGCGTGAAGCAACAGCACCCCTGTTGCGTTTTCTTCGGTCCGTGAGAGTGTCGGAGGCCCGATCCCCCTCTTCCCCTCCCTTTTCCCTTTTCCTTCTTACAGGCCGTGGACTAGGTACTGACACTCGTGGGGTTGCTGTTTCTCATGGGTGGCGGTGATCGCTTACTATCAGGTGACCCGCTTGCTCGTTTGCCTCCCGCTTTCAATAAAAAGCGCCCTACCGTTTCCGCGAACAAATTGACGTGAAATGGTTAATATACTTCGACCTTTGTTTTGAGTAGATGTTTTCCCCTGCGTTCTACGCAAACCCTTTTACTAAGTAACATTAGGTTTTTACTTCGTTAACAAGCACCCACAATAATCATTAAGGTCATTTCGAGATCGCATAAAAATCTGACGCGTTTCCAATCAACCTAAAAGGCACCATCTTGTCTAGTACAGAAGTCCAAGGGGTTCTCCACACCAGTCCATGTTGCATAAATATTCAAAACAAAAGACAAAACCGGCCAAGAGTCTGTCAAACACGCACAGGATAGAGTTTCTTAGCCATTACGAAAAAGTTTTGGCATAGATACCCAATTTTAAAGGTATTTTCATCACACCTATTCGAAACCAGTGTTAGCAGAGCCCTCCTCCTAAGCAAACTGTACGCAGTGTGGGGTCGTCTTATATCGGTTACCCACCTATATAGACAAAAATAAATAAGTTAATCCAACTATTACTCGTGAACCTGTAAAGCCTACTTATCTCTGATAGTTTTCCTTTTAAATTATATGATACTATAATTTTATTATGCACGACCACTCTGTTTTTTTTTCACATTTCCAAATACCACAGTTTGGTCTCCCCCCTCTACCAGACCAAACTGTGGTATTAACACTTGACTTCAACAAAAATGAGCACTTCAAAGCTAAACATTTCGCAATAGTACTTTTTGATATAAGTGCGGAAAGTATGTCATTATGCACGAGTCCCGAGGTGTCTACGCCCGAGCCGTAAGGCGAGTGTCGAGACCCGGGACGAGTGAAAATGACACTTCCGCACGTGTACCAAACGATGTTTGTTATTACATTTGCGAAAAATTTAAATTGAAGGGCTGGGCCGCCCCACCGCCATCCGCTGGCGACCAGGATAGGTGGAGGAAGGCGTTGGGGTGCCGGCGAAGCCTTGCAAAAGTAAAAAGCACTAGTACGAAAAATGCAACTTTCCGCATGAAACGTAGCTACAAAATGTACCACTTTTTGAGCAAATGTACTAAAAACTAATTTCTCAGTCACAACATGATCTAGGAACACCCTAGCTTTTTGGTCGTTAATTAAGTACTTAGTTGATTACACTAAATCCTTTGAGCGCCTATTGTAATCGCCTACCAAAAATGGGTCTCGAACGCGTTTGCGTTACGGGCGTCAAATAGTATGAGGAATAGTTTGATGTAGATACGTGTCGCTAGGGTTGCTACTGATTCCAATTACACTCTAGAGATGCTGTATGAATGTACTCTATGTACTTATCCTTGTCGATGGACAACATCTGCTTTTGATACTGTTGATCATGATATACTTTTGTACAAACTTAAACATTATGGAATAAGAGGCAAGATCTTATTGCTCACAGAGATGCTAACAGCTCATAGAGATGAAATCTATAGAAAAGGGTTCTCAGAAAGTTTATCGATCTAAATTAGCTGAAATTGAAAAAGGCGCAGGGGTCCATTTTGGGTCCAACACTTTTTTAAATGTTTGTTAACGATGTGATTGATTTTATGGGAAGGCAATTTAGTGATGTAGGAGTAGTGATACAAATGCAATTATTTCTTCTAATAACATAGAAGATCTTAATACTAAAGTAAATGCAGTTTTAAGTGGGTTTCAGACATGGTTTAGCGCAAATAACTTGTCACTGAATATAAATAAAACACAAGTCATGCTGTTTAAAACTACTTCAAGAAACATAGATACTCTATATGTAACTTTAGAAGCTGGTCAGATGGACATGGTTCACTCGGTAAAATTCCTTGGTATGCGCATAGACTGTAATCTAAATTGGAAAGAGGAACTTATGGTACTAGAGAGCAGTATTAGTTCAGCTTGTTATGCACTGAGGAGCCTAAGGGATGAGACCACTACTAAACAACTTATTGGAGTTTACTATGCACTTATAGAATCACGTTTACGTTACAATATTCATTTCTGGGGTCAAAGTTATGCCTACAATATTAAAAAAGCGTTCATTGTGCAAAAAAGAGCCATAAGAACAATAGTACGGATACCGTCATGGCAGTCGTCTAGGGAATACTTTACCAGGCTAAACATACTAACTGTGCCATGTCTCTACATTCTAGTCATTCTGACTGATGTAGTTAAACACCCAGAGAAGTATGAGACCAATGAGGAAAGAATTTCCAGGTAAAACACCCGCAGGAAGGACCTAACAAAATCGATAGCGCCAGTTTTAAGAGTAGTCCAGTATAGTGCACGACATCAAGCCGTCAAATTGTACAACAACCTACCAGGTGACCTGAAGGCTATCAATAGTGTGAACATCTTTAAACGTCGCCTTAGGGACTTCTTGTTAAAGCAATGTTATTACGACGTCAATGAGTATATTTGTAATTAGCTTAATTTAAATAACTATACTTACTCCATGCTTACTACGGTTAGTTATTAAAAATCACATGTCTTAAATTATACATATATTGGCCAGAGTCATCATAATATTATTATAAATAGAATAGGTATATTCCTTTAAGAATATGTACGATCCATCTGCACGTAAGCTTCATTGTTGTGTCCTTGATCTCATTATGTTTAGTTACTAAGTGAGTTTTGATCTCACATGTAGTTTATTTTTGTTACTGTTTTTCTAGTTACATTTTATATATACATATTTTTATAATAGCCTGCTGAAGTGTCCCACCGCAGGGCAAAGGCCTCTCCCCTGGATCTCCACAACTCCCGGTCTGGCGTAATGTCAGGCCAGTCCTTAGCATACGCGTCCAAATCGTCCCGCCATCTTCTTCTTGGTCTGCCGCGTCGTCGCTGGCCGTTCTCCGGTACCCACCAAGTGGCTGCGTGAGCCCTCCTCTGTGGGTACATACGGCAGACGTGTCCAGCCCAGTTCCACTTTAGCTTAGCGGTTTTTTCCCAACGTCAGCTATGCGTGTTTCGGATTCTGTCAATCCTTTTTACACCCAGTATGCTGCGCTCCATCGCTCTTTGGCAAATCTTAAGCTTGGACTTTTGATTTTCGGTCAGAGACCATGTAGGTTAGAATGGGCAGGATACACATGTCGACGAGTTTTCGCTTGAGTGTAATTGAAAGATTTCCCTTCATAAGCTCTTTCATGGACCAGTAGCTCTTCCAGGAGTTTTCGACGCGTCTTTCGACTTCCTTATCCTGTCTATTACTGAAGGAGACTACCTGGCCCAAATAGATATATATTTATATTAATTTGATAATTTTGTTGAGTTTCTTAAAACTCTGGCCTATTTCCAACACAATTGCTTTATTGTTATAATAAGGAATAAAGGTACTTTGACTTTGACTTTGAGCGATAAGGCGAAAACCTCACCGGGATTCCCTACTAGCACTTTCACGGACATAAAGCTTCTCACCTTTGTTTTTATCTATTCAATGTTGTTAAATAACTTTAAGTGCCTTTATTTGATTTTAGAGGTTAAATACGGTCCTTAGTCGGTTTGCCGAGTAGGTACCTATGTTTTGGTTTAGTTAAAGAGAATCCAAATAAAAATACTCTGTTTAATCCTATTTTATTTTCACAATAGAGTTAAAATTTAACCTTTTGGTGTCACTTTCAAATGCTACAAGGTTGAAAGATACCGCAAAAACCTAGTACTTACCTGAGTAAATAATAACAATTGGTATACCTACTTAATTAATAATCAGGCATGTAGGCTGAATAAAAAAATAGGCCATAGACCCAAATAGTTGACACTAATAACCTTTATCTACACACATAACATAAGAGTCCTCTAAGTATGTGTTCAAAAGCCGTAGGCAATGACCATCATTACGACAGTTAGTTTTCATTTTTCGATACGGAACGTCGGCTCGGTATGTTTGTTTACGACAAAAAAAAAACCAGTCAAATTTGTGAACGGTTTATTATGCCTTCGGCTACTGAAACCATCTTAGAGTACTTATAATACATGTGTAGATAAAGTAATGTATGCAACTCTACATAATTAGCCCTCAAAACTCTCGTATGCTCCTATTGAGAAACTCAGCTTCGCCTCTTTTCATAAAACATACTCTTGTTTTAAACTAAGTAGGTATATACTGTTTCAAATTCTGGGCACTCAATGTTAAACAGTGCTAATTCTCATACCAAAACAAAACCTAAGAAATGATAGACTTATCTAATGATATTCGTGTTATTCTTTTGGTAAGTAGGTACGCGGCCGCCCAATCTCGCGTTAAACAACATCGACATAGCCCGGCTACTGTGGGTGTATGTGGGTTTTAGCTTTAGTGGATCTGATTAAGAAGCGTACCCTTAATCGATATCTGCTTATCTACTGGTTAAGGGCCTAGTGGTTACTAATTAAACCTACACTTCATAGGAGCCCGTTTATAATCTGGTTAGCGCGTAAGTTTTAGTTACTACGTATACGAAGCATGACATCGGTCCTAAGTAAATAGGGTTTATGTACCTACTGTCAAGATGTTAAAAGGCAAGTTTAAAACTAAAAACCGAACCAGTGCGAACCTATATAGGGTTCCGTACAATTTTTTTTATTATAATTTTACATATTGTTTTTTCCATGCGGAAGTCGGTGAAAATAACTACTATGGCATTTGATATTATGATATCTGCACGCGTTCCAGAGAAAAAGGGCATTGACAGACAGAAAGATGGACAACGAAGCCAATTGCAGTAATAAGTAAGGCATCGGTCTTTTAAGAGTAGGTAGGTATTTGAGGAAGCTTAATTAATTATATTTTTTATAAACTCACTGAAACATGAATACACAGAAAAAAACCAGAAAAATGCCAACCCCGGGAATCGAACCCGGATCCTCGACACTCCGGGTCGTGTGCTTTTCCCCTACACCACGATTGGACATAGAGGAAAGGCCGAATTTTTTCCATAAGCTTAATTATGTGAAAATGTAAAATGGTTTTATTTTGACATCATCAGTCATCAGCCCAATTCGTTAATTCAATTTAATTTTCATTGTTCATTATAACATACATACCAACGAACGGTAAACAAAAACTACTACCTTTTTGGAGTCAGCTAACATGCGTAGATACTCGTATGAAACTTTAAGGTTCTCCTCGGGGATTTTGGAGGCTATTGCAGGCCTGGCTTTTTTTAGGGTTCCGTACCTCAAAAGGAAAAAACGGAACCATTATAGGATCACTTTGTTGTCCGTCTGTCTGTCTGTCTCTATGTCAAGACCCTTTTTCTCTGAAACGCGTGGAGGTAGCATGCTGAAATTAATATCAAATACTCAAGCCTGCGGTTCCTCGATACCGTGAAAAATCAACCTTCCAAGTCAACGCAACCAAAAGATACAGTCATTAAAAAATCTAATTCCAACAAATTGCCGAAATCCGAAAACCTAAAGGGTACTTCCAGCTGTCCTAAAAACTTGAAATTTGGTATGAAGGTAGCTCTTTAACCACTCCGAAAAGTCTCAAAAATCTTAAAATTTTATGTCTGTCTGCAGATTTCACAGACCAATATAAGTTGACTCCACACTGCGTACATTTTATTTAGGAGCAGGGCTCTGCTAACACTGGACTTCATAAAACACTGAGGAAAAGCGTTAAAACCTTTCTACGGAACCCTCGTGCGCGAGCCCGACTCGCACTTGGCCGGTTTTTTATTTATACAACGAGGAAGGCAAACGAGCAAGTCTCGGAGACGACGACCACGTTGAAGTGAGACGCTCGGGCAGGTCATCCAGTGGCTGTCGGGGTAGCCAAGCCCCGTTGGTGCTCTCTAGACCCTGAGTCCTTACCAGCTGTCCATTAGTCGTCGCTGATAATAAGGTCGGGATACCCGTACCTACCTTAGCTATTAAGGTGTACCTATAGACCGGAGGGTTAGTCGGCTAAGGGGGCTCAGCCTTCCGGTGTGGTCCATAATGGTCGTGATTATAATAATTTATTGAATCAGGCAGGTTGAATTGATTACTTTGCGGAGGTCCATATTTATGAACTAAAAACAATTACTTTGCTCACCCGCGACCACTAATGACAAATAGTTATATGCAACATCTCCACCTCCACTGCTACACGAATCAACACATGTCACACAGACCCACCACCACTAAATTAAACGCTGACGCGTTTTGGCACTCTCCACGAGGCCATTTACGAAGCACAACAACAACCGCTCAACATGCCACCACTTCCACTACTTCGTGATTATAATGACGACTAATGGACGATGGCATGGCGTAATGATGGACAGATTGGAATATCTACATCTGTCATTTTAGTGGGCTAATTTAGCCGAGTGCAAGCAATCAATTCGAGCCCTATATATGTGCAAATAAGGTCTCGTAACTTAACCAATTAATATTCGGAACTTGTAAATTGAGTCTAATTCCGAACAATAGATTAGTTCTGAATTTACACCTGAGGACGTTATTAGTATTTTCACTTGAGGGGTGAGTGATATTGGCACACAGAGCACTACTAGTACAGTCAGCAGCAATAGTTGTTGCAACCGAAGCGCTCACAATGATCTAAGCACGGCTCTATTGTTATAGACATAAGAGCTTGTGCAGATCGTTGTGAGCGCTTCGGTTGCTTAGCAACTATTGCTGCTGACTGTACCACAGGAGTTGCCTTTAGATTATTTAAAACCCTCGACACAAAATGAAGGTTGTTATAAGTTTTACCTGTGTATCTTGTGTATATGGATGTATCTGTGTATCTGTCTGTGGCATTACAGCTCCAAAACAGATGAACCCATTTGGACACGCCTTTTTTAAGGTTCCGTACCTAAAGGGTAAAACGGGGCCCTATTACTAAGACTCCGATGTCTGTCTATCTGTCCGTCTGTCAGGCTGTATCTCATGAACCGTAATAGTTAAACAGTTGAAATTTTCACAGATGATGTATTTCTGTTGCCACTATAACAACAAATACAGCATCTGCAAACCCTCCGGAGTTGCGGGTGTCTATGGGCAGTGGTGATCACTTACCATCAGGTGACCCACTTGCTCGCTTGCCTTCCTCGTTGTATAAAAAATTTTTACTAAAAACAGAATAAACTAAATATTTAAGTGGAGCTCCCATACAGCAAATATGTTTTTATTGCCGTTTTTATAGATAATGGTACGGAACCTTTCGTGTGCGGGTCCGATTCGCACTTGTTATTTAATCGATAGCTAGTTTAATTGAGATGGCTCTTTTAACATGAAACTACAGTGAAATTCAAACCGAATTCGAATAAGGTCTAAACTTGCGCGTAAATGTCAAAACGGTCGGAACATTTTTTTAGATTGTTTTGTGAGCATAATAATATCGTATCTTAACTTAGAATACCGAAGACCGGATGGCCTAGTGGTTAGCGACCCTGACTATGAAGCTTGAGGTCCCGGGATCGAATCCCGGTCGGGGCAGATGTTTGTATGATGAATACGAATGTTTGCTCTCGGGTCTTGGATGTTTAATATGTATATAAGTATGTATTTATCTATATAAGTACGTTTATCCGTTGTCTAGTACCCATAGTACAGGCTTTGCCTAGTTTGGCACTAGGGCAATTGGTGTCAATTTGTCCCATGATATTATTATTATTACTATTAATAATAATTGTTGCCTGTTTCATTTTTTGGCAGACAGGAACGCGCGCGTTATGATCCGTCATGCATAAAACTACTGATGTGCCGTCGGAAACTTTCCAAAATAGCGAAATTTTCCACATGGGAAACTTTCAAAAAATTCTCACATTTTTGTATGGGGTTTGAAACTTTCCGAAATTGAAAACGGAAATTTCTTATGTATGAACTAAAAAACAATTACTTTGCTCACCCGCGACCACTAATGACAAATAGTTATATCTGTGCGGCAAATGTATGTTTCCATGCAACACCTCCACCTCCACTGCTACACGAATCAACACATGCCACACAGACCCAACTATCACCACCACCACTATACTAAACGCTGACGCGTTTCGGCACTCTCCACGAGGCCATTTACGAAGCACAACAACAACCGCTCAACATGCCACCACTTCCACTACTGACATATGTAAACCATGTACTCAACTTAGTTAATGACAAAACCAACGTACCCACTAATATTTTATAAATTCCAAACTACCCTTTTATGTAAGTCCTAAACTACCCTTTTTTTAAGAAATGAATTCCAAACTACCCTTTTTATTTTTATTTTTAATCTACGCCAGGTACCCCGTTATTTTTAACCGAGTACGGTAAAAAGAGAAGTCATGTTCTCATTATTACTATGACACATTATTAAAATTAGAACCAAGTCGTAACAAAGGCGAAGAAACCAAATTAACTTGTTCATTAATAATAGACCCCATGTTGTTGTACCTAATTATTTCCAATTGTTCTAAAACCGATAGCCGCAAACCCTTATCACAATAATGTAAAATTTCGTACGTATCTGAGTCTAACAACGAATGATTCGTTTCTAATAAATGCTTGGCAAAGTTTGATTTCTCTGGATGATCATGCCTATATGACGAGACATGCTCTTTAAATCTAGTATCAAAGCTTCGACCGGTTTGTCCAATGTATACTTGACTACAGTCGCCACAAGTGAGTTTATATACGCCCGACCTGTTCCCTTTATCCACCTTTTCTTTGTTATTACAAAGTCTAGAACGTAAAGAATTAGTAGTCTTAAAGGCAACATTGATGTTATTTGATTTTAAAATATTATAAATCTTGTCAGACAACCGGCCAACATAAGTAATACTAGATCTAAATTTGTTAGTAGGCTGAGATGGCAACGCAGAGTAAAGCATGCTATTCACTATCCGTCCCTGCTTCTTTTGAACCAGACTATTAACCATTGCTGTACTATAACCATTTGTTGTTGCTATCTGATATATAGTATGTAACTCAGAATCATAATGCTCTTTCGAAAGAGGTACAGTTAGTAGTCTATGTACATAACAATGGAAAGCAGCCAGTTTATGCTGCCATGGGTGAGTAGAATTTGCAGGTATGACAGTATCTGTGTACGTAGGCTTACGGTAAATTTGAAACTGGTGCCTATTATTTACTCTTGTAATAGTTAAATCCAGAAAATTTAATGAACGATTTTCCTCTAATTGAGTTATTGGAAAAAGGTTTGAAATATAACCTACCCTCTAAATTTAGTCAGAAATTAGTGGAGGGTTTGGCGGTAGATTCTGAGGTTGCGATTGTTTGTAATCGCGGTGACTTTGATACTAAGGTTTTGGTTGCTAATTCATTAAAAAATACAACTTCTACTGGGGGTATTTCGGATGTTGGTGACTTGCATTCATTACGTTCTATTCAGCAAAAGGTCCATGACAATGATTTGGTAATTTCTAAGGCCGATAAGGGCAATTGTATTGTTGTTTTAGAAAGGGGTCAATATAATGATAAAGTAAATGACATCATTCAAGGAGAGGGTTTTTTGAATTTACGTAGGGATCCCACCGCCGCGTTTCATAAAG